>JACDOX010000185.1:57619-217134 GCA_014549065.1 Cardinalis cardinalis | reverse complement strand
CGACCGGCCGGAGGCGCGGACGGACGGACGGACTGACGGACTGACTGACGGACGAGGCCGCCGGAGGCAGCGGCTGCCCCCGAGCCGCCGGGTGCGAGGTGAGTGGCGGCGGCCGCGCTCTCGCGCCGCTCTCCGCGGGCGCTGCCCCCGGGCACAGGCGCTGCCCCCGGGCACGGCCGCTGCCGCCGTAGCGGAGGCGCCTTGGGCTCCCCGCTCAGCCGGGCAGCGCCTTTGGCGGCGGAGGTGCCGCGCGAAACTCGCCCGCTGCTCCCGCCGGCGCCGCGCTGTCCCTCCGGCGCGGGGCTCTCCCGGCGCGGCAGCCCRTGGGGATGCGGGGCTCGCCCCGCGCTCTCCGCACCTGCTCCGGGGCCGGGCTGCAGCCGGGGCCGCCGGCCGTGCGGGGCTCTGCGGGCACGGCTCGGCCCGCGGGGCAGCGAGCGGGGGGCGCGGCTCTGGGGCCGCTCCCAGGGCAGCCCGAGGTGCAGGGGCCGCAGAGCAGCGGGGCTGAGAAATGTTTGGAGGAGTTTTGTCTCTTCTTTCAGCTGGAAAAGGAAAGGCATCGGCGGCGGCGGCAGCGCGCACGTGTGAT
Source organism: Cardinalis cardinalis (assembly GCA_014549065.1). NCBI lineage: Eukaryota > Metazoa > Chordata > Aves > Passeriformes > Cardinalidae > Cardinalis > Cardinalis cardinalis. Next base: position 216,545 of record JACDOX010000185.1, on the reverse strand, counting down.
GTAGGGAAAGAGGGACTCATGATGCTGGCTGGTTGCAGCTCAGCGGGATACCGGGAGAGGCGGACGGAATCAACAGGGCGCCTGTTGAGTGGTGCACGGAGCCGCTTCGGCCCAGAGCCCCCGAGCTGGTTTGGAGAGACTGAGTACTCACCTTAAATGGCTCAGCAGTGGGGTTCTGGCTTGCCCCGACTTGTCCAAACTCCAGAAAACAATATGACGTTTAGAAAGGGGGGAAACAATGTGGTAGTGTGATTAATAGCAGAAGAATGAGTAGGGTATGCCGATGGTTATCAGTGCACTGCTTGTAGGGTTTTACGTAGAGCATGGATACCCAGTGCTGCAGAGCTGACTACTTAATTACACCTTTGTATCCATTCTACTAATAACACTTCTTGCAGTCTGATGGATCATGATYGTGGATTATGACTCTTTTAAGAGGGACTTAACTGGTCGTTCGAAGAGTGAGCGTACTSAAGTTTATTACTTGGCAGGGGGCAGCAGCATGAAGCCTGGGAATGAAAATAGGAAGTGAACATTACTCATTTAGTTTTGATATTGTGTCTTTGACGGTTATAAGTGTCATCATAGACTGATCCTAGCTCAGATAGCAACTCGTGTACTGAAAGACATTACTCTTGTCCTGGTTTGTGCCTACTTCTTCTAGCTGTGCAAGCAGTCCCTCTGRTATGGAATATGTTCTGAACAAATCTGGTTATTTTTATATTGGGCAAATGTGTTTCTSGAAGAGTAAACCAGACTGTATCATTCTGAAGAATGTTCTCAGCCTGTAATRTCTTAATCTCATCTGTTCGAAATGAAAACAACAGCCACCAGGAAACTGAAACCACTCTTGACTGATGCACGTGGCTAATGAGGTTTATGACAACAGAACTGTGTACAGTGGTACTGCACTGGGGTGTTCCTGCCTCATGCCTGGAAGTGCAGCTCGAGCTGAGGATGGGCTGTCTGCTGGCTCTGTGTAACCAGCAGTGGCAGAGGTCCAGCCTGAGTTTTCAGAGAATCAGTCCTGGTTGCTTTATGGTCCTTTTGGAGCCTTCATGAGATAGAAGTGCTTGTTCTGGAGACTGGGAAGGAATAGTGGTGATGTGCCTTGCTCCTCAAGAACAGGCTTGACAGCTGTTCCTGCCAAGAGATGTTCTTCCTTGGTGGGACATTGAGAGGCTTGAGATGTCACCCTGTTCTCCTCTGCCCCCTGAGGCTGCAATAAAAGGGTTTTGGTTTAATTGCATCTGGCCAATGGCACGGTGAGATGCTTTAGAGTAGTTTGCTCAGTTTCAATTCTGCTTTGTTTATCTGTGTGGAGGCTTTGTTACATGTTACTGTGTTAAGTGAGATGCAGTTAAAATTTTGATTTGCTATCCTGATAGGAAATATGCTTCAGCTTTCACTTTAAAGTATTTAATTGTAATGCCTAAAGAGTTGTATACTAGCATAGGTGTGCATGCCTGTGAGTTTATCTGGCCGTGGCACCGTTACAAACCTCTCTGATACAGGCAGGACCAAAGTGTCCATCCTGTGTAGAAACTTATGCAGTCACCAGAGGAAAGTCATAGGTTTTTTCACAGTAAAGCTCTGAACAAAATTCCTGTCTTCAGGTGAGTGTTAGCTCTTGCTAGGTGCGGCCTGACTGTATTCCCCTGGGGGAATCATTTCACACCCTTTGTTTCACTAGAAAATTTATAGTTCCCAACTGCACTGCTCAGTTCTGAGTAGATGCAAACCATGCTGACTCATATGCTGAACTGCAGCCTTGCTCCATGTAAACACAGGCACACTTCTAAAATATTTAATTTGTAATGTCCTCTGTGGAGAGCTATCCCACAGCTCCTGGCATAATTCCCAGAAGCAGCAGATTGTGGGGTTCTGGGAGTTTCAAAGGCCATTGGTGCCCAGCGGGATAATCATCTGAACTAGTTCAGTGTAGTTTATCCTGGCACTGGGACAGTTCAAACTGAACAGGTATTTAATCTTGCTTAAAGCAAGTCTGCTTTGAACAATACATGGTATGTGCATGAACGATCTGGAGCCTGTTGGGACATGGCTGCCAGGAGATCTACATGGAGGGAAATCTTTGTTATGGCAAGCACACTTTGCTGTAGATGTACCTCCCAACAATTTCTAAAACAACCTCTGTGGGCAGTTATAGTAAAACCAGGAATAAACTATTAGAATATTTGTTTTCTTAGTTCCTCTCTGGCCAATACCAGTGGTAATTAATTGTCTTGTGAAATACCCAAGTTTATATCCACGGGTGAAATGCATGTTAAAAAAAAGATTCTCAGAAATACAGAAACTCACACTCRTTCATGCACACAAAAATTGTCATTCTTTTAATTGAAAATAAGTTACAGTATATGATTTGGCYACAAAGGAAGAGAGTGGAATCAAAGAATGATTTCTAAGTACATTTATTTTGTCTGGRCCTGCTAAGTACAGTATTGGAGTTTTAAGATAAATATCTTCTCCTTTAAAGCAGTAATTCATTCAGTGGAGACTAGTTGATTAGAAACTAGAGTTCTTTGGTTCTTTTGTGGGTTTTAAAATTTGGGATTTGTTTTTCTGGTTATTATTGTGAGCTTGGTTGAAGGAGTCATCCAGTACGATGAGGACGGAGAGTAATTTGTGAGAGGTTCAGTGATCTTATGGATGGTCTAGATCAATCCCACATCACATGCTGTCAGTGCATTACCTGTAACAGTTAAACATCATCTGTTTGCTGAACTGTGCCCAGCTTTGCTGATGTCATAACTCATCCCAACATGCTGCAAAGTTCTAAGCATCCACTCTTAATTTCTTATTTTGAGAACAAGATTCTAGAGACACTAGAGTAGTGGGATGTGCTCAAAACTGAGTTCATCTGGGTTGCAGAAGAGAAAAAGCCCCTGGTGCAAATGGGGCTCTGGAGCTCACTGAGGTCYCTTGGGGATACAAACCGTCACTCCCAGTGCTTGTATCCATGCAATCAATGTCAGTGCAGCAGGAAAACTTAATCTGTGYTCTTACCTTTACAGATGGCAGGATTTGAAGGTAGTGTGTGTATCATTTCTTTGACTGCAGGAGGGGTGCCTGGCATTGTACTGTTTTGGTACAGGAAGCATCTTTATTGTGAGTATGATTCAAGGCTCAACCTATTTTCCTTCTTTATTAATATGGGGAATTTCCTTACAAATGTGGCTTATTTCACAAATTAATTACACTAGAAAGACTTCTTTATCTGAAGTCTGAAATTGAAGTGTACAGATRTGGCATTTTGTTGCTTAAGTGTGCTGAGGGATATGTTTGCCATTAGCAGAGTCCCATTAGTTATGAGGTAGTCTTACAACCCATATTTCAAAATCTTGCTTTCTGTGATGGCTGTTAGTGGCATTTTTCTTTGTAAAAGCAGAGGAAGTTAAAAATTGTGTCTGCATCTGTTATTGTTGCCATCACAGCTGTCTTTCTCCAGTTTTAACCATCCTATTCTGAGTAGCTCCTAACTGGGGTTGTAACTTCAATGGCCATGTGCAGAAGAAGTAGAATTGGAGATCTTTCAGTGCTGTCTCCTTCTCTCAGTCAAAAAATATTTCTTTTGAGTTACACTAGTTTTAATCAAGTTGCAATGAGTTGAAGCATTCCATTACGAACTCTGTTTTGGTGCCTGGTGTAATTAGGCCTGATATGGCTACAATATAAATTAATAATATTAATTATATTTATTAATTAATTATATTAATTAAGCCAGTTCCTTAGCACTAATTAATCATGTTTGTCTTGAGCAAGACAGATGGTACCACTGATACTGTGCTTCTGAGACTTGAAAACCGGGAAGATCGCCTGAAATAAGGTGATGCAATTTTTGTACGAGGTCACGTACAAAATAATTTCATCTTCAGATGGCARTTGTGAAACAAGTGAGTGCTCCTTGCAACGTGCTATCAGTTATTGCATAAGTAGGCAGGAAGCAAGGGCCACCCCTCTCTCTAGGTGGGCAGTGGGATGTGCTGTCTTCGGGTGCCAGTTCACTTTTACACCAATGTGCAACACCAGTGTAAAAAAAGATATAAATAGATGTAAACTTGTGTTTGTTCAAACCCTCCTTTCTAGCATACTCAGTGTCTTCCTCTGAGGTGGAAGGCTGACTTCTGTGGAGCCTATGTTAAGAGTTTGTAAATGGCTGTCTTCCTAACTCTAACTGGAAAATACTGTCATGAGAGGAGTTTTTTTGTAAGTTAGATGGCAACCTGTTAGAGTAACACATTGTGGGAGACTGTTGGTGGTAAAGTAGCAGCAGCTTGGGAGGCTCTGTGACCCTAATCCAGACTTGTTTTAGAGGGTAGCTTCTGATACAGAATCTTGTACAGTTTGGTCCAGTTGGAGGGTCAGCTGTCTATTTTGGAGCTCAGACTGCTGCCTTTTAAGATGAAAGCCATATTTTGTGAATATGAACTCCTTTTTATCTGCTTGCTGTGCTCGTCTGAGGGAAGGAGCAGCTGTAGTCCATTCGCCAGACCTGCATTTGGCTGTTGCTGCCATTGTGTTGTGTGTAAACACGTACCATTATTTTGGATCATATAGCAGCCTGTTCAAAAGGGTCTCGCATTCCCCAGCTGTTCTGCAACTTTTCCATCTCTGAGCTTGCCAGCTGCTTGATACAGGCAACTGTAGCTGCATTTGTCTCTCTGGTGTTAAGTATTAGTGGAGATAAAATTGACTTGTTAAATGTTAGATGCTGGAGCCCCTCTCCTGCTTCGAGTGGACTTAAAACAAAAGGAGGCTATTCTTACCACATGGAAGTTGGAAGTTTTCTTTGTCAGTAGTTGAACAGATTGCATAAAAATCTTTGTTTTGTAGATTTGAAACAAATAGGAAACACGATTGTGTTTACAAATACAGCCACAGATTGTAGCAGTAACTAATCCGAAAGAACTGGCTTACAAAAAGGTGTGCCTTAAAGCCATGTCAGCAGCTCATTTGTTTAACCACTTCTCTGAACAATGTTCAGTTTGACAAGGCATCCTGTGCTCTCTTGTCAGCCAACCCTTTTGTTTACTGGATCTGGGAACTTTTGTTTCAGTGGCAGCACTGCTCAGACTGGATGTCAAGGAAGGAGCAGGGGCTCTGCAATGTCTTGTATCTGAACCCAGTGAGTGCTGAGTCCAGGTGAGGAGCCACAGGCTGAGACCTGCCTGTTCCAGCCTGCTCTCCCTGCCATGAAAGTGATAGCAAATGTCTGGAAAATGTTTTGTGTGACTGAGCTCCTCTTTACTGCAGCTTTGAATCCACAGCTATCTGCCTGGAGATACAGAAGTTGAAAGTCAGAGTAAATTCTAGCTCCTTTGGAAAAAGGAGATAATTCTGTTCATGACTAAAGTTACTATTCTAACCACTTAACCTGTTCTGTCAGTTTGAAACTTGGGGTGAGGAGGAGTGTATCCTTGGTTGCTGCAAGAGACTGCTAAAGATAGTGATAAAGCAAAGTTGTCAGAGGCTGGTGCCATTGATTAGTGTTCCTTAYTCCCATACAAGCTGATAAATCAGGTATTCACCTGAAAGAATTTTTAATGCAGTTTTTATTTGAAAAATATGAATTTGCTTTTTCATRGTTTTGCTATTTGTTTCATGGTGAAGGAGACTGGAAGGGAATGACTTGTGCATTCTTGCTCCTGATTGCAGAAAAGATTGCAAGACTGCCTCTGCCCCAGGGTCCAAGTTACCCATTGTAACTGGTCTGAATACCCTATTATTCAGAGAGGAAATTTCCAGGTGACTGTAAATACATTTCTTTTTTCTACCTCTTTGTTTCTCCACCCTTTCACCAGGCCTGCTCTATCCTTGCTGGTTGTAGCTTTCATGTTCATGTTAAACATCAACACYACCTAAATTATGTTAGGATGACTCTGGCTTCATAATAGAGCCTTGACCTGTAAAAACAAAAGCAAAACCATAAAAAAAGTCTCTTGATTTAAGGTGGCAYGTTTCAGGATCTGTTTTTTGTATCTCCAAATAGCTCAGAGTTTGAACTTTTCCATTCTAATGGAAGTGTCTTAAAAGAAGTTGGAACACTATTTGGCTAGATGCTTCACTTGTCTTATGGAAAGTTAATTTTTCAAAGTTAGTGTTGGAGCACTAAATCATTATCTGTCTGAAATCACAGCAGAAATACAGGCTTATAGTTTGAAGTGATCATACCAGAGACATAGTTATGTTAGCTGAGCAGAGTGATAGATACTAGGTTAAAATATCTAGCTAACACAGAAAATGTAGAAATGAACATGAGTTCTGGATTTAATAATTGCATGTATGAACAGTTCTTTAGAAAACAGGTAACAGGGTTTCTCTTTCAGAACAGCAGATTGACCACACTTCAAAAATAGAGGGARACAACTGAGTGTGATACTGAGGGCAGGGAGAGAGGGGTAGGGAATGGAGAAGGAGCTTCTGTCACRCAGAAAGTGAGGGAGAGCATCTTAACATTTTAATTTTTTTAAGTGCTGCTGATCAATTCATAAACTCCTTTGGAATGAGTTTAGAGAATGGACATAGAGGAGATTGGRACAAGTGGATTTTGAGAAGTAAGAAAGTAAGGAAGTGTTGGTTTGTCCTTAGTTGAACAGAGGGGGAAGACAGTATTTGATTAGTGATTAGGGTTCAATTATTGAAGGCTTTAGGAGAAATAAATATTTCTTTCAGAATGTGGTGGGAAGTGAAGGGGAAAGTTTTTAAATGGGCTTAAATTGGCTAAGCATGTTTAAAATAATAGAGGGGGAAAAGGAAGGGATTACAGTCTCACCCACCTCCTGAGACTGTTTTTAATGAAGTTGGTGAACGTTTTGGGAAGGCATAAAGCACTTGAGGAAACTTTTTGTTAGGTGTTTTTCTTTCTTTCTTTAAATGAAAGGCTCTGCYTGTGTTTTTAACTTGGCTTAAATTTGCTCCATCCTCTACAGGGGAAAATATTTATTTTAAAGTTTCCTCTAAACTTAAATTGGCTTCCTAGCCAATTTAAAGACATGTCTGTCTGTGTAATACCTTTTAACTCCAGGAAAGCTGAAAACTCTAAGGCTTAATGAAGGAGGAGCCCTTGTTGATGGCACAGGAGAGCAGMATTTCTAGCAGCAGAAAAATTGCTSTTCTGAAAGTGTAGCTTGAATTAATCCCTTCCACCTTTGTTTTCCTTTTGCTGTTGTTAATAATTTCCTTTGCTCAGTGCTAAGTGCTGTTGTGCCTGCCTCACTCCACTGATTCTTCCACTGCTCTCTGCGACTAATATTATAGTATGTGTCAATTTAAAGACAGAAATAGAGTAGTGGCTCTAATAGAGCTTCTTCACTAAGCTGCAAGCTTTATGATCTTTAACTTTGGCACTTAAAGTCATTTCTCTCCAGGATAGTCATTGCAGATCTTAATGTGGGTTGTCCTGCCCATTGATGAGTTTGGGTGCCTGTTATCTCACAGGTTGTGTGGCTCAAGTCTYTGCCCTATGTGTAGCTTATCAGCACAGCTCCCTAGAGACCACACAAAATCGTCTCTATCACTGAAAAGATTCAAGGCTTTGCAAGAAGGTTGCTTAGGCAAAAGTTGCAATAATGAACAAAATTACAAAAAGAAAACARTATATTTCCTTAGGTAATGTTTGTCAGTAAGGATCTGGCTTAGTTAGGCTCTGTTTTTAGGATTGCCTGTTACAGCTACTGGAGTTCTGGATGCTTTGCCTCRTTTGTGTGCTGCACATGAGGATGTGCTCGCATCTGTCATCAGCATTTTGCTGGAAACTGCTGAAAAGTCCAGTACTGCTGCTTCTTCTCCCACCTCACTCCACAAAACTCAGCTGAGGTATTCCTGTTTAGATCACGCCCTTAGGCTGAAACTACTTTAGTCAGAGTCTTCTGTCATTTGTGGTTTGAAGTATATGCTGTGACAAATATTACTTCAAAGGAGTTTGTACAAAACTTGACCCTTGCAAAGCTCAGAGAGTAAAGACTCTCAGAACTTGTAAACACCCTGACCATGGGATTGCACCAAACCTCTTCTGGATGCTCCCCCTGGGCCCGTCCTCTTCCTTCCTGCTGCACTGCAGAAATGCCAATGGTTGACAGGCAAAGAATTTGTTTTTCCTGAAATACACTTGTTTGTCTTCTCTCCATAATATTTGTTGCATGCCTGACTGGACAACTTGCATGCAAATGCCTATTTTTGTACTGTTTCTGTGGGTTGGCAACAAAGTAATTGTGGCTTCCTACTGCAAGCAAAAGCCTGGTGTATGGAAGTGAGTTGTTTATATGGATTCCTGGATTGGAATGCAAGCTTAATTCTTTCAGCTTGAAACTAAATTGTGTTGAGTAAAATTAACTTTGAATTTAAGCGGCACTGAACCCAGTTAAACAATTTTCTAGGGCTTACCTTAATAAAAGCAAACTATAGCATAGCTAACTACTGCTAGGGATGCATTTCAGGTTCTTCAAATTTGTGGTTTAAGAGGGGAATGCTCAGCTTATACTTCTGTAATAAACTTCGTGTCTGAAGTGCACTGTGTGGTGTACCCTGCTGGGATAGTACAGCCACAGATAACTTGAAGGGATTTGTGTGGGCAGGGAGAAGGCAGATGAAACATTCTAGGTGAGATAGAAATTTTTAGGTTTGGGAACTTAACCTGCCTTACAGTTAGAGAGCTGTGAAAAAGAAGTTACCGGTGATTTTGTTTCATCTGACCTACTGTTAGAGGACCTAGTAGCCTCTAAAAGAAATCTTTACAGCAATATTTGGTTGAACATGCTTTTTCTGGACTCCCAGGAGGTGTTTGCCAGCAAGGAGCTGCTGACATCAAAAGCAAAACCCCGAAAGGCCCATATATGTGTGTGAAGTAAGGAAACTGGGAATGAGAGTGGTTTTGTGCTGAACTTCAGCTGAAAGTTCTTTCCAAATGCAATAAAGAAATGGGGCACCTTTATTACTGCCTTCAAAAGTTATGATGACTTGTGAGACTCCTAGAATAACATACAAATGAAGACAGTGCCCTTCCAATAAAACAAATATTACTTCATTGAATGTTTCATATGCAAAGACCAATATGAGAACTTATAATCATGCCAGTCACTTCTGAAACAAAGCAAGTAATCTTGGTGTTACAGAGGTTTGTTTCTTAAGGAAGCCCTGAAAAAACTTTTTCCATGAACATGTTGGTATGAATTGGCATTCTTCCTCGCACAGGAAACCACAAATTCTTACTGCGGAAAACTTGTAACTCTTGTAAAACAGTCATTAGTTTTGTGTCTTAAATGTGCAGAATGTTCTAGGTTTTTGGGTTTTTTTTGTGTGGCCTCTGGAGAGCTGCTCTAAGAAATGCTTCTCTTTTGATAAACAGAAGATCCCTTGCTCAGATGTTTCCAGTCACTTGCAGTCCCTGTGCATGCTGCTGGGGCTTGGATGCTTCTCAAATGCCTACAAGCCTGAGACCATCTTTATTGCTCAATTATTTTTACCCCCTCAAGTCTGACAGTTGCAGCAAGTGAACATGATCCCTGTATTAAACACAGCAATGTGTTTGGTGAGTTGCTTTGTTAGGGTTTCTGAAACTGGCGCAGTTGAAATTGCCTTTGGTGGTGGGGCAGCTCCCGGGGCAGAGTCACTCAGTGCACACCCACAGACACACCCTGAGCTTGTGTGCACTCCTTGGGACCCTTGTGTGCAATGTCAGCCTGACTTGTACACCTCTGGTGTGYGATGTGTGCTACAGGCTGGGAGTTCAGTTTCAGGTGACTGGAAAAATTACTTCTGTGACTTCACTGAGCATCCCTCTGTTTCTACATGCTAGTCTTTTTCAGTCTTTTCCTCTTTATTTTTTTTTCAAATCCCTATTCTGGAYTTGGTATGCAAGCTATAATCAAACTGCATGTAAAACCCTTTCTTAACTGAGTTTTACTTAGTKTTTGTTTCTTTCAAATACACTATCAAGAGTAGAACTCAAATTACACAGGCACATTCTTTTTATTTTTTTTAATGACAGAAGAAAGGATAATAGGTGGGGGTATAGCAAATCACCTAAGCTAGCAGTGATAAAAATGTTTTTTTTTTTTTTTTGCAGTGCAGGCTACTTGTTTGAAACAGCTTTATCATATCTTCATCAATGTTTTATAGTTTCTACTATTTTGGAGTGTTAGCTGGGTTCTCAAGTACTGGAACGTTACTGCTGCTATTTAAGGCAGGACATCTGTCATGATGTGTCTAGAGTCTGATTTCCCCAAGCCTGAACAATTCTTGCCTTTATGCTCTACCTATGTAGCCCTTGCTCTTTCTGCCTAAAAATAACACAGAAGTTAAACAACTCGTTGGAAGTCTGTAATTTCTGAGAGCTGCAACTTGCCAGTAGCTGTCTTGTGTCATCTGCACAATGCTTTGGCAGAGTTTCAATAATTTGCTAAAATAGGCCAAATTAACTTTTCTTTCTGGTCAGGTGTAACTTTCTGTACTGGAAGGATGTGCACAAAATAGATGCATGTTTCTCACAAACAGGGTTAACACTGCCTCATGCTCACACCGAGGTTTCTGGGACCCAGCCCGAGCAGCATCCTCCAGTCCTGCCCTCGGCTTCCTCCCCTGCTCCTGGGAGTCACGGCTTGCACATGGACCTCCTTGGGATTTGGGACTTTTCCCTTCCACTAGCCTCAGTGTTAGCTGCCCTCTCAACTCTGGTTTATGTCCCAACAGCTGTTCAGTTTGCAGGCTTTTATTGTAAATAGTTTGTACAATATTATTACAGTGTTATCAAGTGTTCTGTGCACAGGATAATGAGGCAACTCTGTGGAGCCTCAGAACTCTTCTGTAGAATGGCAGACTCTTTTAATCTAGAGAAATGATTCCCCTTCTCCCACTGTAACCCTGAAACCTCTGAAAACTTTGTTCTAGGGACAGTTTTAATGAGCTTTGAAACCTGTGTCACAATTTTCAAAACAACCCCTTTATGTCTGTGGCCTTTCAATAATGCCATTTTTGGGGCTGAAATTTTATTACTCTTAACAGCTCTCCTCCCATTTCCCTCTTTCCTTCCTACTCCCAGCTGTATGCATGTGCTGATTATTCTGGGGTGGTTCTRGTCCAATCCTTCAGCTTCGTAAGCTGCTTTATCTCAGGTTTTGGTTGCTGGATCAGTGGATCAGTGTCTGCTGTTAGTGAACCAAGAAAGGTCTCAGACCTCCAGGGTATGTGGGAGCTGGTGCAGTGGGGACAGTGTCACACTGGACAAAAAATATGTTCTCTGCACAGTTCAGTTTGCCTAGCATGGGTCTGTAGATGAACATGAGTTTTCTGATGGCACCTCTCAGTTCTGATTTGACRAACTAAAAGCTTTCAAATGGAACCCCAAAATAGTGTCTATTTGAAGTTTAAAATGTTGGAATTGTATTTTTTCCCTTTGTGTTTGTAGCTCCTATGCCACACTGTTTTTACATGTTGTTTGTTTAAAGGAAGCTTTATACTTCCCAGGGAAAATTGCAGCTGGAAAAGGCCTGAAATGATTGCAGTTGCTTGGCTCAGTTGGATTGTAACTGTGTATGACTCTTACTAACCTAAAATTGTAAATGCTTTACTGTCTGTCAGATTGTAAAAATGCTATGAGACCATCCAGCATCTTTTAAAATTACACTGAGTTATGGCATTTTGGAGTTAGAATGGTCATGGTGACAGCATGTCTCTTTGTACTGGTGGAGAAAATTAAACAGAGTGGGGAATAAATAGTAAGGAGATTTGAAATAACTGTACATGGGTCTAAGCAAACACCATAGGAAGTTTTGGGAAGCTTTGTTAAACTTGGGCTGAGTGCTTAAAGGTTTACTGGATAGTAACACATGCTRTTGAACCTGATGGCTTTGCCTTGTGATCACCAGTGAAGGCCTGCTTTTTCACCTAGTTTTGCAACTGGGAATTTACTTTGGCACAAGGAAGATAAGTTTCTTATGTGAGTTAGCAGAATACAAGTGTCTGGTTGAAAACATTCCCAGCAATGAGCTGATCCCYAGCCTTTTCTGTAAATGCTCAATAGTGCCACCAATGCATATTTGGCCACAAAATAGTTATGACAGCTTGCATGAACTCCAGGATTTTTTAATGTCTCAAAACCACTTTMATATAGGGTACAAAGTGGTCATTTATAAACACTGGCTTGAAACAAAATAATCAGATTTAACAGAACAGCTTGGTGGACGGTCAGTTCCAGGTGCCCTGGCTTCCCAGGAAGTGCCAGCTGAGCTTATCAGAACCATTGCTGCTGCCTGCATGGCATCCCAGCTGCAGCTTGGTAAACTCACTGCCAGCCACTGGCCCTGCACACCTTCCTCACAGTACAAGAGTCTTGTGACTGAAGGCAGCATCTCCCAGAGCAAGATCTCTGGATTATTGCTGGGCTTTCTTTAGGAAGGACGCCTGAGCTGGCTCTGTTGCCTGCTGCAGGTGTTTAACTGCTCCAGTGTTTAGGAGGAGCTGTGCTGTACCATCAGTATATTCTCCAGGCTAATTCATATATGCATTTTGGACCCAAACAGAAGAAGACCCTATCTTCTTTTACATCATAWGAAGCCTTTTCCTCATTATAGAGTATTGAATTGAAGTATTTGAGGTAAAGGGAAAAAACCCCAAACAACAAACCACCAAACCAAAACAATCTGATTTCTCAAAATTTTCCTTCTGGCAGGAGATGCACATCCAGTGTGTGAAGGGAAGACTCATGACTGTGTTAGGCTCCAGATGTGAGAGGGTGTTCTGCATTACAGGTAGATGAAATAAAAAAAAAAAAAATCAGAGCCATCTGGCAACGAGAAGAGTGCAACTGCTTGACTGCTTTGAACTTCACTTGAATAAACAAACCTCTTCACAGGTTTTTTTTTTGAGGAATGTCCTAAAAAGATTCTCATTMGATTTTTTAATTTTTGTTTTTACATTGTTGTCTGGTGAGCTTATCATCCAAAATACTGCATAATTTGGATCTGAGATTTTGATTCAAAGTTAATATATCTCCATAGCAAAGTCCATGTTGTTCAGAGATGTTGCTGTGTTAATTGTTAACAAAGGTGCTCTCACTGCTCATTTGAGCTGCAGGCTTTGTTAGCTGAGCACTGCTTGCAGCACTCTGTTGTTTAAGTGCTTTTTTTGATGTCTCACAGCACCAACATGTGTAACTCGATTRATGTGACGTGGAGGAGCCTTATCCTGAAATGTGCTTCTGGAACTTAGTTGGGACTGTTCAGATCATGCTCAAAAATACTACTTTATATTTTCTCCAGGGTTAATTGTACCATTGATTTGATTCATTCTATTTAATTAATATACTTACTTTGATCTTTGAGCACAAGAGCTGATTTTATTTGGTTGTTAATGGCGACCTGAGTATTGTCTTTTATGTTTGGTTTTTGGTTTGGGTTTTGATTTTTTTAAATTCTCTTCATATCTTCTGCATTCAGTGCTGTTGTTTAGAACAAGGGTTTATTTGTGTGTGCACCTGTTGAGCAAGATTCACTGTTATGTTTCAGGTGTCTTCAGAGTCTTGCTTCATCTTGCCTACTGCCTTTGCTCAATTTCTGTTTCTTTCTTGTGTGGTACTACCCATTTGCAAGACCTTGGAACTACAGCTCTCTCTCTCATGCATAGGCAAGTCTTCTGCCTTGATCCATAATTGCTCAGTGAAGAAATCTCAGTTGTCAAGGAAGCTTGAGATGCTTTGRGGTGTASCAGATCAGAAGACCATTCCAGTTCTGTAAGAGTTCCTCTGTTTTCCAGTGTGGTCCCTAACAGAGCATTTTTGAAAATTCACAGAGGTCAACAGAAATGCAGTGGGTGACATGAATCCAACATGTCCYTCATTTTGTTATTTTGCTTGAAAAATAGGTTTTTTTTAAACCTTAGGAATACTGATTGAATTTCTTTTTAATGAAATTAGTTCCATTAATGAGGGAGTTGTTTTCAGTCAAGTTTTCACAAGATGCTTAAGTCCAGGAGGTAAATTTAAACATGGGGGAATGTCCTGTCTTGAATCCATTGTAAAGAGGTGATCTGAATGGACAAGTGGAGGAGCTACTGGCTAAGGATCATGCATTATTAGTCATGTCTTTCTGACTTGTCTGGGGAAACCAAATGTTTCATGTTCCTTCCATTTCTGAATCTTCCTAGAGGCTGTGGTTAGCAGTGGCTGTTGCCTTTGGTAGGAAATTCAACTGTTTATATTTTGGATTTTATGCTCTTCTTTCTATCATTAGTTGATTCTTGGGTATKTGGGAAGTTTCTTTGGTGGATGTTCCTCCTTAACTTGCTCCAAAGACTTCACTGCCAGACACCAGCCACATCCAGTTGATCCAAGTTGTCCCAATAGCTGAGGTAACTGGTTTTGTGTTGGAATTGGATGATGTGCTTGTGCATTTTAGAATGGTGCATAATAACCTGACTAGGAGAGATGCCTGTGGAAAAAAGAAGAGGAAAACAGGATTCCTAATTATGTGACCTCTTACTAGCTTTAGGGAAAGGGATGGTGAAAGGCAGTTATATTTTAAGGACTACTTTTTTATTATGAGTCTGCACAGCTTACATTCTCATTTAGMACTTCAACCTTTGCCTGAGCTCACCAAATCTTCTTCTTTAGCCCTATTCTTTTCTGGCCAAAAAAAAAAGAGGCATACACATTGTAATATGCCTTTTTTTTTGCACAGTCAATCATTTTGCCAGAGTGGGGAAGTAGTGTGTGTTTGGAAGGAGGGCATGAGTTATGTGAATGATATTGTCTCAACAAATTTTGTCTCTGTAGGTTAAGACCCAATGGGGGTTAAAGAAAACTCCAGCAAAACTCTTTTTTGAGAGTTTTGAAAGCAGACTGATTTGTTTTTGAGAGCCGACTAATCTGAAGTACTTTATGTTCAAAACTGTACAATTATTTCATGTAGAACTGTCTTTTAAAAATACAATTGTCCCCTTAATTCTTGAACTGCAGAAGTGGACACCTGTCTCTGGATTAATGCTGGCAGGTTCAAAACTGTAAGTGGTTTTTGTGATGAACTGGAGTTTCAGAGGCGACGCTGCTGTCAGCTCTTGTCTCTGTCCTTGAATGCAGCAACTCTGTTCCTCTGTGGTCCTGTAGAAAACAGTTGTGATCATTCCACTTCTTGGCATGTAAAAGTTCAGCATCTTTAAAGCAATGAATACTTCATGCTGCTAATGGCTTTGGAGTAACTAATTTAAGTGGAATCTGAGCAGTTCCTTATTTAAAATGTGCTCCAGACTATGTTTGTAAACATTCTGAAAATGAATTGGTGCATCTGATTTTCAGTATTTCTCATGTATTTCAGGGAGACAGTAAAGTATCAAAATTGATGTCAAATTGATTTGTTTTGGAGAAAGAGAACAGACTGGCTTGAAGGAGTGACTCTCTAGACCTCTGTGCTTGATATTAACACTAAAACTTATGTACTGGGCATGCCATAGACTTAAATTACAATAAGGAGATAACATGGCAGAAAAAGGAGTCAGAGAAAGGAGGTAATCTAAGAAAATCAAATAAAATTTACCTTGTAATAATGAATTATTGAATGTATGTTTTTTTTGAAGAGGTGGTTAAGAAYTGTAATCTGCATAATGGAATGTATGTTCTAAAGGAAAAAAACTGCTATTGGAATGAAGTCAGAACATGCAAATGTCTCTGAGTCTGAAGAAATGTTTCAAAAATTCATTTTGAGGACTTGGAAGACAATCTAATAAAGTGTGTGTGTGGAAATCTGCTCCATAGTGCTGTTAGATTGGCAGGAGACATTGGCTTACATGATAATAAAATATTGCTTTCATGAGTATTGCTGCTCAACAAGACTAAGAACATTATAATTTGGTTTTGCAGCCCTTTCAGAAGATGTGCTACATAATTGATGCCCCTGCCAAAGGAACTAAGAGAGGCATTGTAATGGAACCATCTCTGATGTCACATTTTAGTTGTTAAGGAGCTATTAAATAATGAAACCTTTAAACCTAAGATCATATTTCATTTTGGCTAAAATTGGCATTTATTTAATTACAGTTGTGCTCCATTTCTAGGGGGTTATGGGAAAATTTTGAAAGTTGCAATTGTTCTTGCTCAGATAAACAGCTGAGCAGGCAAATGACTGCAAGTCTCATTAGACATTCACCTGTGTCATTCTGTGTTAGGAGGGATGACTGTGACTTGAATTAATGGCAGCTGCTTTACAGGTATAAAAGGAATCTTCTCTTTGCCAGCTGTATCTTAGTCAACTTTGCTGAAGTCACTTCACTGTACAGTCAGGTGTGTACAGGGATCTGGGTGAAACCTGGTTTATCACTGGGATATTCCATCTYATTCTGTCTAGAACATGTAGGAATTGCAGCACTTTTTAAAAACTGGACTTGTGGGATGAGTTAGTTCCTGCAGCTAGTGCTTGGCTTTGATTCTGGTRTATCTAATTGATATGTAGAAGGAATTCAAGCTGCAGATTAAGGAGAGAGTGTGCCTGTGAGGGCTCAAGGAATGCAATTTGCCCTCTGAACCCATGACTGAAGCTCTAACTATAGCCTGTGTTTCTGGCCACTGTTTCTGTCCCGGGCACTCYGTCAGGGGGGTTCCCAGGCTGGTGCTTGCACACTGGCCCATGCCAGAGGTTACTCTCTCAGAGGGTGCAAGTAGCACAGCCCCATTTCTGACCAAGGCCTGGCTGGGCAGAGCTGTGCCAGTGCAGCTTAGGAGTGGCTGGGATAACATGAACGCAGCGCTCCTGGGTCTGCCAGCCGGCTGACACGTGGGGGGTGTTTTACAGCACGTACTCTCGAAACTGCAAGGAGGGTACTGAAGGCAAGAGTTGATTCCTAGATGTGCAGTAAACCCTGAAATTTTAATCTGTTTGTTTGTATTGTGCTGTGAGGGTTGGTTTTTTAGGGATTTTTTTTGCTGCTCTTTTTTCACTTCTARGTTGGGAAGTTCATTTGAATTTAGATGCATTTCGACAGTGATGCAAATAGTTAATTTCTGCATTAGCGCAGCAACTTACCTGGCTGACAGCCTTTTAACACGGCGTTTAGCTTTTCAGTGGCTGATCACTAGCCTTAAAAAACACCTCACTCTCTGTTTAAAGTGAAACATGGTTGTGTAAAACTCAATGYAAAAAAAATAAATAAAATGTATCCGTTGTGAGTGTTTCAGAGAAAGCGCTTGCCTGCTGCTGGCAGACTGAAGACCTGCCCTAGACAGACAGGTTAGGGATTTCCATGGGGCGGGGGAAAAGCCAGAGAGAGGACACCCCTGTGCAGGGCAGGATGTCCCTGCTGATGTCCCTGCTGATGTCCCTGCTCTGCGGTTTCTCAGGGTGGGGAGCAGGGGGGGCTGTGCTTGCTGGGATGCTTTCCCAGCTGTGTGGTGGAGGAGAGGAGTGCTGGCTGAGCTTGCCAGCAGTGATAAGGCTCCAGGTGGGGATCACAGCAAACGTGCTGTGAGAATCAGCTTTCCCAGGAGTTACATGAGGCAAAGATGTTCTTCTGTCACTTGTTCTGCAGGAAGCTTCTTGCTGCTAACAACTAAATATGCAAATCAAGCTGTGGCTCTTCCAGCCCTCCTGGTGTTCTGACTTATGGTACTTATGGTTCTGTTTTCAAAACTGAATTTGTCAGTGCAGACTATTTCACTCTGAAAATGTGAAACCTTACCATAAGTGCTTCTTGTRATGTAATAAACATATGTAACTTTCCTTTCCAAGATCTGCATATCATGCTTGCTTTTTCTCCCCACTGTTTATTCGCTACCCTGCCAACAGCACAGGTATCTTCTGAACAGGTTTATGCAATGCTGGCAAATTGAATGGTAATGTCATTGCTTCCGGTGAATTCCAGCTGCTGTATTCTACATGCAGCATTCACAGCTCTGTTACTGACTAACCAGACTGCTCTTGGCTACAATGAAGTGCACCACAGACCTGCTCTGATCTAAGGCTTTGGTTAGAGTTTGAGACAGTTATCTTAAACCAAAGGAACCTAAGTCCATAAATAAACTGTTGAGCAATGTAAACTTTTAACAGCAGAGACAGTTAGCAAGGAACTGTGCAAACCCCCAGGCCAAGATAATCTCTACCATAATTATGTAGACTACTAAGTAAGAAAAATACCAGAGCTTTGCTCATGAATAAGACTGGATTATTTGTGGTGTGATTTCATAAAATAAACAAGGAGACTGAAGGCTCCAGAGGCTACTTAAGGTTTTGCAGAGGGGTAAATGTTAATGCTTAATTGTTTAAAGTATGTGTGAGGTGATACATGGCAAAGTTGTACAAAGTATGCCTTAAGAAATAAACTTATTGTTAGCTCTGTGCTGAATTTCTTTACCCATATGGCTGTGTTTCCATCAGGTCACTTTAGTAATCCATTCAAAATAGCCTTTAAATGTTCAGTGAGCTTTTTGCTACTTGTTCTGCTAGATAACACATATTGCTAAATACTTTTTCTCTGCTGTATTCTAATTGTGGTAATAAAGTGAGCATTGCTGGGATCTTTTTTTTTTTATGCTTTGGTACTATTAACACRTTTCTGTTCTGATCCCATTTATCCCATCTAATTCTTCCCCTAAGCCTGCTATGCCAACAGAAGCAGTAGGAAGAATACAACTAGAAAAAAATGCTCCCCAGAACATGGGTGTTGAAGGAGAGAGAKAGCTGAGGTGCTCAGCCATGGAGTTGGTGCACTTCATCCTAATGGCTTGTCCTGCCTGGTCTTTGAGACAGCCAGCCCCAAAGAGCCACAGAGACACAGCCAGCACTCTGGAGATCACAGGAGACTGTAGCTTCCTTCTGGGGYGCTTTAAGAGTGGATTGTGCCCCTTCCATTCTCTGAGAGGGGAGAAACGAGTTCCATCTTTTGGGGACACCTTATCTAGGGAACATCCTCAAGACTCTCTTATCTTCTTTTTGTTTGTTTGTTTGTGATAGGTGTTTGTCCACTTGAGATAAAGCACTATGCATACTTCTGGAATTTATACTTCTGATACAGGGATTTGTACTTGTTCAGATAAATCTGTGTAATGCTCCACRCCCAGATACAGAAGGCATCACACAAAGAAACAGCAGCAAATGGTGATCTTGTATGGGAAGGCCCCTTTTGTGCCTTTTCCCTTTCACATCCCTTGTTCTGGAGCTTCCTGCAAAACAGACCTGTCCTGGAGTCTCTGCATCAGCATGGATCCCTCTGTAAGCTTTATTTTACTTCACCAAGTCTCTGACTCAAAGTCCCTACAGAGCTTAGAAATTTGAGTGATAGAAGCCATAGATTTACACCAAAATGGATGTTCTGTAGAAAAAAATTCCATTCCTTAGACAAATAATCTAAAAATTTGCTTCAGTGAGTTAATATGAATCTCAGTGCTTTTTTAACCTTTTGTTATTTATGCTCRCCAGACCCCTGTGAAATGGAAGAGCTCCCTTTATCTTGAATGATGGGCTGGGAGCTGGGTTCTGGGGCTGGCTGCCACATTCTCACCCCCGTGTGCCAGCTCCCCCTTGCCCTGCTCTGCTCTCCTGACCCTGCACTGACTCATCTGTGTTTGATACCTATGAGAGCAGTTGAATTATTTTTATGGTTGCTGGTCTGAAATGAGTCAGTGCAGGGTCAAAYGTTGTGGAGCAGGGAAGGGAGAGGAGTGGGAATCTGGCAGGCAGCAGCTGGCTGAGATTGCCATGGAGCCACAGACCARCCCTGGTGACTTTGCCAAGGTCACACAAGCTTCTGTCAGCAGGAAATTGAAACCTCTCTGTGTTATACAGGGTGCTGACCACAGGTCTGTCAAATGCAGTAACTGGCAGGAAGTGGCTTTGGATTTATTCTACTTGAATTTA
This sequence comes from Cardinalis cardinalis, assembly GCA_014549065.1. NCBI lineage: Eukaryota > Metazoa > Chordata > Aves > Passeriformes > Cardinalidae > Cardinalis > Cardinalis cardinalis. Next base: position 196,698 of record JACDOX010000185.1, on the reverse strand, counting down.
TTGTTTGTTTGCAAATACCGATGTATGAATTAGTAGTTGCTTTCTAGTGTATGCCAAAATCCAAACATACTGAGCTGGTCATAATTGTAGATTTTCAGGTGTAAGCTGGGTGCATTCCACGAAGGAATTCATAATTAACTCAAGCTAGCTTTCCCTTAGAAATGTGATTTTTGTACAGGTAGTGATCTGTCAACTACAGCACATTTCTGTMTAAGGACTACTGCCCTTTAGTAAAGATAGATCAGGAGTTAGTGCCTGAAACAAATCATTGCATGGTATTATTTTGCCAGTTTGGTAAAAAAATCAGTTGGTCACAGTTGCTTGATAACTCACACAATCTGCAGCTGATACTTTATCAGTGGCCTAATACTTTAATTAGAATTTAGAATGGAGCATTTCACCAGTCCTGGGCACACAAATTGCTGGATGCACACAAATTGCTGGATGTACAGCATTTTGAGCTATGTACATTATGAAAGCAGTGCTGAAAGCAGGGGTATGAGGGCTTAGGTCATGTATTCTGGCATCAATTTCTGTGCTCTGTTTTCCTGTTAGAATTCATTTGGGAGGAAAGAAACGAAGAAACTTTTCTGAGTGAAGATTTTGGAGCTCTGTGCTGGTTATAAATCTCTCTGTATTGCTTCTGTCTTTTAAAAGTTTCTTTAGAAAGAGGACTAGCCAAAAAATATTCTGGATGTGATTGTGTGTAACATATGTGCATTTTCTTTGCACAATACACTACAGTTAATTCAGTTTGAAGGGCTTTCTTCTAGCTATGACAAATCTTGTCAACCTACCACTTGACTTAATTCTCTGTCTGGTTATGGTTTTTTTGTTTTATTTATTTGAGGTTTTTTTAACTTCTTGAAATCAAAGAAAGCTTGTTGCACATGGGCTTTTTGGTTTGGTTTTGTTTTTTAAAAAGGATTATACTGGAGAAACCTATCTCCAGCAATCTAGTATATTGTCTGGTGTTCTTCTAGGAACAAATATATCATATGGATTTTTATGTAGGAGGCTTTTTAGACTTTTAAAGGTTGGGTGTTAGCCACAAGGTTCATGTGACATGACAAATGTGGAACATCTGTGTACTGCTGCACATTGCTGTTCTAAAAGTCATTCCCCTCACCACATGCATTGAATTAAACACAAGAATTTAGAGAAAAAATAGTTGGAAGGACACATTCTGTCAAATACAATGGGAAGGATCTGTTGTGAAGCTGTTGGAGCTCACTCACACAGTTCTCCAGTCACTGATTCAGGGGTCTGGTGTGCTCTGTGCCTCAACTCTCCCTTCCTTGGAGCTGGGAGAGTGGAATTGTGCTTCCCTAGTTGGTGGTGAACTGTTTTCTGGATAGAAATTAGAGTTGAGCATAAGGCTAAACTCTAAAGGGATTTCTAATAAACTAAAGGGATTTCTCAMTGTGGTTTCTTGTTTGAGTGATGCTTGGGCTGCATGTGGGGTAAGTAGGTGGCTGAGTTGGCTTCCTTGTATTGCAAACAAAGTGTGGCCTAGTGGCTCAAAGCAGGAGCTCTCATATTAAAACATGAATCTTATCCATAACTCTGCCTGAAGTGATCTAACTTGGTGACCAATATCCCTGTGAATACTGAGTGCTTCTGTTTGTCTCCATGCTATAGCTGCAGTGAGAGGTCTTGCTCATAAAATAAATGTGATAAAGAAAACAAAAGCAATTCTTGTGGGTAGGATTTGACCTGGAGCATTGTGGACCAGAAGCTAGAGGTCCTTGTTCCCCTAGAGTGATTACCAAATTGCAGGAAGGGTGCTGTGCTTCATTAAAGCCTGTGTACTTTGGTGCTATCACCTTGCTCTGACAGAGGGGCTGCCAGCTTTAGAGTGCAGGATGCAGTATATCCAAAAATCCCAGTCAGGACCCAGGTCACAGCTGAAGTTGAGGTGGAACTCAAGTGTTGGTCTGGTAAAAAGCTCACTGCTGTGCAGAAAACTAGTGGCAGATATTAATAGTTGTCTTCSTAGTGACTTGCGTGGATTTCAGAAATGGTCTGAAACTGTGTAGGTTTGAACATATCTTTAGGTAGTGGGGTTTTTAAGTAATTGAAAGCTATCTTTTAGATATTATCACAGATAAGGGTCTATTGAGTTCTGATACTCACAGCTAGAAACCAATATTAACAATGTGATCCTCACTTCCTAGTTTATCTTCACCATCTCAGGTCTGGGACTGCAAATGTAAAGGACCTCCTCTGGTTGATCTGAATTTAGTTTCAAACATTTCCCTCTGAGATGACTTCTGAATACTTCATTCATTCATTATGATGGCTGCTTTCATGCTGTGCTTAACTCTTTCTGAATTTAATATTTCTGAGGCTTTTAAGCTCTTATTCAAGAGATGGTTTGTAAGAGCTCCTTCCCTGGAGTGCAGGTGCAAGCTCTTGTTCCAACAGAGCCACATATGCCAGGCTTGGGAAAGCTTGCTCATGTTGAGCATGTCACTTCACTATCACAAACAGCCTCTGGATGATTCCTTGCTTTTTGAGGAGGTTTGAGAAATGGTCTGAAGTAAAGGAAGCATCTCTGGGATTYGTTGTCCAGAGGCAGGTGCACAGGGAGTGGGCAGAAGTGGCATACATGGCTATGCTCTAAGTAAGTAGTTCTTGTCATAAAACTAGTTAGCGCATAAAAAAATGCAGATTCTTTAATCTTAAAAGTTGTGGGGAAAACATTTTTGTTTGAAACCGTTTTTGAAACTAACTTAATTTTTTTGTTTGTGCTTTTTGTTTGGTGTTGGTAGGTTGTGTTTTTACCTTCTCAAAAAGCTGCTAACCCAAACCAAGCATCTCCTCTCTCACCCCAGTCTGCCTGGGCTCAGGGCCATGTCCACATAGCTCTGTGAGCTCTGTGTCTTCAGGGAGTGAGGACTCATGCAGAATTCTGTATTGCATTTCCAGCAGCCTCCATGTCTTCAGTGCTGGCTACAGGAAGCACATCTGAGTCAGCCACCCTGTCCAGAGGCACTTGGAGAGTTGTGCAGAATCTGGGGTGGTCTAATTGTGATCTGGCTGATATAGGACTTGCCCAAGATGAGTGTTTCAACTTTAAATGTTTTTTTAATTTAGCTTTGTAAAACTGTAGTTAGGAAACAATTCTGCACATTCAGAATGCGTAGGTGTTAAATTCAGCTGGGTTCAAAGAAGTTGAATACAGCTTTGATGTAAATTACRTTATGTAAACACAGCAGGAACTTCATATCCGTTGAACAATTTAAGTTCTGTAGCTTCTTTAACCCATGCTCCAGTTTTCTTAAACAATTGAGAGAATTCCAGGGAGGCCCTTCTGACTTCAGTCTGTTTTATTGCATGGAAATATTCTTCTGAATGCTGGGGAAAAAGAAGATAATTTTTCTGAGTCTTCAAAGAGACTTGTGATGTTTTGAGTCTTTATTACACTAGAGGTCAGTGTATGATGGGAGCTTCTATGCTGTGGTATAGAGTTTCTTGCAGAATCCTATTTCATCAACTTTGAAACCAGATTCTAAGAGAAACTGTAACCTGTTACTATGGAAAAAACTTCACATTGAAGTGTCTTGTGACTTTCTTGGCTAAAGGACTTTTTTGAGCTTCCTACTTTTAACTTTCCTTGCCTAGCAAATACAAGGCAAATATCAGTAAGTGTGCTTTGATGTGGTATCAGCAGGAATGTGCAGTCAGTTGCTCCAGTGTACACCTCAAACATTCATCTTTCACTGCAATGCCATGACTTTTTGGTTCATAATTCTGTATGCCAGGGTATTTACAGGAGTCCTCCTTAGCTTGTGCACTGTACCTCTGAAGGGCATGGGGGGAGAATAGCACGTGCATCTATTATTTTTAGAGTAGGTGTCAGCTTCCTGGACACCGGTCACTTCCAGCTGGGTGGCTTCGCTTTTGGGGGTTGAGGGAAGCAGAGTCAAGTGTGACTCTGTCGTGGTGCTTGCAGAGATTCTTTCCTCAGCAGCTCTTCCTCAGTGCTGCAGACAAGTAATTTCTTTAAACATCTGGAATGTGCAGAAGCAGTTTGTTCCTGCAGACAGCATTGGGCAGGGGCACCAGAGCAGAACTCCAGCAGTGCTGTGTGATGTGAAATGAGAGGGAAATGCACTGAAGGAGAGCCCTGCTGCCTGGGGCAGGCTGCATCACAAATGACAATTGAAGAAATACCCCACTAGGGTGGATTTGAATTTGGATGTTTTCTGTGAGAAATGACTACAAACAGAAGTGCCTGTATCCTGTTGCTCTTGTGTAGAGTTCTTCTGAAATGCCTCAGAAAAATAAAAGAAAAAGGGCTGTTAAGAGTTTACAGGCTCGCACTAATGTAGAGTGTAAGTGCAGGCACAGAGTGGAATTTTGCTGGTTTTAAGGGATATTCTGAGTGTTCAAGAGGCTTGGACTGATGAACATCTTTGTGGCTTTTCTTTTTGGTGAGGTGGGAGTGGAAGGAGACACAGTAAAAGTCTGAAAGTCTCCTTTGCAGCTGGCTGCTGCCCRGTATGTTGTGCTACATGCCTCTGGAGCATGAGGAAGGATAACACCTGAAGGAGCTGCTGGACTCTGGTTTAATTGAACTCTCTGTGAGGATTCCTGGCTTCAAAGGAAAGATGTTGCACTCTTCTAGCTCTTTCCCAGGTTTTTCCAGGCTGCATTTCTTCTTCCYGTCAGAGATGAAAATGTACCAAGGCTTTACAGAATGTGGCTTTATCAAAACATCTCTGTGGTGTTCGTTTTCATTTGGCTGGGCAAGAGCCTGAAAAGGTGGTGGCTTTGCAAAACTGGTGTGATATAAGTCATTAAGCAACAAATAAAGCATCCTAAAAATTGCTTTCCTTTTCCTATCCTTTTCTAATTGGAGGTATGCAACCTTGTTTCAGTGGAACTGGAACTCACCAGAGTCTGTTCTGCRTGTAGGAGCTCAGGAACTAGGAGGCTCATCTTGAAGTAAAGAAGGTGGTGTAGGTGTCCTGTAGCCAACCCAGTGARCAACCTGATGGATCACTGCAGATTCTTGCAGAGGAGCTATTTGTCTGTTGTACATGGTGACATTCTTTCTTSGTTCAGCTTCAAGTGTTAAATCAGTCCAAGTGTTGATGCTCTCTGCACCTAGAAGAATATTTRTCTAGAAGAAATGTGAGTTTGATTATTCTCTTGGATCAAAAATGATGGATTTCTGTGGCTAAACAGAGGCGATTACCCACTAGCCCCTCTTTCTAGTTGATAATAGGAAGTATCCTGATAATATTTTCATGTCTCTTTCCTTCATGATATACTGACTAGCTCTGGAATCTGTCTGTTGTGTAATAAAGAGTCCATGAAAGTGGCAAGAATTAGTATTTGGAGTGTCTTTTCCTGCTTTTGTTCTAAACTCTCAAACTGCAGGGGTTATCAGATGTGCAGTTCAAGTGGCTTGCCAGGAATTTCTCAGATGAACTGCAGAGAGAGCACAAAAAGTTGCAGCCAAGGTCAGCCTTGAAAGGATTAGAATTCAATTGCCAGCCCTCACATTTTGATTTCAATCTCAAATGTTTCCTGATAGGTGCTCTGTATTTGTTAGGTCTTCTGTTTGTATTGTGTTCCTGCCAAAACTTCTTATGAGACTCCTGACACTATCAAAGATCTGTAGCACATAGTGACACAGGCAAATATATGTATATATAAAAAMCCCAAACCACTCTGTCRAGATATTTCCACTCCCACCAGTTATTCAAGGTTCCTTTGAAAGGGTAGACTTCGAAGCTGCAGGCTTTCAAAACTGCAGCACCCTGGTCTTCTCTCTTGTTCCAATTAGCATTTGCCAAAAAAAGGAGGAATTTGCCACAAAAAGGGAGGAATTAATAAAATGTAGTAGTGGGACAGTGTGCAGCAGGTYTAATGTGTTCTGTGCATTATAAATGTCCCCTCTTCCCACCTCACAATTGCTTCTAGGAAGTCTCTGAAGTAGTTGACCAAAATGATAGCTGGATTTCAAATCCTTCCTTTTCTGTTTCTTTTTTCTTTTTTTTTTTAATACTGATACTTAAAGAGGAAGCAGCAGAAGGAACAGCAGAAGTAATCAGGCAGCCCTATGGTTAAGTAGCAAGAAGGAATTTGGAACCAAGAATTATGTGATGGTGGAAAAACTTTAGTTTATCTTTCTTCCAGCTATCCATTGTTAACCATCATTTTCTTCACYTTTCCTACCACACTGAAGTGCCCCCTCATTTACCCTTCTGAAATGCAGGAGTGCTCATTTGAGGGGATTGGAGGCTGGAAATGGAAAAACAATAGCATATGGTTTACCATATTCTTGGAATTTTAAGTGAGTTTCCTCCTGAAATACAGAGATAAATGTGGGTAGATCTTAAAAAACTATCTTAGTTCACTTGTTGTGAGCAGTTATATAACATTAGGGACAGGTTAGCTGCCTGATTTGCTGCCTTACCTGTCCCTATGCATTCTAAGGTAGTCTGTGTTTGGGGGTCTRCTTGTCTTCCAAAATCAGTTTTTTTCCCAACTCAGGCAAAATTTCTGTCTTATCTGTCTTTTCAATGAATTATTTTTGTTCTGACCTCTTCTCTAGATGCTGTTATTAGAGTCTGACATGTTCAGCAGCTGCAGGAAGCAGAACAGTGACCTGAGTGCACTTGAAAGTTGTTGCTCTGGTCACATAGGATAGCATGACTTCATTTTGTACCCCCTAATAGATTATGAAAAAAAAAAAAAGTTGAATAAAGCAGTTGATAGTTGAAAGTGAAAACAGTATATTTGGCACCTTAACATATGCAGGTGAGCTGAGCCTGAGCTGAGCAAGAGTAAAAATGTTATTTTAYTTAGCTGCTGAAAGAGGAGGAAGACAATTTGTGCAACAGCACAGACTGCTTCAGGTCTGCACTGGAGAACTCTTCACTCTCTGTGGAAAGAAGCAACTGCATATGGTACAGAATAGAGTAAGAAGCCCAGAGCAGCTGGTTACTTTAAGTTTTTATATGTTCAGGGGATTGGCATCTTTAAGGACAGTGTGGTGCTGGGATAATTCAGCTAGTTTGAAATAAACTAACTTGAACACTTAATTAACATGAGTATCCACATGGGCTGAATCAGCCTGCAAACAATGTTACAGGCACAGCCAGAGGTGTTTTGTATTTGCCAAAGAATAAAATAAAACCARTTGTGGTTCAAGGTGTGGGGATCAGAAGTCAGGCCTTGTGGCAGTGTTGTTTGCAGAACTGCTTGATAGGTCAAGTGCTGTACACCAGGGGAAGTCAGTCTTGGGTCTGTCTCCTGGTTGCTGTGGTTCTAGAAAGAGCATTGGCTCTTTCAGTTGCATCCAGTGATGTTTAAAATACAGGATTTTGAGGGTAATAGTATTTTGGTAGATGCCTCTGACTTTGTTATTATCTCCAGTGCTGCTTGACCTTATAGAAAGACTGAATATATAATAGTAAAGGCTTCCTGTGGGGTGGCTAAGGGGAAGTTCAGTTCTTGTCTCTATGAATGGACAAGGTAGGAGAATGCCCCAAGCTGCCCCAGCCCTTGCAGTCAATCAGTTCATCCCCTGTGTGCATCTGCCTGCTGGTTCTGAAATGTTTGCCATAGCCTGGGGTGCACTGTGGCTCTTACCCATGCTCTGTTGTGTCTGTTTCTTGTAGGAGGGCTGCCTTTGGACTGTGAGCACCTGGACAAGGTGGTGCAGTTGTACCTACGGGGTCAGGCCTGGATGGCTGGGATTTAAGGTAAACCTTTGCTGAAAAATACATACAGATTTGAACCAGGAACTATGAATTGTTGTTTGGTTGTTTGGTTCTTTTTTTTTTTTTTTTGGAGGTGTTAGTATCAAACATTTAAAGAAGGATCTGTGTGTACCTTCTAGTGCATCTGTAGCATAACAAAATGCAGTGATATTGCAGTTAAGATTCCAGAGTAGCTCATAGGACCTTCAGAAAAGGTATTTAAATACCTAGGAGATGCTAATGCTGCCATGGGAAGAAATGTTATTCAATGAGGAAGTAGCAGTAAGAGTTCCTGAAACTTCTTCTGAGAATTCACTGGKAGGCAGCTAAGATGGACCCCCTTTTCCAGCCTTTCTACTATTCCTTCTTCCAAATATTGTATAACAGAGTAGCTTCAACCATTCTAGATCATGCACAATTCCTTCAAATRTAATATTTTAATTAATTACAGATCTGCACTTTCATGTTGCCCACTCTTCATGTTGCAGACTTTTGATGACATATTTGCAGTTTAGATTTGATTCAGGACTTTTTCCAGCTCTTAGCTATGGAAAAGCATTTCCCTATTTGAACACAAACCAAGAACAAAAGGGACCTTTTTGTGTGTGGAAGTGCATAGCAAGTTCTGTTGGTCCCACTAAGGCAGAGCTTGCAAAATTTCTGTAAAGTTCAGGATTAATCTTGCTTTTGGGAATTGTGTAATTTTGGTTACTGGAGAGATGTGATTTCTTGGATGTGATCAGGAATGTCTCAGTGGTTTTGAATCAGCAAAATTAGTATGTAGATGATCTATCTTTTAGCATTCCTTAAAGAGAATTGGTGCCTAATTCTGGTTATACTGCCAGGCAGGAGTTGCTGTGTTATTAATTCTTTCGCTCCATGTAGCCTAAGTTTTCTCTCAGGGGTATGGAAGGCACCATTTCAGCTGTTGCTCCAGAATTATGCAAGAGCTGTTTTCCTTGGAGCTTGTCATAGCTTCTGAAGTCTGGGAAAATACTGTGGAAAGAGTGGAAGCTTGAATGAAATCATCTGGTTTTAACATCTTACTTAAAAAGAAGGAAAGTGAGGGACTGGGAGCAGTGTTTACTCTTGCATGTGCTAGAAAGCCTGAAAAGTTGTAAAGGCCTTGCAGTAGAAAAGCAAAACCTAACCTTGATTGCTGAAGATTTGAGCTTGGAGCATKATCATGGAAAACATGAACTGAATCTTGACAATTCAGGATTAAAGCATATTAATAAAGTTTCCTCCAAAAATGTTAGAGCAAGCACATCACAGTTATTAGCTGCATATTTCTATGCAGAGAATAATTTAATGAAGGTGAGCAGAAGTAGGGTGCTCTTGCAAGGCTAGTGCAGGTACTTAAAATTACGTGAACAATCATGGGAATTTAGTTTTTTAAGGATAATATGGACTTAACTTCTTTCAACAAAGACTCAAGCCTTCAGAGAATTTCTTGCTGAACTTGTTTCTTGGTATATACCATCATAAAATCGTTGTAACCTTCAGGAGATAATGCTCTTAGACCATCTGAATGAGTATTCTGCTGTATTTTTAAAAAATCAGCAACAAAAACGAGTTTATTTTAGTAGAGAATTTACAGAACTAGAGTTTGTTAACAGCATGCAATTGACACACTTGCTGTGACATATCTGGACCATGTCAGATAACTAAGCCATGGGCTATTTGGTTATGGTCTTCAGATAAATGTGTTCATGTTTTTCCATAGCATCTTGGAATTCTGTGCAGTATTTACTGCACCTGTKACTGCCTTATAACATATCTTCATTAAGCAATTACATGGACTTCAGATTATCTGACTGAAAATTATGGCAAAAAATTGATGATTTCTGGAGGTCATGACCAGCTTTCTGCTTCATTGCTGGAGCTGCATCTAGGACTGGCCAGTTGACTTTAGAGGCTGGGAAGTGCACAATCAGATGAATCACTTATACCCTCTTTTCATAACGTTACAATAGAAACAGTTTATGGAGAGGTATTTGTTTTTTTAATTTATATTATGCTAACTTTGCTAGCAGCACACCATTTATCATGTGCTGTCTGTATTTCATAGCTTCCACAATGTCAACAAAGCCAAGGCTTCATGTGCAAGTTCATGTTCTGTCTTGCTGGACACTTTAACAGCCTTGCTTATATGTGAAGAAGCATACAGTGTTCCTTCTAATACTGGTGTATTTTTAATTGCATCAATTACAGCCAACTCTTGCTGGCTAATATAGCTCGAAAAACAGTGAGTGGGTTTATTTCTGCCTTCTAGAATAGAACTGGAACATTGGAGATGCCCAGCTTTTGTAAATCCTGTGTCGTGCAGCAGTCCCCTTCAGGCTAATGTTCTTGCTGGCCTGACTGAAAACTTCATCCTCTCCCTTCTGAAAATAAAAGCAAATAGATGTATTTCCCTCTTTTCTAGGGTATCAGTAAGATTGTTCCTCTCTACTATGATTTCAGTTTTCATGGTTTTCATTTTCCAAATGCTTTGTAAGCTGAATTATTAATGCTTGCACCATTTTTAAAAATAGTGTGTGCAGTACCTCACAATCCATTGCTGACCCAGCAGTTGGGGATTTTTTTTTTTTTTTTTTTTTTTTTTTTTTTTTTTTTTTTTTTTTTTTTTTTTTTTTTTTGCTGTTTTGGAAACAATTTGCTTGAACTTCTGCATTTTACTGTTCCAGGACAATGGTACTGGACTTCTTGCAAAAGCTGAGCTTACAGGAAATGTCATCCTGTCAAAAGTGGTTTGTTCTTACACAGCGTATGATAATGCTTTTCTTAAAATGTTAAAATGTATTTGTTTGGCATAAGACCTGTAGTGCCTGGTATTCTCTGGCAGTGTTACTCACTCYCAGTTTACCTGAGGATGGGAGTGTAAATGTTGGATTTTCCTGGTGTCTTGTGCAGAGAGTCRAGGTCTTTAATTGTCCTTAAAGCTCTTCCCCTTCTACCTTGTTGGTAAAGATAAGTGTTACGCTATTTTCGCCATAAGTTCCTCCCAGTCTTTGGGATTGCATTTCTTGAAAGCATCCTCAAAACTGATTTTTGTGGTCATGAATTTTATTTACACCATTGGAAATTTTTTATGAAGATGTCAGGTGAAAAAGAGTGGAATAGGAAGAGTGCAAAAGTGTCTTCATTACTGCTGCATTTTTCTTCAGACTAATAATTATTGGTAAAAAAGAAGCAATGCCTGATGTCAATCCCAAAAGTTAACATGTATCTCTGCACATGGCCTCTGCATGGCTGTTGCCAAATGTTCTTAGCTGTTTTTTATGGACAAAACACTGTCCTGACTATTTGAGAGTTGTAAACTTTGGATGGAGCCATTCAGTTCAGTTCTGCCACTGCACTTCTTTCTGTAGTATGGCTTTTGAGGAGCATCCTGTCCACCTGGGTCATTTGTCCCTGATTTCCATTCACTGAAAGATTTCATATTTGTTTCTGGGATTTGGATTACTCATGCCTCTTCCCAAAGCTTTTATTGCAGAAATTTTCAGCCTTAGGARTGTGTTTCCCCCCCAAAGTGTAATGACTCAGGTGTGTTGCTGTAAAGCCACACTGCAAAGTGAGAGAGGGTCAAGAAATCTGAGAAGGGATGATTCAGTTGTGCTGCTTTTGCTGATTTCTTTGAATTGTGGATTCTGACTTCATCAGTAGCGTCTACAAACCTCGGTGTTTGTGACTTGCAACTGATACCTTTTCTAAAAACAGAAGGAGGCAGGAGAGAGAGTACTCTGTTTATTTCAACAACCACAAGCAACACTTCCAAAATACACTTGTGGTTGTATCTCAGAGTTATGAATCTTAGGTTATCTGGTGGTGAGTAATGTGGTGAGACAGGAGCCCAATATGTCCATGCTTTATTTAGAAAAGGTGGCTCTTATCAGAGGCAAGGAGCACCTCTCTGTGCTTGCTGAACCCCTGAGGACAAATATCAAATCTGCTGACAGTTTATGGTGCCAAGACACAGCACTTCCCTCTCRGGGTCTGACTGCAAGTTCTTAAGGATTTTGCACTATAGAAAGAAACAAATTCCTTTYCCCCTCCAGCTGCTCACCCAAATGCACTTTTTAAACTGTGCTGTGGTTTGATCAGAGTTAACAATAGAGTTAACAATAACAGAGTTAACAATATCATGGGTTGTGATATCTCTTGATCACATAGATTTTTCTTATTTAAACACTATTATCTCACTAGAGAGGATGCTCACAAACAGATTGTAACAGCTTTCCAAATTCTTCAGGCAGAGCCTAGATTGTACCAATTATTACACCTAGAGAATCCTGGAGATTAAGAAAATATCACTTAATTTTCCTCACTGCAGAGTTAAACCTGTAGAGTCTGGGAGTCTGGGTGTGTGTCTTCAGTAATTCAGTAATCTTTTACTGTTCTACCTACTTAAAAATAAAATGGAAGAGCAAATCCTCCCTGGCAAACCAGGAGATGCTCCATTTTGGGATTATATACAGTTTGCATTGAAGATAAACTGGATTAGGGGGCATAGGCTCTGACACAAAATGTGTGGCTTTATTCCCATGCACAGACAATGCAGCAGAACTGGGGGTTGCTGAAGGCTGTGGGACTGTCCTCCCTGACTTGCCACCTTCTCCTCAATTCAGAGTGCAGGGAAYTGTTCCTCCCCATGGCAGTAACATCACTGTAATTTGTGTCTGATAGTGAAAGAATGAAGGATTTATTCTCCCAGCAAGAAAGTGTTTGTGTTGGGTTTGGTTTTGTTTTTTTAATGCTGTTGGTGTTTGGTGGGGTTTTTTTAAGATAAATAAAAAAATCCTCTGTGAGTCATTTTAGGCTCTCACAGAAACTTGAATGTGCTAAATGGGTAGGTTCCCCTCGCTGAGCCAATGGGGATGGCCAGGCACAGGCAACCCTTTTATCCCACGAAAGGGAGGAGGGGTGAATGAGCCAGAAGATATAAGCTGAAACAAAGCCATGCTGTCCTTCTGAGTCATTCTCATACACTGGATGGGTAAGGCTTCCTGCTTCCTGGGACACACAAGTGGGGTCATGATTCTAACAATGGATGCTGGTAAGTCGCTTTTTATTAAATTTGTCTGGGGTTTTTTTCCTGGGAAGTCTCTCCTTCYCCTCCCCTCCCCTCCTGCTGCCCCAGCTGAAAAGAAGCTATCTGTAAACTGGGAAGCTGAATTGTTAAATCAGGGAATGCTGARGCCAGACTTTGCACACCGTGTGCACTTCAGTGTGTGTTACCCTGGTGTTATTTCTTGGCTCTTACTCACTGAAGCAACAAATCCTCTCCTGCAAAGCCTGACCTCAGAATCAAAAGCAAGTCTGTTAATTTGTGCTTCTGTCTTTATTGGGACAGAACCTGTGGCCTGAGAAGTGCTTGATGTCTCCCTCTCTTTGATGATAGAGCTGATAGTGTCTGGAAGATGCATTCTAGATGTTAGGCTTTTGTAAAGGAACAGTGGTTAACTAATGTATTGTCTGTGGCTTCCTCTTCTCTGTCTTTACAGAAATTTTGTATTGGGGAGGAAGAGGCAGAAACTGCTGTATTTCTGTGGTAGGCAGCTCTGTTTTATGTGCTTGTAGTCAAGGAAGCCTATGTTCTATGAAAAAGCACATGCAGGATTTTTATTTTTAATTTTTTTAATTAGATTCAAACATGAAATCTTCAACATAGTTTCTTGTGTGATATGGAGAATGAATGTAGAGTGGTTTCTATAAAAGAAACAAGCAATCCCTGTCTTGCTTCTAGAGAGGGGGGTGTGTTTCCATGTCATAACTTGCATCCTTCAAATTCCACAGTAATAAAAGACCTTGGATTTTAATGGTTATGGATAGGGCATAAAGCAGCAGTGACTGTGCTGTGGCAGCATGCTCTCGGCTGCTCTTTCTCCATACCAGCTGCAAGCATGCCTGCTGCATTTTTGAGAGCTCTGTTGAACTTTTGTCAGCAGTTGGTTCAGCTACTTTTTTTTTCACCACAATGCAGAAGTATAATGTGACTACTGTAATGTTCTRCAAGCTCTATTCAAAATTATAAACTTAGGCAGATCTTGCTGGTCTGTTTTATCTACTTGTAACATGCTGCGTTTACTCCATGCTAATGAAATGCTCATGGATCTGAATTGATTCAGTTGGGCATTTTCCAGGTCCTAAAGAGAAAAATGTCTGTGCCTTTGTATAGCTCTTTGACTTTACTGAGACTTCCAGAAGGTGACCCAGCTGGGTTATTCATGCACAATTTAAAGGAGACAGCAAACCAGTTCATTTCACCCACCCACACTTAATTGAAGTTGTTTTGTTATTGTCTTTGTAGGCAGCTAGTGACTTTTGTGTTCAAGGTATGTTACATGCTTTGCAAATCAGTTAAATCCCAGGCCCTTTAACAGAGATKATAAAATTTAACACAAGTGTGAAGATGAATAAGATGGTGTATGGCTGACAATTTTCCATTAAGTGGAAGCTGATGATTTTTATATTTTAGCCCTTCCATTAGAGTAGCTTCTAGAGGCCCATAAAGCAGTTTGCAAAGCAGGAATTGGCAATCCTCTTCTACCCTTGCTTGAATAAGAGGGGTGGATGCCTAGATGTAGATRTCCTGCCCAGTATTTTGGGAGGATGCCCTGGCAATGTTCAGAATTTACGTGCTTGTGGGAGGTAGAGATACACACTTTGCCCACAAGACACTTCTTCCCCTTTGAAGTATTAGGATTCCTGTACTGCAGTGGAGTAATTGATGTTTTGGGATATGGTGTTTTGGGATGTAATGTTTTGGAAAGACTGGTGGGATGTTAATAATAGATGTTTGAAAAAATACCTTTTATTTGCATATACCTACATGCTTGCATTGTGCACTGTGTTTCTTTGCACTGTGAGGTGAACCATGAAGATAATACTGCTCACCTATGTTTTGTTGGATCCAAACCTGCTTTTTTTTCTCAGAACAATGTCACTGCACTGGTTTCTCTGTAATTACTCTGCTCTTGTAGGCCTGGTGGTAATTTTCAGTTATACCAACTTATAAGGTCAGTAAACATATATTTTGGAAGCTTTTAATGCTGCGAGAATTCTTAAATTATAGTTCTCAACTTCTTTGTGGGAAAATGGTTTTAACTACCTGAAAGGAAACATTGTAATTCAGGGATTTATAACAGAGTATCCTAGTACTTCTCAAGTATATTTAGGTTACAGAAAAAATATGCAAGCAATTTAGTGCCTTATGCCTTAATCTCAACGTGGATAGTGCTCCATGAAGTTTATCTGCTTAGTTTCATCCACCTTTTAAAGCTGTGCTTGCTGCTCTTGGAACTGTTTGCTTATTTCAAATTATGTGTTTGCTTTATAAGCCAGGGCTGATAACTTCTTTTTTATGAGCATCAAATACTTAAGCTGTTTTTTAAGAGAGCAGAACTTGTCTTCCTTAAGGTAGTTGTAAGAATACTTGTGCATCTGTTTCAGAATTTGTTTAATGGGTTTGATTCTGCTGTGTTTGCCTTAGCAGCTTCTAATTTCTGCCAGGAGGAGGACTGAAAATGTTTTGGATGGGGGGAATAAARGGGAGAGCTGCAAGACAGGGTTGACAGTGTAATTGGATTTGAAGCAGCTACAGGCTGGGACTGTTGCAACAGCTGATTTGATCCTTCTGAGTTTCAAGAGCTATTTATGGTAGATTAGCTGTATCAAAGCTCTACTGTTCCAACCATAAAAGGCTGGTCCTATGTGAAGTTGCCACACTGCATTTGGCTTAGTCCTCAGAGGTTGGAGAGCCTATAGCTTTTTATGTGGATAAATCCAGTGATGGATGGAAATACTAAAGGCAGATCAAGGAATAACACTGTTGAGGACCTCAGATGGCAGCGAACTCTTAAAAGGAGATTTTCACTAATAAATTTTTTGCTCTGATGTTTGGAATCAGCACTTGGATATAGCTCCTGCATATTTACTGCATTTGGTGAACGCATGCTTTTAGGAAAGCGCTGTTCTAAATTTATCTGRCTTATCTGAATCATCTTGACTGCACATGTACTTGCCAGCCATGCATGTTGATATTTGGTAACTTTTGTGAAGTCACTTTTCTGTTTCTAAGTGGGTGAGTGTTAGGTTCTTGGGAAAAGAATCTTAGCTGACGCGAGAAACTTCTTTAAAACAAGAATAATGAAGTACTTGGCCWAAGAGACCTACAGGCGTTATCAATAACTGTTTTGAGAAGACTTTCACCCCTTTTGCTGCATCTCTACCTTTTTTCTGTCCTCTTTGTGTAAAGACAGACAAGTGGATTTTTTACAGGATTCTGAAGTAAGTAGCACCTCACTCGGGCAGCTTGCACACCGTCGCTCCAGCCAGTTGTTTGTGGATATTCACAGCATTGTCAGGTTCAAATGCAAGTGGGTTTATTCCAGCCTGTGCATGCCAGTCCTTCAGCCTTCCTTAAGGCATTTTGTCTTTTTATTCTCGTGGTTTTGCTTAGAAGATGAGTTCATTCTGCTATGAATGGAAAGTCCTGTTGCTGGTTGGTTTGTGTGATGTGTTTCTCTTTTCTTTTTAGGTTTTATTGTGTTAACCTTAGCCATAGTACTGCAAATGGCTATAAGAACACTTCTATAATAACAAAACTTTCAGTGGTATTTTTCTCTTGTGTTTAAGAAGTTCTATAAATACATGGGAGTACTGTTGCATTGGATAACTGTGCTCTATTTTGAGACTTGGAGCATTCTGAGGAAGACTTGCTCCAACTTTCCATTCTCTTTAATTTTAAACATTACCAGGACACTGCCGGTAGAAGAGGTAGAAGTTACTAGCACTGTTTTACCTTTTTCTCCTGCAGGAATATCTTTGCTCACAGCTCCTTCAGCCATTTGTTTCAGAAAGTTTGCAGCATTGTCAGGTTGAAATGTGAGTGGGTTTATTTCAGCCTGCTTAAAGTGGAGGAGCATAAAGGACAGGGGGATTGGAAGGTGAGTTTCCTTGCTTCAGGAATATTCCAGGTGTTGTATTTTAATCACCAGAAACACAAGAATAATGTCCTTGACAAAAAAAAAAAAAAAAATTCTGCTTCTCAATTTCCCTTTCAGGAACTAGCAATTTAAGGCCACCTTCCATTTTATTAGGATTATAAATCTGTATTTCTCTCAAATGGATCTAGAATTTTTATTCTGAATTATATAAACCTTTGTTTTAGCCKGGAGAATACCAGAAGACAGAACATGTCTGGAGCATTACTATTTTAAAACCACTTTATGAGTTCAGTGATAGGAATATTGTATTGGAATAAACTCCCCCATATAGTGAATCTTTCTCCCACAGACTTTGTTAGATTTATATTTAAAAAATCAACTGTGTCTGCATATTTTATAGGAGATTGAATCCTTCTACCTGCAGAAGCAGTGAGGGTTAGGAAGAAACTGCCTGATAAAAATACTCCTTCAGACATCTTAATTTTTGAACTGTATAACAGATGTGTACTTCAGTCTGGTACTGAGTTTTAAATGTTTTTACATTGCTTCCAATAAAATGAAAAWTTTTAATAAGTATCATTTTTTATATGATCTGATTTTCTTTTCCTTTCCTAATTATATTTTTAAAAGCAMGTTGCTGTAAATTGCTCCACCATTTTAAAATGCCTGTTGTGTTCCTGTAAACCTGCTAGAAGGTACCAATGCCTTAAAGTCTTAAAACAGACCAYAGAGACTTCAGATATGGAAGTTAGACACCACAGAGTGTGCAGTAGCTCTTAACTTGAATTTAAGACTTGAGTGCTCTAAGGGTGAAATGAAGGAAAGATTGATGAAAAGTAACAATATCAGCTTCTCTTTGTGCAGCAAAGGTTTAAACTTGTTRGAGCAGGTAGATTTTCTTCCCTATCTCAATTTAAAAGTTAATTCTGCTTCTCCCATATTGTTTTGTCTTGATTGCATTGCTAAATGACATTTTTTGCAAAAATTTCCAGTAGGAAGGAGGATTTCAGATTTTCCCTGAGCTTTATTCAGCAGGACTGACATTTCTTCACTAAATTTTTTGTATTTGATCCTTTTTATGGGATAAAGGTAGGGGGGACAGAAAGCAGTTTTGATCTGTCTCTAACTATGCCATGTTTACTTTTTTATGCAGAGAAGAAAGATTATACTGTAACTGTACATGGGACTCCCCAGAACTGTCTAGTAGAGGAAAATGAAAAAGGTAGTGCACATTGCTCCTTCACAGTGAGTCCAGGTTGGCTCAGAGATGGTGGAGGTGGGCCATTTGTGACCAAGGCATTTAGGCAGGTCTCTGGAATCTTTTGCCAGTTTTCTGTTTGGAAAGTGTCTGTCTTACTCATCACAACACCGTATGAGCTGAAGTTTCTCTTGTCTCTATGTTGATGAAGTGGTTTGAAAGCTGTGTATAGTTTAGTACATTTGTTTATGCRAAAGGTGACTAAGAATGTGTGGAATTTGTGGTTTGTGGTTTTGGGGTTTTTAAATGCAATATTGTAATTTTATTTTCTCAGAACGTGTTCACAAGATCAGGTGTCTATGAAACCTTTAACATAATGAACAGAGGAGAAAATTGCACAAGCTTATTTAGTTTAAATTGCCATTGTTTGAGTTCATGTTTGGTCCCCAGTGTGTTGGYTGTTGTGAATGGAAATTTCACTGTAATTTCCAGGAGGCAAAAGCTGTGGAACAGTCTGCAGGAACAGGGTGGCTGAGATTATTCACTTTGCAGAGGCCTTGCAGTCTGCAGTGTGTTTTTCTGGCTGCAAGCAAAAGCTTCTCTCTTCTGTTTCAGCATGGAGAAGCCTCCATTTGGCTTCTGCAGGGGAACAGTGAGCTTGCAAAGGAATTCGTGTGCACCATGGTCTCACCTTGTTAATTCCCAGCTTTTGCTATATTCCCAACTGGACACTTGAGAGTTAATGGACACATTGGAAGGTCGTGATTTTTAATGAGCAAAACATGTCCTACTTGGAGTCTGCCTTAAGCAGATAAGAATGCATTGGGTAACTGGTGGTAAAAATGCTTCTGATGTCACTGATTCACGTGGTGGTGTGTTGAAGGGAGTCTTTCAGTACAGAGGGTACAGCAATTATGCATTAACTCTTTGATGATTTATTTGGATTTAGTTGATGGAATGGTCTCTCTTTGCTCTAATGATGCCAGGTTTCGGAGTTTAAAAAAAAATATTTGAAGTCAGTTTTCAAAGACACAGGTAAAAATTATTTGGCTTTCCATGTCTCTCTTCATATGCACAAAAAAATCATCACAAGGAACTTGGACATCAAGTATCATATGTCATAATATTTAAGGCCATATACATTTCTAAAGCAACTTGAGCCCTCATCAGACCATTATGATGGAAGTGTGCAATTTCCTGACAGAACTRAGCTGTTTGACACCAAAAAATGCCATGCTGTTACCAGTGTCTATTACAAAGGGACTGCATTCAGGTGTTAGTCCAGAGATTGTGTGCCAAAGTACTGTGAGAAGTAAATGATATTTCTGTGGAGTTAATGACTGCCAAATGTGCTCCTGGTGGCTTATACCTGTAAAACTCTTGGCAGTCAGCAAAGATGTGCAGGATTTCATTCTTGCTCTGTTCTCTCAGCCTTAGATTTTGACAAAACTACTGTCTATTCCCTAAAATAAAACAAAGGTAGCACTGTCTCCCATCAGCTCTCTGTGGAAGGATGAAGGACTGTGGATCACTGTTTCAAAACAGTTGCACCAAATGATCTAGAGAATGTGCAAGTCATATGTGCTTCACATGTGACTTTTTCAATCTTGCCCTTTCTGACAAGAAGCTCAGTTAGGCCTCAGAGACAGCTAGAATAACTCTTTAACTCTTAGAAAATAATTGCCCCAACTGTTTATATTAGAGTGAAAAWTGGACAGTGTGTCAATGTCATTTTCCATTAAGTGGCAACTGGCCCTGAAAATGAGGGGAAATCCTACTGAAAGCAGCATTTCAGGCAGCTGTTGGCATTCCAGCAGTGTCTGCAAGTTAGGTCTGGGAGTTGAGCTCCGGGTTCACTTGGCTTTGGTGTCAGTCACTGTAACACCTGCCTGCCTTCAGTTCCAATGAARAAAACCTGCCAGATGTTTTAACACAGGCAACTGGAGCTGAACAACCAGCACAGTTGTTGCTCCAGCAGCATTGGATTTCACGTTTTTACCTCTTCATTATGAAGAGGAGCAGCTATTTTTTGTGGTGAGTAAAGCTAACCTTGAATGATATATTTCTTATTGTAGTCAAATATCCAGAGCRTATAATTCATTTGAAAAGCAGGCTCAAGGCTTTAGTGTTGGTAATTCTAAGCAACATGAAGCTGAGGCAAATAAAGCTTAGTGTATGCCCTAGAGTTAGTTTTTACTAACCTGTTTAAACAAAAGGGATGTGCTAGCTCCCTGAGCTGCACTCAGCAAAAGCTGTGGGGGTTGTACACAGCTGCACACTGAAAACACAACTCAGCCCCYATCCTTTCATTCTGATTGGATAGTRAGGGTTGGCTTGGCAAGTAAGGAAATTTCACATTTATAGATGAAGGTTGAGTTTTAGAATGGGAAACTTCATTTCATACCTGTAAAATTAACTCAGGTCTTTAAAGGCTGCATTTCAGATTTAAAAACCAAATTCTCAGGTTGAAGTTTCCCATATTTCTTTAAATTCCATTCCTTAAACTAAACTTTAAAAAATAGCACAGGATATGTTTTGGTTATAGAGCTCTGCATACTAAAATACTCTGTTTATCAGTGCACAGAAATGTAAAGGTATGCTACAAATGTAATTGTGACAGTTTTGACATTGTCAAAATGCATTGTGAGTTTATATGTGGAATTATTGGAAACTGTAGCTCAGCAAAAACTCAACATTGCATTTTCAGTCAACCAACTGTTCTGAGAACGAACAAAACCATTAGAAGTTTTCTGTGGTCAATTCTGCTTACGTGGCAATCATCTAGAATTGTATTTCAACTGACTGCAGTGGTTTTGTACCCAAACACCTGTGGAAGATACATCTGTTTGCAAAAATTGTTTGCATTTGATGTGTGGGCAACTTCTATTTTTTCTTTCCCCTCTTGYTGGCGTTTCTAGAAAGGATAAGGGTCTTTTGGCCTATTGGGASCAATAAGGACTAACTGAACTGACCACATATGCTGACAAAGGTGAACTTTATGAAATAACGTGCAAATCTACCCTTGACATCTGCCAGGGGTTTTGGAGGAGTGGGGATCAGGCAGGTAGACAGGTGTGTGTACACATCTGTAAAGGGCAAACAGMCACAGACCTGTTGCTGCCCTGAGCAGCTGAGTGGGGCAGTGAAGGGCCAGGCAGGCTCAGAGCTGGTGCCAGCAGGGTTTTGGAGTGTGGGAATCTACACCAAGCCTTCATCAGGGCTCCTGACTGTTGTGTGCATCTGAAGAGTGACCTGTCCAGATGGAGATCTTCCAGTGGTGGGAATGGCATGTTTTAGATGTAGAAAACCTGGCTGGGTTAAGTTGTTTTAAAAAGTAGCCAAGAAATTGTTGTCTTGAAGTACATCACAGCTCAAAAGCACAGGTTTGATGATTTCATGCTCATTTCCAGCATAGTGTGGCAGACAAGAGATAAGTGTTCAGATCAGGGAGCTCTGAAAGGAACTGAAAGAGCTGTGAAGTTAAAATAAAGCTCCTGTATATGCAAATGTTTGGCATTTCTCTTCCGATCAGAGGCTGGCAGCCTTGCTGTTCAGTCATTAGATGAAGTCACAACCCTTTATATGTAAGAGCTATGTTTAGGTGGGCAAAGGAAAGTGATCCATCCTGGCACTTGCTCAGACTGAGTCATAGAGGCCTAGATTTCTGGTGTTAATTGTGTTTCTGGCTATTTGGACTATGTATATTTGCTGGCTATAAGGATTTGTAAGTGTTAAGTCAAAGGAGAAAACACAGCATCAACACTTCTGTCCAACATTTTGTTCTSTGAGTAAGTAATGTGTTCCAGACATATTACTTAGGATTCATAGCAATTACTAATTGCAGGAAAGAAAACATAAAATCATCCATGAGACTTTGTGTTCTTTGTAGCTGCCCTGCTTTAAACCAGAGAGGCCAGGAGTGGCCTTGCTATTTATTTGCTTGTAGACTGCTGCTTAGGGCTGTCTTGAAGTGGATTGAGGCTTCAGGTGGGTAAGTTTCAAAATGAGATCTCCTCAATTTTTGTTTAAGGCCAGAGTTACCAATTTTGTTCTTCTGACTACTTTAGGCAGCTGATGGTTTGGATTGGCAGATAGGAATAATGGAAGTGGCAACCTTGCTTTAAAATACCAATTYAGGAATCCTTCCCACTTGCCTTTTCATTCCCAGTTTGCTCTGGAGCCATTCTCTCCAATAGCATGACTTGAGTACATGGCCACAGAGATCAGGGAACTGCTCTGTCAGAAGTTTTTTCCACTTCTCTCAGGTTCTCTGGGCTGCTCAGACCTGCTCACCATGGCTGTGTCAGTGTGGGTGCTGAATTAGCAGCAGAGGAAGAGTCAGGCTTTGCAAAGAGCTGCTCAGTGTGGGAGTGAGCRTGTAGGACAGGTGAGGAGGGAGCTGTGTTGGCTTGGGTTAGATGGCAAGAGAGAAGATAAAAACTGGAGTCCCTGTGAGCTCYGTGAGGTTCCTCAGTGCTTTGCTTTCACCTCATCAGGTGGGATGTCAACATGTAAATGTTTGTGATGTGAGGTCTGTCATACTCTGCTCATGACAGTCTGTTTTCTTGATTTAGAGACTTAAGCAAATGTTGGTAAGACACATAGGAAAATGTGTTGTGCCAGTGTTGGGCTAATATTCTTATGCAAAAGAGAACTTCTGCTTTATTTTAAGGCACTGTATTGATTCTTGTACCAAATCTACTGCTGTGTCTTCTAGCCCAATATTAAAACTGCCCACAATCTACTTGCCTCTGTGTAATGCTTCTGGAAGAGTGTCATGAGGACTTAAGTTTGAACAGTCTTCTACTTGAAATTACTTAATTTGGCACCTTTATTTGAGATATATGTAAACTCTTCTCTTGAATGACCAAAGCTCATATACTGCTTGTGCTGACTTGTTTGGACTTAGGTAAAAATAGGTATAAGTAAAATTGGGGCATAATCTTGAATTGCAACTATGAAAGAATTATATTTGATATCACAAACACTTTTAAGCTTAATTAAAGCCAGCACAGAAGTAGCACATTTGTAGTGAAATATTAAATGTACAAATAYTTTTGATTGAAACCTAGAGGCCAGTAATTGAGTAGAATTTTGCAAGTGACTTCAAGCCCCTGTGAGGGACTGAATGCAGAGAATGAAATGTCATGACAGCACAACTCCRTGAAGTCAGTTGTCAGGAAAGAAGTGGCTCCACACACAATCCTCTCAGCAAATGCTTCAGATRAATCAATAATTGTTTGGCTTACTCTCCTGTACTTCCTGGTGTCATGAGTGGCCTTCCACAGCAGGCCACTTGCTCCCTGTGCAAGACTTCAGCAAGGCAGAGAAGCAGGAGTTGAGAGAGATCAAGGATTAGGGACCAGGCATTGAGATGGAAAGGGAGAGGTATCTTCAAGGGAAGCACTTAAAGAATCAGAMTAAGCTGAGTTAGAAGGGTCCTGCAAGGATCATCGAGTCCAGCTCCTGGCCCTGCATAGCACCATCCCCAGRAGACACAAGAAGAGCTCTCCCATGTTTTTGTTTCTTGTGTCTTGATTGGATAAATGAGCTAGTTTAAACAGGATCTTCAGACACCTCTGCTGGGAGCAGAGGGTTGATATGCTGGGATAATGGCCTGAGATTTAATCTAAATAYTGCATCATGGGATTACACCCCAGGAGGTGTAAATGACTCGTTCTCAACGTGGCTTCACTTACATGACCTGTGCCCTGGCAATGCCTCAGCAGGTACTCATCAGGTACAGGGGGTGTTTTTGTCCTTATTCATATCTTTGACTCAGTCTGTGAAATACAACCTGCTGCTCAACTGCAGAGTCTAAGGAATGGTTTGAGTTCAAATGAGCTTCAGGCTGATTAACTCTTCTGAATTGCTTCTCTCCTGTGGCATGTAACAATTACTTGAATTACCATGACGTTTTCTGGTGTCTATGTTGCTTCCACGAGCACAGAGTTTTGTGTTAAGCACTTTCACTGTTACCTGGGGAGCAAAGCACAAGTGTGTCCCTTGCATGTTGCTAAACTGGGTGGGCAAAACCTAGCCAAGAAAGCCTATGGAGCTGAGRTGTGCCCTTCTGCCTGCAAAAGGATGCCTCACTGCATCTCCTGCTGTGCAGACATGTGTGGATCTTCCTCCACAGGGGAAGCTCACTGGAGGTTAAGTGTATTCAGTAGAGTTCAGTAAAAACAATGTAGTTGGTGGTACTGTTCCCATGGCCATCAAGCTGTACTCCCTGTGGGTGGTCCAGCAAGGCAGACAGGCTCAAAATGTTTGGAAATATGTACACAATTCAGGACCCTGAAGCTGGCCAACATGGCTGTCTGTCCTACAAGAGTATTGGGTGCCAAAAAAAATTGGGTATTCAGCTTTATCCAGCCCATCATGTTTTTCTTTGTAGCTAAAAGTCTTTCTTAAAACGTCCTGCAAGGTGTTGTAGCTGTTCAGCTTTAAGGGTTGACAGCTACCCAAACTGATTTGATTACAGGCTAGAGATTTAACTGGCAATCCACTAAAAGTAAATAAATAGAGGAGGTTGATGGTGCTGTAAGAGTTTTGCAGACCAGACTCAGTTTGGATTTTTTTCACCTACTTTTGGAGCTCTTAGCAAAGCAACRATCAAGCTTTTGGGTCAGATTCTGGGAGTAAATGATTTTAAACTTCTGTTTAAAATCTTTTTAAACATAATGATAATATTTAAAAAAACCCAAACTTCTGCTTCTAAGGGAGATCCCATAAAAGTGAAAGGTTCCCCTTCCCCCTGCACCACAAAGGAACTCTCCTGGTTAGGGCAAGCAGGCATCTTGTGACTTGGACAATAGGGCTTTGTGTTCTGAAGACATAGCATAAATTATTGCCTCCCCAAAGAAGGCCAGGAAGCTGAAAAACAAGTCCAAATAAGCTGGTTTCTCTCCAGAAGCCAAGCAGAAGTGGTGTAACTCAGCCACAGAGATGTGTGCTTGCTGTGCCTGCAGTGGCCAGGACTGCCTGCAGTGCAGAGCCTTCCCCCAGGGCTGGTGAGAATTCTCAGTAGCCTTCCCAAACACCAAAGGCCAAAGCTGTGACCTGGGAGCTACAGGGAGCACCAAGTGATGATGTTCTACAAAGCCATTTTATTTATGGGACTTCTGACTTTCTGGATTGGCCCCTAGGCCATTGTATCAGTCACAATTTTAGCCTTTCCCTTTTTAAAATAGGATTATGATTACATCCTTCAGGACTTCTGACCTTTTTTTTCCCACTGTTTCAGTTGCTGATCTCTAATTTCTCCTCCCTTTCCCTTCAGAGATTCTRTCCTTTTTATTACTTGTTATTATTTATTTATATTTCTCTTCTCTTTTTTCCTGTTGAATAGTCTAGAGGTTCTCTTTGGAGATGCCTTTAAATATTGCATTTGCCAAATGGTGCTGTTGGAAGTTACTCTTCCAAATTTAGAGCTTTTCATTGTTCTGTAAATATTTTGAGCAGAAACAGAACCAGAAGCTTGGAATGTTCATTTACGACAGATCAAACCTCTTACCTTGTTTGTTCTGAAGCAGTGGTGCTGAGGGGAAAATCACATAATTGCATAAATTGTTGTAAAGTAAGGCTTGACAATAACTTCAGCAAGTTYTAACTAAATTTGTTTTGTCAGGAAATGGCAAAAGTAGTTCTGAGCTTTGCTGAGCTGCCTCTTTGCTGACAAAGGAGAAATATAGCTAAGGAATATGTAGGAGAAATGACATTATTTGGCTCTCTAGTTTTGCTTTACAATTTGTATAACTATTAGGAGGAAGCTTCTGACTTAATAATACACCTGGTTTAATGCATTAAATGTAGCCTTGAATTTCACATTCCTTACAAGCTGTGCTCTAAATATTTGTTGTGCTATTCAGATTCATAAGAGCTTTTGATCTGCCTGCATTGTGAACTTTTATTGAGCTCTCCTTTTAGAACTGGAGAGGCTTCACATCTGGGGATGGTTGGTTCACATGTCTGTGACATACAGTAATGTCCAAGCCAGTGGCCTAAAACTTCAGCACTGTCACAATTTGGAAAACACAAAAAACTGTCAAACAAATTACAGCCTGTGATACAGAAGAAATGTTTATGCCTCTTGGTAATGGACCAAGGTGTCACAAACTTTATTTAGCTGTTGCAGTGTGCCAGTTCCATCTGTGCTGCAGCACTTGCTGAAACAAGCTGRCTATGGGGAATAATTGCTGTACACATCTGATACACTCTGTGGTTTGGGCAGCTGTTCTCTTACATAGGAGCAGCCTTTGAAGGGCTGGCTGTTGTGTGCTTGGCTTGTAATTGCAGTGGCTTGTAGGAGGAGAGAAATAGGAGGAGATAAGGGAGAAACAATTTTTATAGCCTAGAACTGTGGAGAAGCATCATGTCCACAGGAAGGATTAATGGGCACCCTGAGCAGCAGCACTAGGTGTCTGCTGTGCCACTTAATCTCTATGAATTGACCCAGATGGTTGGATCAACTGCAGCCTTGATGCACTTTCTGACTTGTAATAAATGTGCTAAGGAAGAAGCAGAAGTAATAGAACCWCTTTGAGCACTGACATGCCATTGGGTTTTCATAAATCCCTGGAAGTGTAATGCTAGCAAATGAATATTCATAAACCAGGCTGTTAAAATTTTAAGAGAACCTTGAGGGGATGATGATGTCAGATTCCAGAATTAATTAGAGAGGGGGTAAAGTTCTTGGCTAAGTAGGCTGATCATACTCTCACAGTAGTTTTAACACAATACAACAATCAGAGGGAGCCACAGTGTTGGATGTAGGTTCTCAATCTCTTAATATATTCCTTGAACTGAAAGTCTAGAGTGCAACGAAGAGGAAGTATTTCCATCCAGCTACTGTGGAAATAAATCAGCTTCTAGTGGTTGAGTTGCTGTTTGTCTTTTGAACTTATTTTTGTCACTGAATTGATTTTAGTTTCTGGCTCATTCATTTGTCATAAATTGCCCTGCAGGGTTGGGCTGCTCTGCTGTGGTGGCTCTCTTGAAAACTGCCAATTGTTTTATGCAATCTGTAGTGTTCATGAGCCTTATTACAGGGAATMCTAATACTTCACTACCTTTACTTACTCAAGGCAGCAATCAGTTGCTACTGCATTTTTTGGCAGCATTGAATAAAAYTCTAGGAAAAATGCCAATCCCTCATATTTATTATCTCACTTGGTTAGAGCATGGTGCTAATAGCCATGGTTGTGGGTTCATACCCYGTGTGGGCCATTCAGAGTTGGACTTGATGATCCTTGTGCATCRTTTGCAACTCAGAATATTCTGGGATTCTTACTATGGTATGGTAGTAGTRCAATGGGCAAAACTACTGARCATAATTATAGCTACCCTGGAATCWGGAGGTTAAAGCTCTAACTTGTGGGMTCTTACTGAAATWAWTGTTACTGTTGCACTTCTAAGAATATTTCCTTTCTTAAATAGAAAGGCTGAAAAGGAAGAACACATTACTGTGTTTCTTGACTCAAAATTTATACCACAGGACACTTTTAATAGCACAATCCATAGAAGGAAGAGGAAGAAAATGATTTTTGGAATTATTTTTTTAGATGTTGTATAAAATTAAAATCTTAACCAAACTAGTTAATTTGGTTTGGTCAAGAGACACCTGAAAAAAACCWCTGTAAACATTGATACAGTTCTTAAATCCAAGCAAAAGGCTGGAAGCAACTGTGAATCTCAAAATAGGTTAAATTGATTCTGAAAGTGTAGGATAATTTAGAAAATCATTCTAACTTGCTTTGAAATTGAAATCTTTCTTCTTAAGAGGCAGCTCTTCAGCAGTCAGTAAGTCTAATAGAGATGCTTTGTGACSACGAATATGAAAAAAGTCTTACATTTTGAAATGCATTTTATCAGAAATAATAGTTCCAAGAACTCTCATCAGTTCTGGGAGTSCAACAGGAAATGGGTAGTGTCTAGTGAGATATGATGCAATCTTGAGTGAAGGTAAATCATTTCTTAACCTCAGCTTTCAGCAGCCCTTGTTGTAGGGTGACTAAAGAGGCAGTGTCTGCTTTGGGTGTGAAACACAGGCTGCCTTTTTGACAGAGGCCTTCCGAGTGCTCTGAGAGGAAAGCATATTTRTCACTTGCCTGATCCTGCAGTTTGCATGATTAAGTCAGCATGAATTCTTCCACACTGCTCAGTCTTGACTCCTTTTCCTTCAAGAGGGGTTTGTGCCACAGAAACTGGGTCCTGCCCACCTTCTTCCTGCTTACTAAAGATGCTTTAACAACGTGGCCTCTACACATGAGATCAGGTGGAAAAATAAAAATATACATCTGCAAGATGTATTTCGTGATGGAAAACAAAGTTCAAGAGTGTTGTGCAGGAAAAGCTTTTGGATGTCACATGCTGGCAGCCAAAGCTGTGCTGATTGCATCCATGCAGGAGACAGGAAAGTTGCTTCTCACAGAGGAAGAACTGAACAGATGCCAAACCTTCATCACAAATATGTTCACTTCAAAGAACAACCATGTTAGTTGGAAAGCTGGGCTTTTCCTTAGCAAAATGATATTTCAATAAGTATTTCCCCTTCTTTCTCATGTCAACCATCCATCAGTGTAGAAGGGCTAACAGCAGGCTTGTTAGCTAAAGGAGCGAGAAGAAGCTGAGAAGTAAGAAGAAGCTGATAAGGAGCTCTCTCCAAGGCCGTAACCAAGGAGATCGAGAGAAGAAAGATAAGAACACCTTGCAGCTGGATGAAGTAATATTAGAAAGATAAGTAGAGTCACTATAACTTTTACCAATAGCATTATGTTGATTTATTGTGGCCAATAGTTAAGGTAGAAGAAGTATCAACAATTGAAAAGTGTATAAAAGTTAGCCGTGTTAAARAATAAAGTGTTGCCAACTGAGACTGCTTGTAGTCTCTGCTTTATGTCGTGACCGCCTCGACAACGACACATCAGAGGATGGATCTGAGTGGTTCCTATCACAGAAGCCAGATGTCTCTGAACCCTGGTCTAGAGAGGCTGGAAGTGAGAGGCTGGCTTAGTGTGGTGGTCCACCCAGCACCCGTGCTGGGATCAGCAGTGAAGTGGATATTTTTTCCTCAGTTCAGCAGCACTGAGCCAATGCTTCAGGAGTGTAGGGAAAACTGCAAGCTGAAGACTGTGCAGAGTGTGAACTTTAACTTCTGGAAGAAAAAGGTTTTTTCTGAAGAGGATGAAAGTGCCTCTAAATAGATACCTCCTCTTTCTGTTTTGCTTTCATGCCTTTTTGTATGGCTCCTGTGTCTGACCTTGGCAATACTAGGGAGGAAGAAAGTAGGGAAGAAAACCTGAATGGAGCTTGGTGGAGTCTCTTTTTCCAAAAGAAAAAAAAGAAAAATTTCTGAAAATGTGTCAGCTTTTCTAGCTGAGAGTTCTTCTTGGTGTGAGAGAAAGCARGGTGGAGAAAGAAAATGCAGATCATGATCTTTCACCTGAGGTCAGGTTATTTCTTCAAATTCTTGGGGTCTGCTCTTCTCTCTTGGTCTCCTCTGCCTCTAATGTTCCTGAGATCCCTGGGAGAGAGGAGTATCAGGAAGATGACTGGTCTCAGGTTATCCTTCCATTTATTTTTGTCTAAGTGGTCAGCGGTTGTGTAAAAATAGTCTCTCTCCCTGTCTGTGGGAAGAAGGGGGATGTGATCTCAAGGAGCCATCTTGCAGGTATTGCTGGGAGCAGCCAAGTGCCTGCACCAGTGTGGGGGCTGCTCTGAACTCCTGCATTTGGTACATTGGTGGTGTTTTACTGTTGGAGTTTTAGTCGAGTCCTTTGTCAACACTTCAGCCAGCTCCTGTTCATGGCCAGCTCTGCCTGTGCCTGCAGGGCTGTGGCCTCTGCCGTGGAGCTGCTGCTGGTGCTCCAGAGCAGGTTCACTGCACTGTGCTCCAGCGTCCCTGGAGTGCAGCTGGGTGAGCCTCATCCTTGTGGGATTTGTATGGAGCTCTGCTGTGGCCTCTTTCCTTTAATGATTAATAAGCAATTACAGAGGGGTTTTTTGTTTGTTTGCTTTTTCAAACCGTAAACTCCTCCATGCTTTTTTTTTTTTTTTTTTTTTTTTGTTCAAGGAGCACATGGCTGTATTGATTGTGCAGAGCTGCCTGTCATTTTGCCAAGTTGCTGTTAGTTTGCCTGTGGCCAGGCAGCATCTCTGAAAAAGCCCTGCCTTGCCTGCTCCTGCATTGTTTCCAAATAAAGGCATGTCTGAAACGGGAGTTAAGCCTCCAACTGCCCGACCTTAAAGAAAGGACTTTTTACCCATAGATTGAAAAGAGGTGATTTTTCTGCAACAAAATGCTCCTTCTCCACCCCCTTCTCTTTCTCAAATTAGGCAAAGAAAGTTGCTTTAAAATTTAAATAATGCAAACTGCGTGTTTTTAACTCATTCTCTCTGGCAGACAGCTAGGGAACCGAACCATCAGRCCTGGAGTCACCTCAAGCTTACTAAAATGCCCAGTCTATATATTTTGTTATACATTTAGAGCAGCTTAACCAGAAAATGCTCATGTTCCWGGCAACCATTTAAAAGTGATCCTTTCCTCCTCTATGTGAGGAGTGGGCAAGGTGAATGACTACCTGTAATGCAAGGTAGTTGAGTAGCTTTGTTTTTTTTTATTATTTCTTAAGCCAACAGTACTCTTTATCATGATTTAACACAAGTTTGAAATGGCATAATAGTGTATGATCTAAGGACATAGCCAACATGAGGTTGTTGGGAAGAGGTAATTTATTAGACCAGCTGGTATAGGGGGAAAAAATGAGCCAAGCTTGCAGGCACACGAGCACTTCATCAGGTCTGAAATAGAAGCAGCAGATTTCAAGGTTAAACAGAAGTTATGAAAAACTACTCTGTTTAATCAGACATGCATTGAACTGCCAAAGAGGAGCTGGCTGGTATGATATTCCTTCAGGGGAGGAGGGAGGGTGGGAAGATGATTGTTATACTGGAGAAAGAGATAAGGACTTCACAGCCTGTTAAACAGGGGGAGGCTGTAAAATCAGTACTGCTGAGCTCAAGACTGTTCCTAGTATCTTGGGGATAGGAAATTTTAGTTCTTTGTCCTCTCTTTGTATGGCTTTGGTTTTGTGGGATTTTTGAGAATCATGATTAACACATCAGTCGTTTGTAAACAAATAGTTGGTTTTACCTAAAGGAACTTTATCAGACAAATTTAGTTGCTAGCATTCTTTGTCAATTGGTTGCCATCCTTAGCCTACACTGCTGACTTAAGAAGTTACTTAACACCAAGTTCATATTTGTAGAGATAATGGCTGAAAGAAAAAAAAAACCCAACAACTAAACCTCTATTGTTTATTGATTTTTTAAAGCACAAAGTATTTAYTACTAAAATCTGATCGAATCTATTCTAACAAAAAGTCCTGAATGCTAGTGGACTCAGGGCTTTTTAAAAATCTATTCTTTTACTCAAGCAGAAGCCAAATTCAGAGTTGAAATGTYTAAAAAATAGGTTTCAAGGCTTTGTAGAACAACAGATGCTTTACTTTTGCTGCTATCAGAGTTGGCAATGTGCTGTTTYTAAGATTTGTGTTATCAGTGTGATAACACTGATCTGATGTACAGATCTGATGATGCACTCACTGTCTGTATGTGTTGGACTGTACACTGTGGAGAGCAGAGGAGAGCTACTTGGTACTCTTTAGAAAAAGCTTTTCAATATTTTTCTGTAGTGCTGTATCCTTAATTGATAAATATTATAGGTAAAGCAGTGACAGATTAAATATGTTAAAGTWGAAGTCACAATCTTCTCTCTTGCTCTTCTGACTTCTTAGTTATGTTTAATGGGGTGTCTGTACAAATGCTCTCTAAATTAACCTCTGTGTGTATTTTAAAGTTACAGTATCTGCCTTTCTCATGCTAGAGTGACTTTCAGTATCAGTTACGATGGTCAAAACGATTGATGGTGTTGTAGTGGAGTCAGGAGTCCCAGGAACCAGGCTGTTCATTTTTCTGGGTCCCACTGCTGTATGTTAGGAGGGCAGAGCTGTTTACTCAGCTGTGTCCCGTTTGTACAGCAGGGCTGGATAGGTAACCCTGGAATTTAACCCAAGCCCTGGGTAGGTGGAGGAGGTCAGAAAAGCTTAATCTAATTCAGATAAATTATTTGCCAGGAAAGGGTATAGCTGTACTAGCATTTGTCTTTCTCTGCCAGAAGACAGCTTCCTCCAACCTGCTGAACCAACAATTTGAAAAATGTTGTCAGGTACTGTGAGCAGTTATACAGCAAGTGGGAGAGCTTGCAGCATCTTCCATGATCCTTGATGTTGTAGGATATGGCACAGCTGTGCCTTGGCTTRCTTGAAGGTAGTTTTATGGAAACTTTTAAAGATTAAAGTATGTTAAAATATCCCTTCCATGGGGTACTGGAGTCACAGAACTCTTTGATCACATGGCTAGTGTTGGAGCTGAGGTTTTTGTGGTTTGCTCTCAAATTTGTCAAGAATTTACYTGTAATTAGCTGTGAATGCCCTCCACCACTACCACTTCAGCAGCATTGCCAGTGCTTTAGTAACCTGTCTTATGAGTCTCAGGAAATGTCCTGAACACCTGCACTGGACACCAGATCACCCTTAGACTCGAGAGATCGCTGGTACTGAGTGTGGCCTCTCTGCAGCAAGTTCATAGGGAGGGAAATATTAGAAGCTAAAACTAATATATTGTTTTAATACTTGACCAAAAAGKAGTTGCAGTATTAGACTGATATGTGGTGTGGAACAAGTTACAGAAGAGCTGTAATCTGACTGGAGCTTAATGGAGTGTGATGGCTCAGTTCTAACAGCTGCTCTTTGTATATTGGCTGCATGTTGTGTAAGTAGCTTTTATTTATGGCAGAGGTAGCCAGAATGCTCTATAAAGTTGAAACAATAGGACTCCATCCTGATTAATTAATATTACTTGTGCTTGGAAAGAGATTTAGCTGGCATAACACTTGATGGGATTAAAAATGGGAAGGGGAAAAAAGTTAAATAAAGCAAGTTCAGTCTATAGAAATTTCAGTCTGTAGATTCTTCCAAGTCAGTTGGAGCCCAAATCTGTTCTGAGATATTTTTTCCAGCTCCTATCTCTTTATGAGGGTAACTGAAAGCAAGCAAAAGGCCTGCTGCAGTCTCCAATTTTAAAARCTGAAAAATTCTGTACAGAGCCCAYGTTTGTTTGTTTTTCCTACTATAGAGGATATTAAAGAGGAAAAAAGAATCAATGAGCAGGAGCACTTAAGCCCTGTAGATAAAGAAATAAAAATACCATGTTAGTTTTACATTTGTGTAGCGAGGGATAAATTTGTTACAATATTTAACAATGTTTGCTATTGGATGTTCCCATTAAGGTATTTTCACAAAGCAGTGATCGTGGGACACACTCAGTCATTTGTTCACTGATTTGAAAAAGAAACATAACTAACAGTATGATTTCCAGAGAGAAACAAATTTTGAAACAAAATTTGAGAGCAGTCCACACCCAATGTAGATTTCTGGGATTCCTAGAGCTCATTCACCTTGGCATCCCTCAGTTTACTCCTTTTTCTCCTCCCTGCCCTTCTGTTTTCAAAAGTAATTTTTTGAGATTATTTACCAAATTACCTGAYTTCTGCTGTTCTTTGCCTTCTGATTGCAAGACAAAATGACAGGATAGGTGAGTTGTGTGTTTATTCTCACATAGAATGTTCTAATAGTCAATAGATGARAAAAAAATCTAAAAAAATCCAACCAACAAAACATGTCTTCCTGTAAAACCCAGTTTCTATGCAGGTGTGTTTTATGCCCACAGACCCTTGAAATACTAGAATCTGGAAGCTCACACACTGTTCTTCATAATGACTTGCAAGTAATAATGATATTACTGCTTAGCCAAAAAAAAGCTCCCAAAAAAGGAACCAGTTGAGAASTTACATATTCCAAATTGTTTAATAGGATACTTTCACACATATGCACACATACCCTTGAGGGCAGAAAGTGAGAATTTGACTATAAAAATGAAATTATGGTATCCCAGTGAAATCCCTATATAGTGCCTTCACTAGAGCAGTGCTCTAGTTTTGTTCTAGTTTTCTTCATTAAATAGCATTCTAGTGCTCTGGGTCTCCTTGGATAGGATTTTGTTCTTTTCCTGTATATTGTGAACTAATGCAACTCCTGGACTTAGTCCAGCCTATGCTGACTTTACATYTAGACTTTGGGTATAAACTGCTGATTATGGCTTCTCAGGAAACAAAAATAAAGAGCTCAAGAAAATGTTGCAGCTTTTCACAATGATCTCATGCATGGCCACATGCTGTCAGGGATTTAAAGTTTCTTGTGCTGGGTTTTAATGCAGGCATACTTTCCATGGCAGTCTGAAATACTGCTGCAGTTTGACTCACAGCCATTGGCAAACAGTATCTTTACAAGATAGTCTGAATGTCCTGAAATGTAGCCTTCCCTGAACCTTTTTTTTGTTGTTGTTGTTGTTTACTTGACTATATATGAACATGATTTTTTTAAGTCAAGGCAGTCTATGTGTATGCTCAACTGCACTACAAATTGTTAAATCATTTAGAGAAGCTGCTGGATTACTTAACTCTTCTACTGCTATATTTTATTCAGTTTTTCCATTAGCACTTAGAAGTCAGGCCAGGTACAGAAAGGCAATGAGGAAAACGAGCATCTTGCTTGGACTTCAACATCCTTTGTGTGGAATGTAGATATAGAACGTCGTAGTAAATGTGCCAGTAGTGCTGGTGGGCTGAAGTGAGTTCCACATGGCTCCCAGAGGCTCCCTGGTGTGGGAAGAAGGACTGTCTTYGTGCCATAAGAATGCCTTTCTGTAGACTCTGTGGGCAGGAGTCTGTGCTGACAATAAACTCAGTGCAAGAATTTCATGTGTGTCTGTCCAGTACATGCTCTGTCAAGGTACTGAGGCTCATGAACAGCTGCCTTTCCTTGCTTGAATCACAAACAGTGGGCCCAGCCTTTATGGAGCATGTGAGGATGATGGGGCATTTAACAATGGAGCTTCCTAGGGTCCCTGTACCCAAAATTCCCCAAGGCTTGCAATGTCTCATTTCCCCTGAGAGCTGCAAGGTCCTGGGTTTGGRGACAGTGTGGTGTGGTGGCAGAGAGAAGTCTCACTGCAGAACGTGGCCCATTTCCCTGCTGGGCTTTGCAGCCCCTCCTGAGGTCCCAGGGACTGAGCATTCTGTAGCATCCCCTGGCACAGGGCTGTGTCCCACTGTGCTAGGAGACATTGTACTGTGGTGTCTGTGATTTTCGTGATTATACACTGTTCCTCAGCAGGGATTTTGACAAATCACTTTTAGACAAATACCTTGCAAGGCAAGGTATTTTTTCTTTGTCTCCCAAGGCTCTAGTCCAGCACCCTTTCTGTAACTGGTTGTTGGTGTATTACTGTAACAGCCAATGGCMATTAAGATATCAAGGGAGTCCTTTCTTTCCAGTTCTTAATTTGTTCAAGCTGCCTGTCTTTTCTCTTTTTTAAGGGATGTCTCTTTCCATTACACATGCTTAGTGCCTCTCTTGAAACAGTGCAGCATTCCTTTGATGCTATTCATGGGACAAACAAGTTGACTGATGAAGGGAATTTACCTGCAAGRAAAAAATGTCCAAGAGTATCAGCATGTTTACACTGTGACCTTCTGGTTATTGGCTGCTCCACAGTGTGCTGCTGAAGTTAAGCTTTGTGCACTGCAGTTGGTTCACTTCACACTAAAACAGCTCTTTAGTTTCCTGTGATCAGTTCTCTCCTAATAAAGTGTGCTAGGTTGGACAGACCTTTACTGAAATCTCCTGGASAAGGAAAACAAAACCCTTCTCAAAMAAATGGCTGGGTTTGTGCAGGAGGTGAAATGAAGTGGGTTAAGAGGGCCAGTGAGGAGACTGGGTCTCTAATGGGAGAATCTGCAGTGAGAGCAGAAGAGCCAGGGGAGAAGTGGAAGTACATTTGGAAACACTGAAGAATAAATGCAGGGGAATTACCCATAGAATGGGGTACAGGAAGAGGGTGGAAGTATACAGAAGGCAGCAGAAATAAAGTCAGAAGTGAAGGATTGACAAAGATGAGAGCTGGGAGGCTAAAAGGAGTAGAGCTGGGAATGGTGRTTCTAGTCTTGGGAGGAGGAAATTTGGAGCAAATGCAGCTGAGCTCCTCCATGTGTCAGTAAAAGCTGGGGTGTGACTGAGCACTTCTCTTCAGCCATCGCACAGGCATCAATATTGCACCAGCCCTGGGGGCTGTTCSCTGTCTGCTCATGAGGTGGCTCTGGGAACCTGGACTGTAACAAACCTCTTGGCTCCCCAAGGAACTGCCCTTGTTCTTTCATTTGTAGGCTGTTTTCTGTGCTCATTTCGTTTCAACAAAGCCATGATGTTTTACTTTTGAGCTTGAAGTGACCATCTGCARAGCAGGGGAAGAACACTGCCCCATTACCTCACTGAAACCCCATCTGTCTTCTCAGTGAATGTGTGCCTGCAGCACATAGCTGGTGATTACATGGTGGATGTATTTCCTCTCCTGTGACCAAGAGCTGGGGGGGCAGCTGATTCTTGTAAGGTCACTGGAGGAGGTGGCCTTTTTGGGGGACTGAGTGTGGAAAGTATTCTTCAGCCTTGATTTAAGCAGAGATCTTCCATGAGCCAATATTCTGCTCTTTCAGCATCACCTTTGCTATGCATGTACAGATTTTGCTGAAATTGCTTTTCTGGCCTGTTCTTGAAAAGTTCAGTGAGAATTTTACTCTAGCTCTGCACCAGTCAGTTTTAACTGACTACAGTTACTGTGCTTTGTCCTGAGCAGTGAAAAAGCCAGTTTTTTTCATGTGGGTGACTTCCCTACCATTTCCCTACCACCTTTTGCATTTAAGATACTCAGAATACAGATTTTAAAAAATGTTAATTYTACCTTTTCCCCCATCTTTAGTGCAGGAGAGGAGATACTGCTGTATTTCCAGAATTCCTTCCTGAAGCCTGTCTTGGAAATCATATTGTCTGTGMGCAAAGATGAAAAATGGGAGTGTTAAAATGGAGAAAAGTCAGGTGTAACATTATCTCCCATTTAAAATTAAAACAGTGAAAGCATAAAAGCATTGGAAAGCCTTTGCTCATGTGCAGTTACACAAACTAAATTAACTGGTGACAAATAAGTAATCACCTGCGAGGATGTCAGAGTGTTCCCTTCCAGATGTGSCTAAGTTTATTGAGATTCTCCTTTTTAACCAAGAGTAGAAATACTGTTCCTTTGGTACTCTGGATTTGTCTGTGTGTATTCAGAGAGACTTGAAATGAACAGATGAACCCATTTCCTCTAGCAAAGCAGTTTCCTCTAGCTTTTCTCTCATCCCAGCCTGAAAGTCTGTGTAATGTGACTGATTTTCATAGTTCAGAGCTATCTTGACTTCCTAAACTTTTAACAGGTCTAATGCTCACACAGCAGTTCTTCTCATTCCTTGTGTGTTGTTTAGTKTCCTCCAGCATTCATTATTGATATTCATAAGAGCGTATTGTGCTGCTGATCTAAGCAAATTGGACACAAAGTGAGTTGGCTTATTTTAGGACTTACCTTTGTGTAATCATTTCTGACTGGCCCTTTTTTGAGTGTGTGTGCCCCATTTCTTTGTATAACTAAAGCATATTTTGGGTGAGAACAGACTGAGGTGAAAATCAGCAATTCTGAGCCAAGACCTGTGTGTGCACCTGGGCACAGCTTCAGCCCAAAATGATAATGGCTAAGCTTACAAACTATCAGCTGGTTTTAAAAAAAAAATTACTGTTTTAAGAGTGAATGGGCCATATATTTTATCTCTTTTAATTATAATAGTGTGGACYTCAGGTTCATAGGAGGAGCAGGACATAACTGTGATAGTTTGGTTATTTCAATAGGGTGAGAATCATAGTTTAGTTTTACTCCCTGTGCTCAAGACTATTTTCTAGCTGAATCATATGATAAATACATCATTCTATCTGATAGTACTAGGTAGGTATTTAAACCTTACAAGGTGGTTTTGATGAAGGATGGAAATGCATTGTCTGTGCTGACATGGAGGGAGAAGGCGCCGTGTGTGTCCCCTCGCAGGGGTCTCGTGGCAGTGCCRTGGTAGGAGGTGACCTGTGCCACTCTCCTCTGCCTGCCAGCTCTAACCACAGAGCTGTCTCCTGGCTTTCCTCACACTGTGCTGGGAAAGAGGGGGTGACAGTAGCCAAATGTGGCATCTTGAAGTTGCCTTAGGAGTGGAGTAAAGGAAAAAATAGACTGAAACACAAGGGAAGCAGCAGCAGAAGAGGTTTTCTATTTGGCCAGATAGCTATTTTTGTGGAGGGTAAATCATTACTTTTGAAGCCATCTGTCTGAATTGCAGTGAATCTCACCATAACTGATCAAGAGTAATACATAATTAAATAGTAGTGCTCAAATGAGCATCTCTGCCTTGCTTTCATCTAGTTCCCTTGGTTCTGGTGTTTGACAAGTACCTGTCTGCTGCCTTGGAGCTGTGAAGGTGGCTGTTCATACCCCTACACCGCTGCCCTACTTTCGAGCAATTCATGCAGTGAGAAACCTGATTATTTTTTCGGTCTAGTGGTCCTGCAGTGTGCTGTGGTGGAAATTGTGCCTGCACTCCCTGCAGTTTGATGCTGTGTGGTGAAACCACAGCGYGTCCCCCTCAGCCGTGAGCGGCAGCGCCGATGTGCCCCGGCTGCCGCGGCCCTGCCAGCGCAGGGATGGAGCAGAGGAGGGCTGGGAGGCTCCAGCTGCTGCTGGCTCGCAAGGTAAACACTGGGTGACCTCTAAGCCAGCCAGTCAACTCACGCCTGGCCTTATTAGGCAAGCTGCAGAGCCGTGTCTGGGGACGGAACACGCTGGATGAGCCGCGCAGCGCAGAACGGATCCGGCGCAGACCCCGGGAGATGCGACCCAGAACGGCGGCGCTGACAGCGAGCGGCTGTGCCCGAGCCTGCCGCTGCCCCTGCACCCTGCCTGTGAATAGCAACAATCGTGCTAGAGGCGGCTTCAAAAAGTGAAATCCTTTTGTGCAAGTGTTAGTGCCTGTAGTTCTGTTCCTAGCGCGTTTTTATAACCTTAGGAAGGCAGTTCATGCTGTCAGTCCATGTACTGAAACACTCTGTGGGCCTTTGCTGGGAAGTGTGTCTTCATTCCTTGCACTGCCTGTTTTCAGAGGAGTACTGGACTAAGAGGAACTATTTTATTTTTTTTTAAATGACTTTGGGTCTTGTTTCTCCTCTCTTATTATGCAGTTTTATGCCCTTTATTGGAAAACTGATTTTTACTGGCTCAAACAATTATCTCACTCCCAGAAGAAAGGGTATATTGGCACCCATGGTCTGTGTACAGAGCGGGACTAAGCTAGGTTTCTTCATACCCACCTCATAAAATCTGACTTTCACATAGAAGAAGCCTTTAAAAAAATATTTACGTTTTTCCTTTAGTGTAATCTCCATAGRTTTAGACAAGCAGATGCTGTGCAAACTTTCCCAGGCAGCTCTGGGAAGACTCCTCAGATCTGACTTGTGATTAACTTCCTGGTACCCCCCTGAGCGCCAAGAATGTTGGTGATTTCTGCAGGGGCCTTGGGAGTGAATGAGGGCAATAAAGAGAAGAACGCCATAGCTGCCATGAATTTAAACCTGCTCTCTAGAGAACGGACTCCAGAATGGCAGCATCACTGGGTTAGCTTTTKTTCCTCTTTAATTTTTGCTTAGCCATGCTGGTTGCAAATTAAGCCTGGTACATGTGCCTTTTTCATAGTGCAGTGACAGTACTGGCGGCCGAGTTGTCCTACCTTGACCATCAGCTCTTGAATAAAGTATATATTTTGCTTTATTTCTTTTAATAAATATTTAATTTTCTGAGAAAGCATTGCAACATGTCATAAACAGGATGGGAGCTGGGATCATGGATTTCTTGTCTGCAAGGTTGCTGTCTGACTGAGGCTTGAAAAATTATATTTCAGGGTAAGTATGCAGGGATAGGATGTGGCCTGTGAAATGTCAYATCAGAGTGGTAAACAAAATTGGTGTTTTCCTTAGATGACTGTCAAAAAGAGCCAAAGAACTTTGTTATAAATTCTTCCCTGGGGTATGCGTGCCTCTCTCTGCTCCCTTATTGGGCTTTTACACACTTGCAGAGGTGTTCAAGAGCAKCCAGGAGAAAACTCAGTAGTGTGGCAGGGCTTTTTGTGGCACCTAACTTCATGGGGCCACTTGCTGCTCCAGGCAAGGAGACAGCCTCGTACTGGTTGCAGACACTGGAAGTGTCAGAAGATGGGGAAACCCATCCTGGAAACCTTGGCTGCTTGTTTTWGAGGGACACAAGTTGAACAGTCTCCCAACAAGAGTTTAAGCCTAGGGCCAACTCAGCAGCAAAGCTCTCATTCAATGCAAAAGCAAAGAAGAAGCTGAAGCTTCACAACTCCACTGGAGGATGTCCACAGAGCTGTGACTAACCCTGTGCCTTCACAGTCTGAGCTGCAGCTGCTCCACAGAGAGCTGTGCTGTGAAATGCTCTCCAGTGCTGTTTCACTGGGTAAAACACCATGTCTCCTCAAAGTCCTTGAGCTGTTTCATGATTGAGATTGTCTGTATTGCTGGGAGAGGAGTTCCTGCCTTATCCTCCTTTCCAGCCTTTTGCTCAGTGCAGAAATGGCCATGTTCWCATCTGACATCTTCTGTCTGGGCTTTGGGCCCAGAGACAGATAGGTGTGACTGAATTCAGATAATGTGCCCCACTGATACATCTGATTACCACATGAGAAGAGGACATCTGGCCTTTGAACTTCCTTGAACGAGCTCCTTGAGTCTGATCCTACTCCTAAAAAGGAAAACCTTGGACAGCTTTTAATTGTGCTACAGCCTTGTCACACAGTTTTGAGAACAGTGATATGAGAGGTAGGGATGTTCCTTATTCTGAAATGTGTTGCRAAATGAAAAGATACCAAAATCTCCTTTTAGGGGTAATTAATTGCTGATATTAATGAGTGGAGTGAAATCTGAAATAGTAATCTGGAGGTGGGAAGGGGATTTCTAGTACGGGTACAAAAATACCTATTGTTCTTCCTTTTCCCAGAGCACATTACTAAACAGCCAGTACAAAAAGACCRTCCATGTTCTTTCAACACACCTTCTTTCAACACCTCAGTCCCCTTTATAAATCTTTCTAATCAGCTTTTTTCATCTCTTTGCATATGACCTGTTTTAAAGTACACTACACAAGCAATGCAGTGCTGAAGTTAAACTGAAGACTTGTCCAAAACACAATCACTGGCCAAACATAAATAGTTTCACCAGGATGATTATTTGGARAGAATTATATTTGCTTTCCACTGGAGTGATGACACCATGTCAGGAAACTTTATCCTATTTTGAAAGTTCATAAAAATGGCCTCAGTTTAAGAAATGAGAAGATACTATTTCCCCACATACATGGGGTTTGGATGGAGAAGACAAACCTGACTGGGATTGCCAATACAGAATATGTACTGTGATTGCAAGGTGGGCTGCTGGGACATGACTTGAGCTTTTAAGTGATTGTACTACTGAAATTATCTTCTGGGAGATTTTTGACCTGTCCTTCAGCTTTGGGCTGACTTTTTGAGCAACTTGGTAGAGATTGCTGGAGGCTGGGAGGAAGGGGAAATAAGAAAAGGGAGTGCCTTGCCACATTCCTTTGGAAAGATATGTCTACCAAAAACTGACAGGGTGGTGTGGGGTAGGCAAGAAGCCTGCAGCCTGGGAGGGGAGGTCAGATGGACTGATGGAAAAGAGTGGTCTGATTTATCCTGGTGTTCTGACCTTCATTCCTGCAATCATGCACAGCATCTCAGATCTTGGCACAGCTGATTTTGACTAGCTAATCCAAGGATGTTCACCTTGGCCGGAAGAGCAGTTGAATAAAATTCAAGAGCTCCTTTAGATCTCTACTCTTGAAGAGTGGATGAAAACATGACTTCATCATTACATTTWTACAAGATCATCGTTTATACATCTCAGTTTTCTATGTGGCTCAGATTCCTGTTTACCTRACTAGCATAGTTGCAGAAAGTTTAATGCAGTCACTGTGGGTTTTCTTTCCTTTGTGTTGTTGATTTCTTTAAAATTTTAYTTTATTTTTAGGTTCTCTTCAAACAGCTGTCATGGGCTTCTTTGATTTTTGCTTTTATGATAACTGCAAGTCACAACAAAGTATCTACCTCTCACTTCTAAACACTTCTAAATATAAATTCATAAGTGATCAAAATTCTAGAGGAAAAAAGGCCTGATCTTGGTGAGACCTGTTCATAACTCCTCAGTGCTTTGGGGCTGGCAGGCCTGGAAGTTGGGAAGTATTTTTCAAGTCATTTAAACTCCAGCTTTGATTAGAGCTATTAGTTTTGCCAGACAAAAGGAAGATATGTTCCTTCTCTTCCTGTGGGAAGCTTCAGAACAATATTTAACTGCCAGCTGGTCTTTCGTGAGCAGTCTCAGATTTGAAATGTATACATGCTTAACCTCGAGCTCTAAGCCCAGATGACTGCAAACTTAGCTTCCCACTGGGCTGCCCCCCTTTCTGAAGGCTGAACTGTTGTTCTCTCTGTGTTTGCTTATGTTGGAAGCTGCTAATGCTGAAGAATTAATGATGGCAGAGGGGGACAAGAACATTACTACCGATTTGTAGCACAGCCTTGATAACATGGTTTGGCTGAGCACACTTGTAGGTCCTGGAGACTGGGTCATTTTTGAAGGACAAACTGCTCTYCCTCCTTTTTCACTGAGTATTTGGAGATTAACTTCTTTTCTTCTGGAAAAGATTTGCTCTTAAACCTGCTGCTGTTTTCAAACAAGCAGCAAAACACTAAATCCAAGACTTCTTTTCTTGATACCCTTGGTTGACTCTGCTGACTTACTGGTTTTGCAACCTGTTTTTCTCCACTTCCAAAGCTGATTAAGGGCCAGCACAGAGACTCCTCTTGTGACAGGTGATCCCTTTTTGGTGGAAAGGAGGGACAGAAGTGGTCACTTACCTACAGTTCAATATTCCAAATGATCTGTGTGAAGTGCATAGCATTGCTGTACCCAAAGGCTCCAACATCTTAGAGTTTTAACATTGGAAGCAGTGTTGGCATGTACCCCTCATCTTAAATCAACACTGAATGAACTCTGGGATTGCAGATTCTGCATAGCAGCACAGTTTCAGTGCCAGGAATGTTAAATTGTATGTCCTGTGCAGAGAGCAATGGCTGGTGATCACCTTCCAACCAAACATGAAGAGATCTTGAAGCCACACTCTAGGTACTTTTGTGAAGAGCTTGATAGAGATTCTTTTTTAAATTGAATATTTTACTTTCCCGTACAATACCTCTCTTTGGACCCATGAGGTAGCCCCTGGATTCATGACCTGCCAGCTGTATATAGTAGGAAAAGGAGTCCTATTTGCACCAATATCACAGATATTTCTTCCCAGGTCGTAGCCAGACCAATTGGAGAGACTGGCTTCTTACTGTGTACTGTAGGCAGAATCTGAACAGCACAAGCAAGAGCCCATTTCAAAATTACACAATTGTGAAAGGCATTCCAGAGTTTTCCTGTCTTTCTGCAGCTCTCTGTGCTTTCCCTTCTGCACCTCATTCACCAGGACAAAATGTTGAGGACGATGTATAGCAGAGGAATGGGGGAGCCTGACGCTGCCCTCCACAAAAACAACCATACCCCTCCTTCTGTTGTAGGGGACATTGCCAAACAGGGGGGTGACATTTGAGCTGAGCTCACCTCCTTTGTTAGCCAGAAGAGTTGAYCCCTTTCCTGATCATAACATC
Organism: Cardinalis cardinalis; assembly: GCA_014549065.1. NCBI lineage: Eukaryota > Metazoa > Chordata > Aves > Passeriformes > Cardinalidae > Cardinalis > Cardinalis cardinalis. Next base: position 153,012 of record JACDOX010000185.1, on the reverse strand, counting down.
TTGTACCTTTTTCTTTGTTCTGGCACCTCCTGAAGAGGAAACCCAGCAAAAATGAAAGGGAATATTTCCTACCACTGTAGCTGTCAGGCTGGGTCACTAGGGGAGCAGGACCTAGCAGAGGTGCTGCAGCAGGAGGAATGATGGCTAGGACTGTCTTTATTGGCAGCCTTGAGCTATTGCATCAGCTCAGCTGTCAAGTCTAACTTCTTCAACCTTGCTAAAAGTTGCAGACACAATATTTACCAAATGATTATTTACCTGAGCTTTATCAGAAATTTCCCTTACTGTGGACCGGATGAGTTACAGGTGGTTAAAAATGCTCCAAGTAATAACACCTTTATTCACAAGATCAGTCTTCAGACAGGCAGGGTTGAGAAAGAAGGGKTTTTTTTGGGGGAGACAGGGTGTCTCTTGTTGCTATACCAACACATATCCTAGTCCAGAATTTCCCCATGAACTGTTACCAGCAATACCTTAGTAAGTTATGCCTCATCTTATTTTTGTGTTTTTAGCACACCTGCACTTATGGCTAGGCCATAAAGCACCAGATTTTCATGTTAATTGCAGGTTTGGACTAGTGCCAACAGATTACATTTTTTGTATATATTAGGCTCAAGTACATGGAGGCTTTCACAGCTGGTCAGGGGTGCACAGCAGTGTTGGTTTGTGTTCTGTTGGTAGTGCTGGGAGTGGTTAGAATTAAACATGAGAAGTGGCAAGGTTACAGGCAAAGAAAAGAAACGTGGTGTGTACCATCAAATATTTCTGAACAGAGAATGGTACTTGATGAGTCAGAGGCTTCAAGGCCRTATTCCTTGTGTAGGGTGACTCTTGTTCCAGGGAGCTCTGGACTGTTGAAAGATCAGCTAAGAAAAGGTGCTTTGATTAGGTTGACTCCAACATGATTTATGTTTTTAAAAATAAATATATTAAAAYGAATATCAGGTGCATTAGACAAGATGGAATGCATGTTCTTCTATCCATTGCAATAACTTGTTAGCATGAAGAACAGTGTTTTGATGACCTACATAGGCTAAATACAACTTCATGATGAGCCAACAGCCATTAATAGGTTTTTGATGGAGAATGTTTTTCAGTTGTGGTTTTGCAGTCTCTCTCACAGCATCATTGTTCATATCTTGTCTGTACATTTAAGTTCCCGGCATAGATCAGGATTCTGTTGTACCAGGCATCACAAAAACAGATAAGAATAGTCAAGAACTTCACCCTTGTGTTTCTAGTCTGTCTTTTCATGGTCCTGACAATCCCAGTCCTGTGGAGAGTTTTCTACACATAGAATCATAGAATGGTTTGGAATGGAGGGGACCTTAAAGATCATCTCATTCCAACCCCCCTGCCAGGGACACTTTTCACCAGCCCAGGTTGCTCAAAGCCCCATCCAGCAGGGCCCTCAACRCTTCCAGGGATGGGGCAATTCACAGCTTCCCTGGAAAACCTGCTCCAGGAGCCTCACCACCCCCACAATAAAGAATTTCTTCCTAATATCCAAAYTTACCCCTCTTCAGCTTAAAGYCATTACACCTTGTCCTATCTACAGGTCCTTGTAAAGTCCCTTTCCTGCTCTCTTGTAGCCACCTTTAGGCACTRCAAGGTGCTCTAAGGTCCCCCTGGAACCTTTTCCATGCTGAACCACYCCAGCTCTGTCAGCATGATACTGATAGCAGCTAAAATCTTTTGTAAGGGAAGAGGTCTGTTGGAGGGAAGCTGATAGACTTCTCTATCTGTTTGGATGGGGTTAAATGCATGGACCTGTTTCTATCACACATTTGAGGCTTCTTTGTGTCTGTATTAGACCATCGYGTAGTTCAGTGTGAGCTACTAAGCCAGAGTTATTGCACCATTGCAAACAAATATTTCCAGACTTTCAAAATTGGCTAAAAGGGTTCCAACTCTTCAATCCAAAATCCATCAAATCTGTTTAATAAAAAAAAAAAAAGGTAGCTAGACAGTACTTTAGTGCAATTTTTCACCTTCTGTCTCGAATTAAAATATTTGGAGCTGTGGTGTCTGTTCATAAATCCCTACCCCCACCAGTAATTTTGCTCATATGTTATCCATAAATCTTGTCTGTTTTAAATGTTCCAACTAATAGTTAGGCAAAACATTTAAGCATAATGCTATGATTATCAGAGTCCATTTTTTGGCAGCCTGGGTGCTGGTTTTCTTAAATAAGCACTGCAGTTTATCCTGATTAGAGATATGAAGGAATTATTCCTCTTTTTGACATTTTTTCTGTTGTTGTTGGGGGTTTTTTTGTTTGTTTGGTTTCTTAATATGAGGATTCAGGGGTTCTGCATTCATTTTGCAGGAATATAATGTGCAATTTGGCTGGATCTTTGAAGTGGTAATATTATAAATCTCCCAATCACCACTGCCCAATCTGTTTTAGCATTCATGTGCCTAATTTCTGTTCGTAATCTGATTACTGGCTTGAGCTGCTCCGGCTTGCAGCCTATTGCTATGCATTTACTGTACTCCCTGGGAYGCAGAGCCTGACAGCTCCAGTCCTGTGCTATGAAAAATCTCTACACGATATTGCTAAGACAGGCCTAAGGGCTGTGCCTGCTTCAGAATTAGCTGCTATTGTAGTTTCTCTTTGCCGAATCCTTTGTTTGTGCAACCATGTTCAGAAATCCTTGGATCTCCAGCTATTTGGGAAATGTTAAATACTCTGAGGAGCAAGGTAAGAGTTCCAAGCAGATAAAAGAAAATGCAGTTTGTGTGTTGTTTAATCTCTCCTATGTATGTCTGCATGTGTAAATGTTGTTTGACTGGCTCTCCTGCAGCTGCATTAGGTACTTTAGCAATCAGTATGCAGTTAGTCACCCAGGCTATTTTGTTATTTCCTAAAGGACACTTTTGAAAGATCCGATTAGATGGATCTTTTAATTAGCTTAGCATGCCACCGACTTAGGGCCTTTAAATATACTGAGTAATGCTGGAAGGTTATAGCTACTTTTTCTTTTTAGAGTGTTCATTTTAAATTTCCTACATATTAAATTATGGATAGTGGTTTTATCGGGTAGGTTGTGCCTAAGAGAGAGGGAACTCGAGTGAACAAATGGTTAAACTTGTGAGCAAGTCTGATTTACACTTCAGTAAAGATACTCTTAATTTTGAATAAAAATATTTTCAATTGCTATAATATGATTATGAACATGYTTAGAATTCTTCAGTAAAAAGCAGAACAAAATGCTGTAGTAAATATTTTTTCCTGCCTATAGAGTACAGTGAGGGTGGTTTTTTTTTATCTGTAAATTAACCATTGTATAAGCCTCTGCTAAYCTGATGTTTCTTTTGTGGGCATATTTATTGTCTTTTGATGCAGAATTGTTTACTTTTCCTCCTGTGTTTGTATTTAAGACTTCCATATTGTGGTAAGTAAGTTTTATTGGACTTTAATCCCCCCACATGGTGTTTAATTTGAACAGGAGGAAATACATAAAATATCAAAACTCTGTAATGGAATTTTATTGTCTGCTRAGTTTTTCTGTGTTTGGGATGTGGGGGAAGATCAGGACTCACCACTGTGAAACACAGCTGAGTTTTAAGATGATTTTGAGGCATTAAAGATGTGATGTGTACGAATGTTGCTGAATGTGTKAAAGGGGTGTAAGAGCCAAACTGGCTGATGTGCCCCTCCTAGCAGCCCTTCTCCCTCTCTGCTCCCAGGGAAGCAATGCAGGCTCCTTTCTTCCCTTCTCATATTCCCTCCCCAGTTTTGGCTGGGCTAGGCAGAATTTCTCTGTGGTCTGCTTGTGGTTTTCATGGTGGACAGCTGTTCCAGTGCCAATAATTCTAGGATGGGTTGCATCCTGTTAGAATAGCTATAAATTTAAGATATGCCTGGTTCTGATTAGCTAAGCTGATACTGAGCTGGGCTTTGGAAGTTTGTGCATAGTCCTCTCAAAATAATATAAATCTCGCCTTTTTAGAGGATCCATATGGCTCAGAGTATTCTTTTTAATGCTGTAATGTAAAATATAATGATTTATATAACATTCACACTGTTTTTCTTMCAATATTCTGTTTTGATCTAACATGATGTTTTTGTGTAATCTATGTGCTTTGTTCTCCACTTAATGGAATGAGAAAATGAATGTTAACAAAAACAGGAAAAGTTGCCTATTAAAGTTGAAGACTGCTATTATCAAAGCTGCTTGAAATCTGCATTGACTTGTAGCAGATTCCTAGAAAATGCCTTTTTGCCTTCTTTGTCAAGTCGTTAAAATAATCTTTTCTTCTGTTACTTTTTAAAAGWTTTTTTCAATCTTTATACCTGTAGGGGTGGCAGAAGGAAATGGAAGAGGATAAGAAGTTTTGAAATACTTAGACAAAATGTATCTTCTCTAAATTAAGACCCATATTGTCAGCTCTAATAAGTTTCATTAACCATTTCTGCAAAAATAAGAGACATTCTACCCAGACTTAAAATACTGTGCATAAGCAAAAAAAAATTTATTTTTGCAGTTAGGTCTTCCTTGAAATAGTTAAATCTCAGCTGTGAGGTAGAATAATAGGAGTGTAGCTGCAACTGAATTGTTCTAAAGTCTGGACTGTGTTCTAAAGTCTGGGTCTGGTTTTGAAAAAGAAAATGATTGCTGTGTCAGTGACCAACTGTTTATTAATGTAGGGTCTTGGGCAGTAGATTTAATACAGATGGGGATGGAAGGCAATTTTTCATAGGGAGTAAGTTGTCAGTAGCTCCATGTGGTTTTGCACAGCCGTCCCAGACCAGGACCTGCTCCCTGGCTGGCAGAGCTCTGGGGTGTCTTGGTTGCATCCTCACTGAATGGAGGGAGAGGAGGTTCCCTCTTGCCACTGGTCATCATTTAGACCTTCTGGTGATGCACTTGACTGCAGAAATGAAAAGATTGAATCTAGGAGAGGGTGGGGAGATTTCCCATTGCTTGTTGTGGTTCACACAGTTTTGGGAACCCAGAGGCTTTGTATTACATGCTTTTTTAACATAAGGCTGCAATTTTGCTCTCAGTGTAAACATGAGTTCCTCTGTGAAATGCATGTTTTAAGGCTATTCAGGAAAAAAAAAGGGAGCTTCCAAACAGTAGACAATCTTCAGAAATATTTCTGTCATGGATGGTGTAACACTGTTGCAACAGATCCTCAGCTGGACATCTCTTGGCTTCTGCAGTGAATATGCAGTTTTTATGGTACTGCCAGGCTGCAGCCAAAAAGGCTCTTGCTGCTTGCAGCATTTCTCATTTGCAAAGTGCTTCATAAACCTGTCCATTGCCCRTGTTATAAGCTGGGAAATAGTGAGTTTAAATGATCACCTCAGGCTGTATTGCTACACCACAAATATTAGGAATAGAACATGGCAGTTCCATAAAGTGTTGATGCTTTTGATGTATCTACTGTCTGTACTCATTTTTGCAAAGCTTTGGTTTTTCACCATCTTGGACATGCCAGCTGGTGCTCCTTTGCTTAGAGAGAGGGTCTCTACACAGTCTTTTGCAGGGGAAAAGGTTATGCTTGGAAACTATAACCCARTGTACCAAAAGTTCCCCATTCATTACAGGATCTTCAAATTGATGTGATTTTTTTTTCCTATTTCACAGATTTTGCCAAAGGAAACTCAATCAGATTTAAGCCTTCACGACTGCTCCTAAGGAAGAGAGCGTTAAGGTAAGGTTGAATTTTTCTTGCTCAGTGAAGATGGCTGGTTGCAGTAACTTTCATTGCTTGAATCTACATTTATTCCTTTGTCAGGAAAAGTGGTTATTGGTCCTCTCACAGGACCAAGCTTTTGTACAGAGCAGATGCTCTGATCAAGCATTGAAAACACCAGCTGCCTCTAAAGTAATGTCAAATTTTCTAGCTGACATTGCTAAAGGGRAAGTCCCACTCTGCACTGAGCTTCCTGCCATTGCAATGCCCATTTTAATGCCCATTTTTCCTTGCCTGGCATGGACAGAGTACAGACATCCAGTGTGARCCAGCCTGGAACACTTACCTGTCTGTAAATCAGGTGGCTGAAGTGGGTGAATTAATGATACATCCTTGCAGGGAGCAGTCTGGGGGAGAGAAGAAGGGGACACTGCAGAGATGAGTGGACTGGTGGTGTTGCTTCCATGCAGGGCTGKGGCTGTGGTCTGTGTTCTTAGGGCTCAGTTGCACAGAGCTGAGTAAGGGGATACACTTAAACAGTTAAGCAAGAAGGCAGGTCACATTCCCTCTCTCTTCCCATCCAAGCTGCCTTGGGTGTCCACATGTGTGGTTGCTGGACTGATCCACAGTGGCACAGAGGGGAGGTCAGGAGCTGGGAATGGACCCTTGCCCCAGGAACCAGCTGTTCCATTGGCTCAGCTGCACAGGAACCYACCTGCCACAGGTGCACAGGCTCATCTTTGTGAGCTTCTGTTCAGTCAGTGCCCACACCCGGAGCACGCCTGGTTCCCTGCCATGTTGTTTCTAAGGTCCTGCAGAGGGATGGAGGGAATGGTGTACAAGACACACTGTGCTTTGAAAGCAGGAGAGAAGGACATGGCTGTAAAATGGACCTTTTACATCAGAGTCCGGGGAAGGAAGTTCTCCTGGAGGCAGAGAAAGAGAAGAAAAGTGAACAGCAGCACCTGGCTGGCAGGTGTACAAGTGGGTTTTGTACTTCAATCATAAAATCTCAGTATATGCCGTAACTTTAATTGGGATGGCAGGTCAGTGTTACCAGTGGCATTTGGATCAAACTTCTGGTTGCTTTTGAGGATGTAACTAGGTTAGTGGGACAGCTATTTAGAAGCCATATGCTGCAGCTGCAGCAGCAGATGAAGRTTTCAGCCTGGAATCCCTGATGTACAGCATGCAGCTCACAGTTTCTTTGGAAGGTGCCAGAACAGTACAGCTACTGAGACTGTCAAGTACTCTACTAATCCTGCATTACACATTGTTTTTAAAGAAAAAACTATTGAGATTGTGAAATTTTGTTGCCTGTGTTTTAACAGGAATCATCTGAATTCCTGAACAATGGAGAGTATAATGAGTTTGTTSGGGACCTGAGGCCAAGCCACACACAAATCCTGTGTGAAGCAAACTGGTGCAACCTCATGCTGTTGATTGCATTTCCTGAATGCAATCATGATCAAAAAGTTATATTTCAAGCAAGGAAAGGRCAATAAGTTCCTCTTTCAATATCCAGATTTATCGGGGACTTCAAGAAAGAATTCTTTCAAACATCTGGTTATATCTTTTTTATTTAGAGAAACTCATGTATTCCCTAATTGTTTTAATAATAAATGTGCACAGCCTAGCTATTAAGTGCAAAAATTTATAGTGCTGCTGCTCAGAATCTGCACCTAAATTTACAGCATGACTAGATGTAGTTGTGGTATTTCCAGAAGAGGGTTTTGGATGAGTTTGAAGGTACAATATATTTGGCAATCCAAGTCTGACTACCTCTCTCTGCTTAAGCAACTGAATTGATGCTGTGACTGCTCCTCCAGCAGAGAAAATAATAAAGCAGAGAGAGGTCTGCAAAGATCCCTTTGACTAAAATGGGAAATCTTTTTAAGGAGTTACTTATGAGTTTGTTTTTTTTAAATACTTATAAATGGTGATGAGTAGCCTCCTGTAATTTTTTTTTTATTTGGAATTGCCTTAACATCATTCCAACTCAATTTAGATTCCTAATGAATGTTCTTATTGAACACTGTGACATGTCCTAAATATGCCTACTTTCATTTTTAGAACTAATTTGATGTATGTGTCTATAAATACTCAATTGTTTGGCTTGACTCTGTCATCTTCAGAGCAGTGCTGTCTCTGAGTCCTCTGTGCATGGGAAAGCAATGTAATTATGCATTGGATTAAACATTTGGRTTTTCTCTTGTGCAAACATTTAGAATAAGCAATTCCATCTGCAGCTTARCAAGAGAGAACAAAAAAAAGTCTCTGAAGAGATAAAACTCTTAAATTGGGGATAAAATAGTGTATGACAATTGTTAATCTTTAAAAAATAGACAGTAATGGTTGACAGTCTGTCCAGAGGGAAGTGGAAAATGAGAGCACAAGGGAAACTGTGAAGGGACTTTCACAAAGCAGATAACCTGTGATGCTGTCTAGTGCAGCGAGGGTTAAGCTTAGGAAGTTTGTGGTTATTTAAGGAATTTTAATGAAATCTGCCAGTGAGCAAAGGCTGCAAGCCACCCTCTGTATAAAGGAGGAGGGAGCTCCCATACAGGAAGAACTGGATGACCTTGAGGAGTAATAGAAAAAGGATGTAATGTAATAATACTAAGTGCACAGTTGTGCATTGGGGGCTGATAAWTTTTTCTGTCACTTGCAACTGATGAAAGCAAAGCCTTTGCATATTAGTTTCTCATGCAGGATTGAGCAACCAATACAGTGTATGTGTAAAAAAGCAAATGTGTTGTAGATCCAGCATTCAACTAGGTATATAATAATGCTTTCTCTGTTAAAAAATCACGTTTTCATAAGATACTGCTAAGACCCAAGTCTGGAATCAAGAGTACCCAATTCTCGTCACCATATACAAAAAAAGATTACTTAAGACTGGAATAAGTAGAGGACATTGTAATAGATAATCAATGAGACTGAGAGCCTGTCCTGAGAAATCTGAGTAAATGGAGATAACCTCTTTTAAGAAAAATAAGCAAGGTACCTGACAACACTGGCTCAAGAACAAATGGATGGAAAGCCAGTGACAGACATTGAAACAAGGTTTAAGGGATCTCTGCCTTCAAAGTCGCTAGAACTCCCTGGAGGGGAGGAGCAGGAGGGAATGTAACTAGTTTACAAGCAATCCAACAATATGGCTGTTTATGGAACCRTCAGGCTAGTGCCAGTCCTGATTCCATGATTTTACCCTTGGAAATTCACGTGGGAATTAGGCATAGTGGTGTGTGTTCACACACAGTTCATTTAAACAAGGATTTTGCTGTTCAGTGAATGCTTTTCTGTACAAAGCCCCTTGTTTAGGGAAGCTTAAGGTGCTGCATTGTCATAGGCATTATGAAAGCAAGTGGAGATACTGCTAAATAAAGTCCAGGTATTCAAAAGTCTGAATGACTTTGAAGCTCATTCAAATGAGCTGGATCCTTCAGCACTTTTAAGTAATTAAGTTGATTTGGCAGAATAAATTTGGGCTTAGTTTATAGCCTTAGGCCARTATTATTTGCATTTTTCAAACTCATCCTCAGCTAAAGTCTGCTTTCAAATAGGAACTGGCTATCTCTCCATCCAGTGTTCTCCAGGAGTGTGTCTGTAAGAAAATAATATATTGTGAGACTAGTAAGAATTACAAGTGTTGGCAGTGTGGGGTCAGGCATAGAAAAACATCCAGTTAACTGTCTGAATCTCTGCCCAGTCTCGGATGACACATGGATCCATCTGCTTGTGGCTGCTGTGTGCTATTGTGTTTTGATTTTTGTTTAGTTCAATTACCATGTGTTTGCTGTGTAAGGACACACAGTTCTCTCTAATGGACAGCTTATTGCAGCTCTCCATCTTCTATTTGTTATTTTCTGTAGTGGCTAACATTGCTTTTCTTGGCAGTACCTGGAATAATTTCTCTAAGTGCAGTTGTTGGAGACAATTTGCAGCAGGTGGCATGGTGCCTGGTTGTGACACAGCCCAGTTTCTTCATTGTCATTTCAAGGATTTTATTCTCCCCTCAATATSTTAAAAAGAGATGTTATTTATAAAAAATATATTTATAAACAGGAATACTTATGAAACATATTAGTCAATATATGTTAAAACTCTTTTCAATGAGAATTATTCTTTGGAAATACTGAGTACAGAATTCATACCCTTGAAAAAAAAAGCAGCCATTTAAAATCTGTCCTAAGGAAGGATTTTTCAACAGTAAGATTGTGCAGTTTTTCTTATCAGAATGACATTAAATCATACAGCACACCACTGCTGTGACAAAATGAAGAACCTGGGATCACTGTGAGGATTTATATCGGTAACACCTGTCTATGCAGCTTACTAAAGGCTTTAAGACCATTGTAAGTTTTCTTATGTCCAACTGGGATAGTCACAATGGCTGAAAACAATAATTTGTTCTCTATTTTTATTGATTGGAGAAAAAAAATCTTGCTTACAAGGAGGAACACTTCCAAAAAAAGTCTCTGGAGACAGTTGGGATCTACTTTAGACCATTATGACACCCACATTTTAAAGTTAAAATTTGCGTATTTAATGAACATATTTAAAGAAATATTTTTTCATGTAAATGGGCAATTTTCCTGTTTTGAAAAGACATGGTATAAAATTAAATGATCTGATACTCCTATTAGCATATTATAAACTGTGTAAGATCCAGAGAACAGTGCAGTAACAACAACAGAGTAGTCGTGCAGAAGGTTTCTAGGTGGAGTGTACATGCAGTACTGCCTTTGATGACATGTTTTAATATTTATGAAGAACCATTCAATATAGATTATATTAAATGTACTTGCTTAGCAGAGCATTTTGAAGGCAGTCAGTAATCTAATGCAAAAATGTGTCACAGTCAGTTCCAAACAAGTTTCAAATTATGTTAGGTTTGGCTTTCTGTGTTTCTTTGGGTTATTTCTTAGCTCATTCTTAGGGAAAATATTTTCTTTGGTATCTCTGTTAGACTATCTTGCAGTAAATTGGTTATGTCTTGGGTTTATTTGATTTGCAGCAGAGACGTCCACAGTTCTGTAAACCAGATGTTGCTTTCAGTTTTCAGAAGGAGTTCTCCCTTGAAGATAAAGAAGAACTTGCGAACAGCACAAAGGATATTGATGCTAATCTCTTAGCAGTACTTCCCAAAGGTAGGTAAGGGAGACATACTGTGAACACGAGTGGTAATTTAACAGCATGTGAAGTTTCATCCGTGCAAGTACAAGGCACAGTTCGAATCACTTAGCACAGATGTTTTGTAAATGAGTTTTCCCTGTGAATTGTGCATGAAGGATGAAACGGGATGAAMCACAATGCTCTTTTATGAGACCTTCCTGCATCCCTGCTGTATRAAGTTCAGCTTTGCTTACCTGTTTCAATAGGTTAGTAGTTGAAATCCAAAACTTCAGAGAGTTTATTTTTACAGATAGATTAATCCTGAGTTCAAAAGTATTAACTTGATCTGTTAAGAGTCACAGCTCTTTCCAGGCCCCTTTGGTGGTTGGTGGAGTCACTGTGCTTGCATGACCAATTGACTGCACTTGAATTTTTGTCTTGCATGCTAAAAGGCCTGCAGTACAKATGGATTTTAGTTTGGGGGATATTTTATATTTTCCAAACTTCTATCTTAGTCTGAGTAATTTCTGAAGGACACAGCAGTTCCATCTTTACCATTTGACACAGTTGAGGTAGAGGCAAGAATTAATTCTCTTGAATTATTTAGAGAAGATCATAATGGGCTTGACCCCCAAAGGATGACATTTAACTGAAGAACTATGTGCAACTGGCACAAAGATGTTCCTTTCATCCAAGGATGTCATGGAGATCAGAACTTGGATTAAAATTATGTGTGTGTATATTCTGGTGGTATTTACTCTTTTCAGACAAGCTACAAGGCTAAATGCACTAATTCCAACATAAAGGAACTGGCTTGCTCTTTTAATGTCATTTGTTGCAGAGTTCCTCTGGAAAGGAGCACTTCTTCCAGCATAACATTTAAGTRCTATATAAGTGACATGCTTGATTTTAAATATGATCGTTACAGATGTTCAGAAAGAAACATTGTTGGCAAAATGATGGAATAGAGTGATGTGCATTTATGCAATACAGACTTCTGACAGCACCAAACAGTAATAATCCATAGTCCCTCATTATTCCTTACACTTAGCTTACAGTCATGTGGCCAGCAACTTAACTGAGCCTTCACTTGAGAAACCTTATCTGTAAGTTGCTTCACAGTGAACTAATTTCTATTCCAGGATGTTTCTATTTTTCAAAAAAATAGTCTCATAATGAAGGCATCATATTTGGTGTGTACCAGACTTAAGAAACAGCACTGGGAGCATTTGGTTGCATTGCAACGGGACTACTTAAAGTCCAGGCTTTTTGAAAATCCAGACCTTTCTAGAGTTAATTTTGATCCAGGTTTGCATATGTTGAGAAATTAAAGGAATATGTTTGCTTTTCAACTGATACAGACTGAACTTAGGCCTGCAGTTGGGCATTGAACATGTCAATACACCTTTGCTGGCATAAACAGAAGATAAATACTTTTCCAGTCTAGTTTTAAGACCATCACCTTTCCAGCTGTGGAGAGGAGGAAGTAGGAATGAGGCTGGTAGGCTTTGCTATTCTGGTAAATTTTCCTCAAAATGAAGCTTATAGTCAAGTTTTTTCCTCAAAATGAAAATGTGTGGTACCTGTTATTTGCCATCTCTGAGAAATTAATCCTCTGGCAGGTAACCTTTTGATCCACTGTGAAGTCTACCCAGGCTTCACAAGTGTACATGCTCCCCCTCTATTATGAACTTTTGGAAGGCTTAATTGAGTTTTTACAGCTTCTGTATTGTAAAAAGAAGACTGCTGTCACATGGCTGCAACTTTATTCACATGTCCCCTCTGCAACTGTCTAAAAGGGCTTTCAGCATAAACATGTTCATATTCTGCAGCAGGCTTCTGAAAGAATTCTATAAGAAATATTCCGTCTTAATTTAAGATGTTTTTAAAATATAAGATGCCCTCYAAATGTACTTTTTGTTTTTCATTCTGGGTCAACATACAGAACAATACTGTTTTTCCTAAATAAAAGTATTCCAAAGTAAATTTTGTTTTGAAGGACTACAGTTGCCAAAGTTAAGATGCCTCTTGATAGTTTACCTCAGAGGATGTCCTACCACAGCATCCTGCTCAACATCCTAAATTAAAGCCTCAAGTTCAGAGCTGTTTCTGGGCTGTGACTGTTCTTCCTCTTGCCCTTAACTGACCAATGGTGTTACTAAGTGTGTTGCCATGAAGTAATCTAGATAAGGAGCTTTTACTATGAAATTAATTATTTTAAGCTTCTTAGTGTTTTCTTGTGTGCTGAATCAGATTTTTGTGCTACTTTTTAGGTARAAGTGTTGCTGTTCTTTAGTGCTCCCATGGTGTTGCTTGTGATGGTCACATGGGAAAACATCCCATGGACAGATGGGGGCTGGCACCAACATACTCARATTGTAAACTAAAAAGGAGAAACCTGGTCACCTAAATTTGCAAGGGCCAACCAGTGTCCTTGGGAGTAAAATGTCTCCAGCTGGTTTTTATGTTTTGAAGTAAAATATTTTATTCATCAAAAAGAAACCACTAGRCTAGAAGATTTTCTTAATTTTTTCTTCTTTTGGTTTTGCTTTTTTTGTGCTTCTTTTTCCCTCCTCAATAAAACAAGAATATTGCTGGAACTGCTTTCCCCAAAAAAATTCTGCAGATGTTGTCCAACCTAGCTGAAATTACTTCTGTAATCTCAAGCTTGGAAAAAGTGTAAGGGAGCATAGAGTAGTCCCATGCTATTTTTGTCCCGTGTTGTTTGGGGAAGTGTTGGGAGACATTTTTCATGAGACCAGTGCTCTTTTTAGGACTGCAAAGTGGTAGTAGARTCTCTGGAACTTCAGCTAGCATGTAGCAAGAGACTGTTGAGCTAATGCTTTAGGAGTTCTTTGGATGTTCCACATTTCTTGTATGTGGACAACTTATAGTCAAGTTTCCTTTTCTGAGGGTGGGGGGAGAGAAAACTTTCACTGATAAATGAAGCTGTGCTTTAGAGATTTACTAAAGCTTGTAAAAGACCTGTTCTCTGATGATGGTTTTGGTGACTGTATAAATTAGTGACGGGGAAAAAAAAGGATCAGGATTTGGATGGAATGTGATTTTAGTAACTCTGAACTCTGGAGGCCTTTGACTTGTCTGAAGACAGTTCAGGTCAGTTCAGACAATTACAGGTTTTGCTTTGACAATATTGTGTGTATATAGCCAACAGATGGAACAGAAAAACTCTAGTAGCTAGTGGAACATAATGAAACAGTRGATTTGGGGAGGTGAGAGCAAAGTCTTTATGAGAAATCATTTCCTTTGGTGTGGATCTGAAATGAAGGCTGGTTTCAAATGGCTGATTCCATTGCCAGCACAGCTTGAGTACACAGGGCAACAGTGGAAACTGCTCATGCATTGAGAGAAAAGTCTGTGAAAACACAACATAAGGGCTCATYTTTGCTTTGGTGTTGGTTCAGGATCAGAATGTGTCAATTCTTGCTGATCCTGCACATTTTATCTGGAGTCCTGTAGTACTTTCAGGCTTTTCAGCATGTAAGGTTGATGTGACAGTCAATGTCAACAGTATCTGTGAGGTGTGAGCACTGGTGTTTAGTACAGCAAACTTCCTGGATGAGTCAGCTCAGCTGGAACCCTGACCAAGCCATGCATGTCAAGTTCTTGCAGTAGAGGGAAGGCAGAAAAGGTGCATCTGACCTTTCAAAGGGCGGTGTTYCAGTAATATTTATCTTCTAAGTATCTAGAGCAATGAGATCTGGTAGCAAGAAAAATAAGCTGATAGGTTTACCTCTGCAGTGGAACAGTGTCAGCTAGACACTCCTGACTCATCAGGTGTTTCTGATGGCAATCTCTGCCAATTTAGCAGGCATAGACTTTCACTTGCTTTAACTTTTGATCCCTGRGTAAACAGGATTAGAGCCCCAGATGTACATTGGCTCAAGAATAGGTGCACACAGCTTTCAGCACCATTTTGCCAAGGCTACAAGGTGTGCATGTGCATGTCTGTGTGTTAGGCACACCCTACCCCAGTCCACTGCTTCCCTGGACAGCGTGGGCAGTTTCTCTTCCTGGTGGTAAGAAGCCACACTGCACTTATTTRTGTAGCACTCACTGCTGCACATGCACATATGTGGGTATATATAGGGATTACTTCATCTATCGTGCCTCCCCTTGGTTCACTACAGTTTTGTGGACTGTGGCAGCTGTCTGCTGGCACTTAACACCAGCAAAGGGTTCAGGGAAGAGAAGGAAAGTRTGTCCAATTAAAACTACAAGGGAAAGTTAGCAAAGTAGCAAGTGATTAACCATGCAAGAGTACCATGATGGTGCATGGTAATTTTCACTTCAGCAATGAGTCACTGGGATTCTTGGGATTTGATCAATATGAGGGTGTGGAGGAAAGTAAGGAAGAGGGCRCCTCTTCCTTACTGCTTCTCTTTAAACATGGTCAGTCCCTGACCTTTGAATAGGCAGGGGAATGCAGACTTTCCATAATACCTGGTTTTGAAATGGGTTACTAGGACACATAAGTTTGACTTTAGCTAATCAAAATACAACTTGTCYGGTATACACTACATCTTGGAAGCTGCTAGGATGGGCATAGCAGATTTGGGATTAGCCTGGAAGTATGTGGAGGGGAGGAATACTTGATGGTCGCACCTAAGTGCCTAATGCACTTTTGACAGCACAACCTTAATAAACTAGGAAAACAAGAGGAAAATGCTCATTTCCTCACAAAAGCTATTTCAAACCACTGAACTTTATTTGACTGTTCCTTCTTATTCTCARGAATTTTAGCAAGTTTCTGAAACTTATTGTTTTATAAGCTACATAATGTTTTGTTGTCTCAGTTTCAGAATTAAGAAAACTCTTTGAACCAAACAACCAAGATTTTTTGGAAATGAAAAGGTAAAGGAAAAAAGTGTTTGGCCCATAAAACAAAACACACAGCTTGTTTTGTTACCTCCTCGTAGAAACTCTGCCCTCAAATCTTCAAGATGCCTGTTTTCACATTTTTCACATATTTTTCAGAAAAGAAAGAATAGCTAGGCGCTTAGAGGGAATTGAGAATGATACACAGCCTATGCTCCTACAAAACTGCCCAGGATCAGTCACACACCGTTTGCTAGAGGAAGATACACCAAGATATATGCGAGCAACTGACCCATACAGCCCCCACCTAGGTAAGTGGCACATGGYAGTCTGTCTTGCACTGCTGAATTACTTCATGTTTGCTACACTATCAGCCTAGAAGCTCTTCTACAGAAGAGCTCTGTCAGGTTGTTTGAGGTTTTTTTAATTTGCCTTTTAAGTCTCCCGTTGTCTTACTTGACATGAAAAATGTTGATTGTTCTTATTGCTTTAAAATAACTATTTGAATTGAGAACTATTACTTATTAAAGAATTATTCCTAATACATATTTCTTWATTATTTGTGTGTCCTTTTGGAGACAAAAGTGCAAAAATATAATGTGTCTGTGCAGTCACTTTGATTTGTAAGAAAATGGAAAGCTTTTAGTTCAATCAGTTTGAGGGGTGGGTGGGGTACCTGGAGTTTTGGGAAGGGCTTGCTCATYTATGTTGTACTTTTGACAGGAAGATCAAATGAGGAGGAGGAAACTTCAGATTCTTCTGTAGAGAAACACCCCAGATCGTCCAGATACCGATCAGAAACCACAGGAAGTAATACAGAGCCCTTGTACAGTACAGCAAACATGGATATCCAGGAACTGGAGTCAAAAGCAGAGAGAATAGCCAGGTACAAGGCAGAGAGGCGACGCCAGCTGGCAGAAAAGTATGGATTAGCTCTTGAGTCTGATTTGGATTCTGACTACTCATCCAGATATACACGGGCAAGGAAAGATCCTGACAGCGTKGAAAGAAAGGGAGTGAAAAGTGAAAGGCAAGATGATGAAAACAAGGACTATGGCACSCTCTATTTTTCCAGGACTGAGACAAAGTCATCAAAGAGTGTGATTTCTGATTCCAAAGAGTACTCCAGCCGTGAAGATAAAGATGACCTCTCAAATGAAAAGGGTGTTAGAAAAGCAGATGACAGTGCCATTAGACAGGCTTCTGAGCCTTCAGCAACCTTGGATAGCTCTGTCTCCCTTTCCCTTTCTGGACGAGACTCTTCCTGCTATAACGAAGTGCCAATGCCACCAAAGCAAGCCCCCCGAGAGTCCCTC
The DNA here is from genome assembly GCA_014549065.1 of Cardinalis cardinalis. Taxonomy (NCBI): domain Eukaryota; kingdom Metazoa; phylum Chordata; class Aves; order Passeriformes; family Cardinalidae; genus Cardinalis; species Cardinalis cardinalis. The sequence continues at coordinate 136,090 of JACDOX010000185.1, read as the reverse complement.
TCCTCACCCAAGCGGGCAGCCTCACCCACCCAYTTGCAGAATGACCAGCCCTTGCACAGTAACAGCAGACAAAGGTAGGTATGATTTCTATTTTTTTTTTTGCTGTAAATTCCTTTATCTTAATCAGCTTCTGCATCAGTGTCTACAGTATTAGTGAGAATGTATTTATTACCCTYGAGGAATGTATTTAGTTGCTTTGGATGTCTCAGACTGGATTCGTTGGGTTTATTGTGTCACAGTGTGTGTCTGATACAAGGAAGGGGCTGTGTATTTCTCTAATTAGCTATGTCCTTGCTTTCACTTTATATTTATAGATTTTTTGCTAAAATTAGGCCCTTTGTGGAGAGGACACAAACTAGAAATTAAAGGAATTATGGTTCTAAATCCCCATGGGTTTTGTTTTTTGGTTTTTTAATAACCTGTTAGAGGAAGTCTTTAACTTTCTTTCTTCTATACCTTGTAATTGTTGGCTGGGAGCTTTCAAGTAGAGGCAAGCTGCTTCTCAGTGAAGATTTGACTAATCTTTATGATGGCTTCTGCCAAAATAAAACAGTTTGCAAACTTAAAAGCTGGAGAGTGTCTTGGGTCAGTTGAAATAATAGTTGATGTGTTTTCCTGATGTGAAAGTGTAAAAACACTTTTGAACTGTGATAGTCAGTTTTTCAGATAATATCAGGCATATATGTATGTGAAGGGGCAGAGGGGAGAGTTAAAATTCTATGCTGARTTGCTTTAGACTTGACAAATTTACTCATGTAATAGGGCAACCAGATTCTTCCAAAAGGAAAAAAAAATCAGTTTCCRCTAATTTTACATTACAATTTCTCAGTGTGGTATAGAAATGGTGTCAAATTCTTATGCTGACTGAAAATAATGTGTGACTAAGARTTTTTTTTGAAGTATAATTTTCTCTAAGTTTGAGTCTTTAATTTCTTGGTAGGCGGATAGATAGAAAATAATAACTGTAAAACTTTAACTTAAAATGTTACAACTAAAAAATATGTAAATGAGAACTTAATTTTATACATATGTGCATAATGCTGAACAGTGTTGACTGGTTTTAAGAAACTGAGGTAACTGATATAAACTCAACCATTTATGCTTTCCGTAGAGCACAAGAGCTTTTCAGTTCCCAGTTGTGAGAAAACAGGAAAAAAAAGTAAAGACACCAACATGGATTATTAAAGAAGTGAATGCACAGTAGTGAGCAGAGACAGGTGTTTTGGGAAGATTGTAGGGACACTGCCCAGTTGTGTAGAGATGAGGTTGGGAGGGGCAAGGTGAAGCTGAAACTGATTTTGGCAAAGCATAGCAAGGACTTCAACAGGTATGTTAGCTGGATATGGAAGGTCACAGCACAACTGGTAACAGAGGATGGAGGAGAAGGCTCAGCTACTTTTTTGCCTCAGCCTTCAATAGCAACCTCTCTTTCCACACCTCATGAGTGGGTGGACAGCAGGGTGGTGACTGGGGAAGCAAAGTCCCTTCCCCTATAAGAACAAAATCATGTTCCTGACTGCCTGAGGAAACTGAACAAAAATAAGGCTACAGGACYCAATTAGATTTATCCTGGAGTCTTGAGGGAGTTGTCTGATATATCTCCATGATATCTGAGCAGTCAGGTGAAGTCCCAAGTGACTGGAAAAAGGGAAACATTGCACCCATCTTTAAAAAGGGTAGAAAGGAGGATACTGGAAACTGCTGCCCTGTCAGCCTCACCTCTGTGCCTGGGAAGATCATGGAACAAATCCTCTCAGAAACTATGCTAAGATACATGGAGGACAGGGAGGTGATTCGAGACAGCCAGCACAGCTTCTTCAAGGCAAGTCCTGCCTGACCCATCTAATGGCCTTCTGTGGTTGAGTGACTACGTAAAGGGACAAGGGAAAGGCTACAGATGCCTTTGTCTGTCCTCTTGCAAGAGAACACAGTCCCCCACAGCATCCTTCTCTCTAAACWGAARAGCTGTGGATAGATTGTTCAGTAGATGAGGARTTGGTTGGACAGTTGCAYCCAGGGAGTAGTGGTCAACAGCTCAGAGTCCTGATGGACATCAGGGACAAGTGGTGTCCCTTAAGGGTCTCTGTGGGGACCAGGGTTATTTAATGTCTTCCTCAATGACACAAGGGGGTTGAGTGCACCCTCAATAGTTTTGCAGATGACWCCAAGATGAGTGGTGTGGTTGATGCTCCTGAAGGATGGACATGGGAATTGCCCAGAGGGACATGGACAAGCTTGAGATGTAGTCTTATCAGAGTCTCATGAGGGCTTTGGTAAGGCCAAGTGCAATGTCCTGCACCTGGGCTGGGGCAAGCCCCAGTGGTACCAGTGCAGGCTGGGGTTGAAGGGATTGAGAACAGCTCTGCCAAGAATTCGGGGAACTGGTGGATGAGGGGCTGCACATGAGCTGGCAATGTGCACCTGCAGCCCAGAAAGCTAAATGGGTCCTGGGCCATGTCAAAAGGATCATGGTCAGCAGGTTGAGAGACATGATTCTGCCCCCCTACATCACTCTCTTGAGMTCCCACCTGGAATACTGTATCTGTAACCCTCAGCACAGGAAAAACATGGAGTGTTGGAGCAAGTCCAGAAGAGAGCCACAAAAATAATCCGAGCAATGGGATACCTTTCATATGAGGAAAGGCTGAGAGAGTTAGGGTTGTTCAGTTTGGAAAAGAAAAGGCTCCAGGATGATCTGATTTCAGCCTTTCAGTGCTGCAGGAGGTGATTGTAATATTGGGACGGACTTTTTAACAGGGACATTCCTCTTTTCTAATAGGACAAGGAGAAATGGTTTTGCACTAAAAGAGGGGTAGATTGATGCTAGATATAAGGAAGAAAATTTTTTACAAGAAGACTGGTAAAACACTGGCACAGGTTGTCCAGAGAGAAGGTAGATGCCCCATCCCTGGAAGCATTCAGGGTGATGTTGAATGGGACTCTGAGCAGCCTGGTCTAGTTGAAGGGTCCCTGCTCATTGCAGAGAGATTGGACTAAATAACCTTTAAAGGTCCCGTCCAACTCAAACTATTCTGTGAGTAATAATATAATACAAATTGCTGACTGCATTATCTCTAATTTCAGATTTTTTTCCGGATGAGGCTTGGGTCAGTATTTGCATAAAACAAATTTCCCCTAATTGCTTTCTGTCTGTCTTTTGAAGGAAACCATCTGCACCCACCAAGATGTGGTGTAGTATTTAAAGCAGCCAAGAGCTTAAATGTGGGATTTGGTCTCTTGCTTGGTTACACATGTAGGCAGTAGCTGGTATTTTAAAGGCCACGTTGCCAAGAGCCCATTCTTTAATATCCCTGACACTTTCAGTGCCAGTGTGTATTCCCTGGTATAATATTCAGAGATGTGAGAATAACCTCTCTGAAACCCTTGTCCCTGACTCTGAGTGGTAAAAAAAGTCATTGTGTCCATGCAGTCCATTTAAAGTTACTCTGTGGTGGTCCCTATGAAGCTATTTGCACACAAGAAAAAAAGGCTAACTCCAGTTTTTCAGGTGACTGCTATTCTGAAGTCAGTTCCACATTATATACAGGCTATAAAACCGGTTTCGTTAAATTTAAATTTCCTGAGTTTAAATTGGAAAATAAATGCGACTCACTTTGGAATATATATGAAAGCTTTTGTGCCTTCAGTAATAAGATTTAATAATTAATCCTGTTACCCATCACTGAGAAGGTATCATTTGACATTGCCTGCATTTGGCTCCTGCAATGGCTGATTAAATTCAAAACGTGGCTTGTGTTCTTCTGATTGCACTCTTCAAAGGATGAATGATCAAGTACAAATAATTACTGCTTGGGCCGTGCCCACTATAAAATTGTGCCAAAGTACACATTAAAAGAGAAGGAAGTTCCTGTGCTTCAAAACAATTCCAGCTAGCTGCTTCTAGTCAGCTTCTGTGAAAAGGTTTTGCCTCCTCTTTGGTCAGTTCCGTTAGGGATTCAAAAACACTTGGAAAACAGAAGGTGTTTCAACAGTTGGTGTTTGCTGTTCTAAGATAGATTTGGATTCAATGACAACAGTAGGTGAGTTCTCAAATTTAAACTTGCTTGCATCAAATACACTCTTATCTCCAGAACAGTTGTTGATTTAACCTTTTCCAACTATTTTTCATAAAAGAGTAACTAAGAAAAATTGAAGTATATGACCCAGAGCTTAATTTGGGGTTGTTATCCCAAATGGCTCTTCTCCAATGGAAAAGTTCTTTCAGACATAGCTATAAGTAATGGAAAGCATCCTGGATGTTTGTCACCTCTGGGGAGTGAGTTTGTAAACATTAATGTGGCAGGACAGGCTGTATTTGCAAGATTAAAAGTACTTGATGTGTTCTACTGTTGCTGGGGGATTGTAGGTGAAGGTGAGCATTAGGAAAGTTTTTGAGAAACTTTATGTAGGAAGCAAACAGCCTTTCTTGCACTGCTGCAGGGCTTTTAAAAGCTCTTCTTTCTTTTTATGCTTTCAACCCCAAAATGTGAACAGAGTAAAGTCAAGGCAAGATTAAATTAGGAGTCACTTTTTTCCCYAAGTTTTTCCTTTGCCAAGTCACCCAGTGACACAGTGTCTTTGGCTTATGCTAGCCAGGTGGCATTTCTGAAGCTCTGCRATACAAGGTTACAAGAAGACAGAGGGGTTCCATATGCTCCTAAGAATTTCTYAGGAAATATGATGTAGCATTGTGAATTTTTCACTTAATTAAATTCCTATTGTTCCTTTGTTTTGGTTGCAGCAGTCTTTACCACTTTAAATCACAAATTGAAGGAATGTTTTTAACAGCATTTACAGATGTMCTTACACAAACTGACCTGCTATGGCAAATGCAAAAATAAGATTGTGTAGCTGCTTTCACTTCTCAATTTTTGGACAATGTGCACTTGGTAAAGTTACCTCTGCAGAGTCTTTACCATTTAGCCTACTTTGTATATGTTTGTGGGATTATATAATAATTTCTTTCCCAGTTTATCACCTTTGAATTGGATTAGTGTGCATTGCTTTTGTTTTCTAGAACCATCCTCTGCAGCTGAATAATCAAAATAAAAAGCAGTGGGGAAGGGAGATTGGGAGAAATAATGGGAGTATGTATTGAGATCTCAGAAATTAYCTGAAGTTCTGTTTTCTGTAGTAGTGCAGGGAAAGCAAAACCTGAATGGTTTCTTCAGAAAGATTCGGAAGGGGACACACCTTCACTTATCAGCTGGCCCTCCAGGTATCAAAGCATAGCTGTGTGGCTAACAATGAGACTGCAAACCCCCCTTCTTTCCTTTTACTATCTACATTTAACACTTGYCCTTAATTTTCCTTTAACAGCAGCAAGTAAGAAAGTGGTGGTTTTTGTGAATAAAAAGCCTGTGAAACTTTTCTGAAGCATCTGCTTTTATTCTAACTTAGAACCAATTGGTATTTTGGTGAAGAAGTATGAATTCCCCAAGCTTCTTCCACAGCTRTTATCGTTCTGGCTTCCACTACATTTTATAACTTCTTATTTTATCTCATTTTGTGCTCTGCAAACCRGCATATTTTTATACTGTACACCCTTCCATCTTAGCATTCCCTACAAGTAACTCCTTGAATTCCAAAGGAGATGGTACAAGAGAAGTAAGAGAAAAATTACATGGAAGAGTAAAACAAAATCKTGATCAAAGCTACAGGCAGCTGCTTTCTCCTGGTTTGGTAACATTTACAGTAAGCCCACCATGAAAAGCATTGCAGGAAGACTCTTTTTCATGTTCCTGATTAAAGTAATATCTATAACCCAGTACTAACATTGGTGTGTATGTTCTGGAGAGTGCTTGGTACATGTAGTTCAAAGTATACTTCTTCAGATTTAACACACTTTATGTGCTTAAGTAACTTTCCCTGACAAGTGGATCAATCTTCAGAGGTAAGAAGCACCAAAATGTTAGAAAGAGTGGTGTTTCAAATAACTTTGGATATCCTGAATTATTCTCTTAGATTATTTGCCTTTTTTCCCCCCTAAGTCTTACTTTTTTCTTAATGATGTAAACTCCAAAAAGTCTGTTGGTTGCAAGCCTGGAATTGCACATACTTTGAGCYGGATTACTTACTTTCAAACAGTAGTTTCCTAGTTTGACTCTCTTTCCTCAAAACTAAAATTATTTTTTCATACCCATTTGGAAGGGGAGAAGTACAGGGCWTTCATTTTTAATACTGTGTATGTCATCTACAGACACTCACCCTGTGAGGTGTGTGAGCCTTGGTGAGGCTGTGAAAGTGCTGGAGAGCTTTACCTGCAGCAGTAGCCCAGAGCAAAGGCTGCCCCTGGCTGCACGTGCTTGCCTCCCTCTGTGCTGCTGTATTCCATTTAGAAAGGTTAAATAAAACTCTGTTTTGCATGGATGTTGCACAAGTCCAGAGGTGTTTCTAGAAAACACACTGAAGTAAGGTAACTTTTGGGAACAAGTGGGGTTTTTTTTGCAAGCTTTGCATGTTAGAATGTAATGAAACATTTTAAAACAGAATGCCTGTTTCAGTTTTTAAATGTCTTTTTCCCTGCAAGCTCTCTGAAGAGCAATAGCCATGCCATAGTTCTGCTTTTGTGTTTAGGACTTGCCCTTTCAATGTTTTTATTTACTTACTGAAACAGGTTACACTACATGTGATTTTTCAGATGTCTTAAATGATATACAAAAAACAAGTAAACCAGACTGGCAAAATATCTGAAGGGTTAGGTGGAGATAACATGTTTTTTTCACACCTTTCCCCARTGCAACAACGTCTTGGTGTGATGCAAGCTTCCCAGTGTTTAGACATCTTCAAACATCTGACTGCATACACARCTGCCAGTAGAATTTGCAATTTCAGGCTGAACCCAACACTTKGATAATATAAAAAGCAGTTTTGATCATCTTGTTTGTTTGAGACTATGGGTATGTGCTGTTTGGCAAACACACTTGTGATCTCATGAGAACATGCTGTATGTTCCCAGAGCTTGCACAGTTACCTTCTCAGGAGCCATGCATGTCCATGGCCCCTGARTCACTTGACTGTTTTTGAGCAGTGTTACTGCTAAGACCTGGGGGAAGGAAGGGGTTGCATCRTAAGATTGCTTTATTTTAGTGCATTGGTTTTTATTTTACAATGTTGCTGTCTGTACCCGCAGTAGGTGTCTGTGTTCCTTTCCAGATTGGGTATTGCTGTTCACAGCTTTAATCCTTTTTCTTTCTTAAAGAGTAAAAGTTAGAGAGAAATTGGTGAAAGAGGAAAGTGCTCGTGGAAGCCCTGAACTTGTCACAGACACAGTATCTCAGAGAAAATCCCATCCAGTGCCAGCCCACTACATGCCTCTTCAGACAGAAACGTCTGCCTTTGATAGGGTTCTAAATCAGCCCGTCAGTTCCGTCCGCCAGCCAATCCATGGCTATATCCAGCCTGCTGGCATTGCTCACACAGCTCAGCTGATGGCAGCAGAAGAACCAGCAAACAGCCCCGCTGGCAGCCTCCTCCCCACAGACACAAAGTCCTCAGCAGCCACTGCCTCGGAGAGTGAAAAGAAGGAAGCACCCGGTTACGGAGCAAAACCTGCTGAAGAAGATTCCTTGGAGGGGGAACCGGCTTCCAAAGGCAGAAGGCCCATTCTGCCATCTGAGATTCGCAAGCAAGGGAAGAACCACGAAGGCCTCTTTGGTGGAGGAGAATTGGAGACCCCTGTGGGGAGCTCCTCCTTTGCAAGCAAGCCGAAARTTAACTCAGAAGTTCAGAGGGAGTTGGAATGCAATAAGAGGCAGGCCCCAGAGCAGCAGTTTAAGAGCCCTGAGAACGTAGAAAGGAGTGAAGCTGTCATGTACATCCAGAGCGGATCTGTACTGCAGCCTGACAAGGCAAAGGCTCCTGTTTGGAAAGTGTCAACAAAGCATAAGGTCCTGACTCGCTCCATGTCTGACTATACTGTGACTACTAAGCTAGAACCTTTTAAAAGTAAGGAGAGCATGGAAGCAAGTCCACCAAATGGTGAGATTGGCATGGTTGACACAAAAGTCTCTGTTGCCCAGCTCCGTAATGTCTTTCTGGAGTCTGCTAATGCCAACAAGAAAACGGAACTGTAGGTGACATTTCACTCGTATTTTCGTGTGAAACTTGCACGTCCTTGGCAAAATTACACCCACTCAACAGCAGTTGTTGTTCGGCACTTAAAGCACACAGCTTAGCTCTCACCAGAGTGTACTGGAGGCTGAGATGGTTTGAACCCTGCTTTTGTGCTTCTGCTTGCTAGTGCGAGTTGTGATGTGGGGTAGCTGGAATGTGTTCGTCTGCATGGACCCGGAGGAGCATGCAGATTGATCTCTGGGGAGTTTTGAGATGCTTATATCTATGTTTTACTTCTCTCTCCTATTTTMTTTCCTATGCGCTCTCTGTGGTGCGATTTGAAAGTGAGTCTCGGTTTGAGATGTCGGCAGCAGGTAGTACTGTGTCTGCCAATGGGGACCGTGGGCCGCGAAAGGCAAGGCGCTATTTTACTCCTGGTGAAAATAGAAAGACTTCTGAGAGATTTAAAACTCAACCTATAACATCAGCAGAACGAAAGGAGACAGATAGGTAGGCACGTACGTAGCTCTGTGTAGCATTCTGGCGCAGGTGGACATTAACAATGTTGGGACAAGATTTGTCCATATATTAGAGTAAACATTTTCAAGGTTATTGTTTGTCTTTAAAACCAATTTATTGTAGCTTCTTACAAAATGAAATACAAACCCTTCCCCCCAACAAAACCAATTTGTTGCAAATTTCTCCCATTTGAAATAGTGAACAGTGAATCATAATAAAGTATTGTAGCTGTCTGGTTCGAATGTTAAATGCTTTTGGTTTTATATAAAGGGTTTCCTTTCCATCTTCTCTGCTCTATCATTTACTCTCTTTGTAAACCACCAAAGGTACCTTTTTATGTTAAAAAGCTGGTAGCAAATCATAGACTTTTATTTTCTGCAAGGTGAACTAGAAATAATTTTCCTTGACTGTATTTAAGTTTGGCTACAATTGCTTGCATTTATGCTTTATTAAAGGATGTTCCCAAGTGGACACTGCTGAAACTTGAAAAACAGATAAATTCTCCTGCTACTTCAGATTGAATTTGAATTTCATTTTTGATGTCTTGTTTCCAGCTAACTTTTTTCTGTTTGATAATTTTTCACTAGGTCAATTTTGTATGCAGAAATACCAACTGCTGACGGTATGTTGCTGTACTGTTTTCCAAGGAAGAAATGGGCTCTGATGTGTTTTATTTTGTTTTAACTAAAGAACTGTTTGAAAATATAAACAAAATCCACTTGAAAATATCTTTACCCATGATATATAGTTGAAATACCTCTTTTCCTTGGGCCATATCTACTACAGACTTGATTTCAATCTCATTTTCATTCCAAAAGTCTGTCTGTGGATACCAAACTTCAAATGGRAGTCAAGCGGAGAATGGCTTGAAACTTTTCTATATAGTTGGGGTTGGGTTTTGTCCTAATTTAGACAATAAATAAACTAGTTGTTGGGGAAAAAAATTAGTCATTGGTCAGTTTTAATCACTGGTCTAGGATTTACAATTTAAAGAAAGCCTATAGTGTGTTGTGAAACTGATGTTGCTGACTTATTTTTTGGCTAAGGAAGTTGCAAAATGCAGGTTATTAAATTACGGAATTCAGTCTGCCATCTTGCTCTCTTTTCCTCTTGTCACCCTTGACAAGTCTGGCACAAATTAAGTAGGTAATCTCATGAGTAGCTATAATTAGATTTAATGCCTTATGCTATTTGAAAGCTGATATTCCTTGCAGCTCTGAGATGCTGGCTCTTGGATCTGGAGGATGCTGATTTCAGCTCCTGAGGATACCAATTTAGCCTCTGAGAAATGTGGACACAAGGTGGTAATCAGAATGGCCAGCTAGTAGAAGATAGATGTTCAGTTCTCTTCACTCACCCTTAAGGCAGTCTTTATTTTCTTAGTCCRTGTGTTCTTGTAGACTGATGCAATAAGTTTGATTATTCATCAAATGTTGTTTAGATAGTTTGAAGGGACTTGAACTGTCTTAAAGACAAATCTTTTGTTTGCAAATCATGTTAGACTACATGTCAGACTGTATTGCTCATTTGATGCAATTCATGTAAAAACAGGTAAAGTTTACACAGCTGTGTTCACAATAAGTTTTTTGTTGAATGTGAGAAACAGCCAGCTTATTTGCTGGTTTGTAATTATTCATATTAAAAAATATTGCTCTTAATATGAGATTGATTCATTATGTTTAGCCTCCTTTTTTTTCTCTTTGTGTAGATGAAGAAAAATTGGATGACCGAGCTAAACTAAGCGTAGCTGCAAAGAGACTCCTTTTTAGAGTGAGTATTGCATTGAATTAAACATTTCAAATAGAAGATGCTGAAGGAACCCAAAGTGCATTAGAATGAAGTATAATGCAGTTAACCAAGTTCAAGCTACWTAACTTTGTTTTTTACTTCATTCCCTACCTACGCAGATCTGTTGCCTGCTTTAAGAGTGTCGTTTAGGGAAAAGGGTGTAGTTAGTTTTAACTCCATGGTGCATACTGTGTAGTTGCATTGTGCTTCTAATTCAGAKATGGGCATTTGGGAGCTTCACTGCTGTGCATGCAAGAAAGCTAGGAATAAAGTACTGTTTCAGAACTTTTCTTCCATGGTTTTAATTGTGACATATGTCCTGTTAGGAAATGGAAAAATCATTTGAAATGAAAAATATTCCCAAGCCACCTAGCAGAAGTTCGGCRGTGGAGAGGAGGCTGCGGCGCTTGCAGGACAGGTCTCACACCCAGCCCATCACCAGTGAGGAGGTGGTCATTGCAGCCACGTAAGTCTGCTGTTGGCTCTACCCCTGGCTCCTGCTTTCAAACCTGGGAATAAGCTCCATATCTCCAGTGTTTATAGCTTTATAGTGAGGAAAACATTTATTGCTAAGGGCCTTGAGAGCCATGGGGGAAAACTATATTGAAATTCCTTTCTAAATGTAGAGGGACTAGTAAAGCATAACTTGTATGAACTGTAATTTGGCAGGAAGTTTTGGAACCTGTGGATTAGGTAAACGAGATTAATCATAGCATTGTTTCTTAATCCAAATGAATAAGATAGTTTGTGCTGAGGAAAATCTGCACAATTTCTTATGGAATRTATATGTATTGGGGAAAACTTTTTACACCTTGAAATCTCAAAGGTAGTTTTAGGAAATGCTTTTCTTGCACTGTATTCGTATATCATGACATTTTCCTGAAAAAGGGAAAATCATTTTGAGGGGGAARTTAAACAACRGTGAATTGAATAGATGTTCACCTAATGGTCAGATATTAACTTACTTTATGGGTTAAGAATAACTTCAAGAGACAGCCTGTTTGCTCCTCTCGGTCTTTAGTTCTTTCAAGATACTTGGAATTACTTTGCAAATGTCTCAGCAGATAACTCAGTTAATTAAAAATGATTGCTGTTTGKTTTTTTTCTGTTTTGTTTTGGTTTGGTCTTTTCTGTAGTTAACACTTAATGTATTGCTTTTCTTAATGCTTTTTTCTTCTCTCTCCCTGTGAATTTTCCCTCCTTGGCAATTCTTTAAAGTGAAACTACCCCTGCTTCACGTTCTGTGAATACCCACACAGTAGTGACAAGAGTACCTAGTCCCACTGTAGTTAAGAGCACTGTACAACCTACCAGGTACTGGGGGGGTAAACATGCATGTTACATGGAGCACAAGATTCCTCAATAGCAGATGCATCTTTAAAGTCTTGAATGCCTTTTCAATGTGTCAAGTGAATACTTGTYTCAAGAATATTTAAAACATTCGTCAACTTCATTTATGTTTGCATGATAAAGCAATGCAGCTTTTTTTTTGTCAAGCGTCTGTTTTCAGGACCCTTCTAACCACACTTAACCTGTTGTAGAAGCTTATTCTTCTGAAAGAAAGAAATTAATTTGCATGTGAGCAAACATAGCAGAACCTTCTTTGCTCTTGTAATTTTTTGTATGGTAATATCCTAAGATGAAAATAGCACAGCTGAGTGCTTGATTTCACAAGCAGTACATGTCCTTTGTCTGTCTCTACATGTATTTTTTAGCTTGCAAAATTAAAGGAAATATAAGAAATTGCACCACCTATAGGTAAAGTTGGAGAATACCGTTCTGAATGAGAGAATTTTAGCAGAGACCATGACAGAAAAAAAATAATTAGAGAATACTACTAATTCCATAAATGTGAAAGAAGTTGAACAATAAAATCTTTTATAGCAAAGGTGAATAAAATACATTATTGTAGAGACAAATGCAGTTACAGCTTTTATGAATCAATATGTCTGCCTTCAGCATTGGTCAATTTTCAAAATCAATGGACTGTGTTTCAAAAACAATTTTTCTTGTTGATTTATCCCAGATAATTMAAAAAAAAAGACAGTCTGAAATCTGTTGCACTTCAGATTAGAAGAGTCATTGCAATTTATTCTAGCTTAAAAGCAGCACAAACTTGGAGTTTAAGTCTGTCTTTTAAATGTTTTTATCATATATGGTCCACAAATTGCTTTCAATAAAATTGAACTTTATATAAATTGCACTATAGGACCTTAAAGGCATCTTAAATGTCTCTCCATAGCTCTGTGCRCTGTATAAAGAGATTGTCTGGAAAATCTCTCTTCGATCTTGAGTTCCCTCATAAAAAATGTTTTATCCTAATCAAATGAATTCATGAATGAAAATGTAACTTTTTTTTTAAATCTTCAGCTGTTGAATTAGAATTCATCATGCCAATGTTGAACCACTGCATACCCACTTAGGCTGCTACATTACATTGGCTATTGTGCTTCACGTGCAGATCTTCTGCTTCTATCAGGTTGAGATTTTAAAACTGCACAATGGCTTCTTCAAAACTAATTTCCAGTTCTGCTTCTTCAGCTTGCAGGCATCAGCACACCAAAAAATTTTAGCTAAAGAGGAGATAAGAGCAGCCAAAGAGGCGATGGGGCAAGATCAGTCTGAGGAACCAGATTCTTCTACCTTAAGCTTGGCAGAAAAGATGGCTTTGTTTAACAAACTGTCTCAGCCAGTGTCCAGGGCCATCTCCACGAGGAGTCGGGGAGATCTGAGGCACAGGAGAATGAATGCTCGTTACCAGACTCAGCCAGTCACTCTTGGAGAGGTTGAGCAGGTAAGTGCCATCACAGCTCTTTTGCATCTTTTTATTGGAGAAAACAGCTTCAGTGTAAGATACCATAAAGGCTGGCCTTTCCTTGCTCTGAACTACACACAGAGGAAAAAGTTTGTCAGGAAGCTGCCTTCTGACATTGAACATTCCCTGAAGTGTTCAAATTTTTTGGTATGGTTTTCTTCTTTTTTTAAGTAATTTGAGAGTATATTGACTTCCTGCCTAGTGCAAGTTGTATCTTTCACAGTGTGTGTCACTTCCCCTAGAGTATTACATGTTGTCTAAAAGTAAATTCTTGATCAGAGGTGTAAAAAACTGAGATGCACATCATTTTGCTTTAGTTGTGTTTCAAGGCATTTTGGAGCTTTGTCAAATGCAGTTCTCAGGCTCTTTCCTGAAAGTACAATATGTTTCTGTTATTAGTAAGGACATAGTCTGTCATTTTCCTCTGGGAGGAGACATTGATTTTTATCTGTATTTTTTTCCCTAAAACCAGAATACTTTTGAAATTCAGGAAGTCAAAGAGAAATTATTTAATGTGCAGTGAAATTTGGCTTCCTGTTCTGGAATACTTCATCTAATTGGAAGTGCAAAGGAATGCCTTTTTAGTAAAWCCTTGGCATAAGGTGACCCAGAAGTGGTCTTTTAGATCTCTTCACAATAGCAGAAACAGCAGTCCCTTTGCACTACAGCTTTGAAAGAAATCACTTTAACAGTGAAGCACAACTCCTGTGCATGTCATATTTCTATGTGTTTGGATAAATCTGAGTGTTAGAAAGTTCCTACCCTTTTCTTTCTATATGCTTCATTCATGATTATACATTTTCCATATTTTATAATAACAGGATAGYGAGAAAGTAGATTTCTCTAAACATATTGGTGCAAGGCTGTTCAGATTACAATTGTACTTTATGCCTACTTTGCTTGCCCATGAAGTAGTAATAAATGCTTGACAGATTTATTTAAGCAAGGTTTCCAGACCTTACATAGTCCTTTTTCCATTCACTCTCCACATGCCAATCACTGTCACAGCATGGCCTCTTTAATGGTTGTGTCACCAACTTGTTTGGGGCCAGTACAGTGGTGAATGGAAAAGGGCTGAAGCAGATGGGGGAGAAGTGACAGCCACGTTACTTTGTCAGCCTTACGGAGCAAACATGCTTTTCAAGCAAGGAAAATCAGAGGAAGCRTGTTGTGTCATCTTTCTGAACCTAGCAAAATCAGAGTTGACTCTGAAGCAAGCTCAATGGGAGTGTATTTTCAAAAAGACTTTCTACAGTGAACTGTTCATTGGAGTGTTGGGGGGTTTTGAGATGCAGGTATGGTTTTTCTAGGATGAAGCAAAAGAGAGCTCTCAAAATAGATAACTAGAGGTTATATTCCCAAAATACATATTTGAAAATGTAAATATCTTGTAACTAAAACTGAATTCACTTTTCTGATCTCCTCTAAATTTCTAATTCTGATAGATGCAATGGAAAAAAAATAAACTGGTAACTATTTTCTTAATCTTGTTTGAAATCTTTGAGCTAACATAGTCTTTGCTCTGCTTCCCAGTTTTCTTAGTGAATGCCTGTTCTCTGTGTTTTATGGAATCTGCATGAACTTTTTAGGTTTTGAGCTGATTTCTTCCTACTGGTGTGATCTTGTCTGGCCTTTTGCACACTGTTCACTAACTCTGCAGTATAAGAAAATAACAAAAAAAACCCTCTCCAGATGTGTATGAGGCATGTTTGTCACTCTCTTTCATAGCTTTTGTCTCCTTTCGAGAAGATAAAGCTCTGCATGTGAGAAAAAAAACGCATCTTAACTGCATCTAGGAAAATTTTASAAAATTATTATGTTAGAAGAGTAGAAAAGATAGTTGGTCCACCATGGGGGCTGGCAGAATAAGTTTGGAAGTGTTTTTAATGTGTTGCTTAGGCTCAAATACTTTGCTCATGACAGCCAATGTTTATATTTGCAAAAGYCCTGCATGAAGGTGATTTATGTGGAGGGAGCATCAGGAATGTCTGCCCTGGGTTAGGACAGCACGGAACRGTCTCTCCTGGCACTGAGTGGTCACCAGAGCTGGGAGCTGCAGAGCTGTGTAAGAGCAGAGCTGTGCCAAAGCTAATGAGTCCTGCTGAGATGCAGAGGCGATTAGCCTGGGCACATGGCATGTCAGCTGGCATCTGGAACCTGAGCTAATTCCCTCCTGCACTGCTGCAGGTCCTGAGCCCCGACACAATGTCAGGTTGCATGTTCCACACACACCCCTTGTTACTAAAGATGTTGCTGCTCRCATGCAGTTGTTTTTACCTTGAGTGGAATAACCCATCTGCAGACAAATTACAGGGGCGTTGTTGCTTTCCTTACCTGTTCTAGTCTGTACTGATAGAGTACAATATTTACATGAAAACATACCTTGGATGAACTGATGTGATAAAGCTGCTTTTTGGAATTGATAATTTCAGAGCTTTTAAGTTCTATTTGGCTTTTTTGGACTTTTTGTTTGTTTGTTTTTTCCCTTCATAGGTCCAGAGTGAAAGTGGAAAGATCGCTCCCCTGTCATCTGCAGTTGCAACATCGATTTCAGCCATGGCCTCTGCCCTGGCTCCCTTGTTTGGGGACCTGCCTGGGAAACCAGGCACTGATGGCAGAGGGAGCGCTGCCACCAGGTTCCACCCTGCAGCAGAAAACKTGGACTCATCAGGAAAACACACACACAAGTCAGAGCAGTGGCAGCCCTCCATGGAAGCACTAGAAAGCAGAAAAGCATCAAAGAAACATGAGGAAGAAAGAAAGAGGTTTCTAGCCCATGAAGCTAATGAAATTAAAAAGTACAGCTCCTTTGAGGATGAAACYACACATCCTGTTCCTGAAAAAACAGGAGACCACCATAAAGAGACAACATACAGCTTCCTGAGGAAGGGCAGCTTGGAACTGTTTGGTTCACAAGCACTTTTTCAGCCTCTGGAACAGAAGGAAATCGAAACAGGCGTTCAAGGTAAATGGGAAGACAAAAAAGGCCAGTCCTTTGAAGAAAAGGTGGATTTTGAAAGTGTTGTGAGAAGCAAGACTTGGCAAAGAGGTGTGGTAATTACTTGCTGTTGGTGTGGTCTCATTCAGCAAATGGTGTTTCAAGCTTTATCAAGGCTGGTTATGTTTCCTTTTTCTAACACTGCTTAGAAGTACAGAAGTATCTGTGAAGTGTTAAGTTTTATAAATAGAGGGCTTTTTTTTWATTCTTTCTATTTTCCAGTCTTTAAAGATGGCTCAGTTTTATTCAGATTTATCTACTTTGAAAGAAGTGGTATTATATGCTGAAGCTAAGATTTATTCTTTCTGCTTTTGCCCTTGCTCCTGCCCTCCAAAATTCAGAGCAAACTAAACTTGCTGCTCTGGGTCAATTATCTGCCCTTAATTTTTGCCTTACCGTGCATATAGAGTTATGAATTACCTACATAAGTGCAWACATAACTAGGAGTGGATAATTTTCAGATAATTAATTTTGCAAAACTAGTATTATTTTCTTTTTGATGTGGTGATGAAATACAAACCAGGAAATTCTCWGAGCAATTACATTTTTATATGCACAGCATAATTTAAACTTAAAAAATAAACTTGCCTATCTTTAAATAAAGTACTTTGGAAACAAACAGTGAATTTAGTACTTTCATAAGTCCTTCTATTMTGCTGAATTTAGAAGGATGTTGTATTCCTTTTCTGTTTTATTGTGATGGGTGACAGCATCACACTACCCTGTAGCACTAAAAGCATTTTTGTGTTCATCCTGTGAAGTTAATATATTTTGAATTTAATGGTCTTCACGCAGGCATAGAGAGGAAGGTACAGTTCTGCCTGTATTCCTCTAAAGCAGTATCCATTCTGTCCAATTAGCCTTTGATGACTGCAGGGGACATGGAGACTGGGATATAATAGGAGCAGCCATATATCAGAGGGGTGTTGTGCTTATAACATTTCAAAAAGAAAAATGAAGATCACTTATATTTCTTTAAGGATAACTGTAATRGTGCATTTATCTTTCTTCAAGGCAGTTTTTACCTGTGGTTTAATTGCTCCTTGAAAAAACAAACCCAAAAGAACCCCCAACACCCTCCTAGAAAATAATACCTCTATTAAGCTATTAAATGTCCTAGTATGCTACTCAAGCATTAARCTGCTTTACCAAATAGTTAATTTTCTTGTTTAAATTTTGTCTGCTTTTCTTCCCCTGCTCTTTGTTCTCTGTCACTTTCATCTGTTCCTTTTCCTGTTGGTGTGATGAGGGGASCAGCAGTTTGTGCCTCACCCATGTGAGGTTCAGAATTGTGTATTGAACATGATGTTCTGTGCCTTCATGTGARCATCAGTCACAAATGGCAGCAAGTAATGCTGCACAATTAATCTTTGTGCTCTAGCTCAGCCAGAAGTTTCTCCCTGTTAGAATAGGATGTGATGTGAATGTTTAAAATACAGATTTGCTTCTTCRGTGTTAGTAATGTAAAGTGTCTTTGAGAATAGAACTAATTCAGTGCTTTTCTTTTGAATGGGCAGACCATGCTGAGCCTTCTTCTGAACTCACCAGCACATCAGCCATGAGGACAGTTTCACAAACAGCAGCTGCAGCATCCTCTAGACTGCAGGAGCTCTCTGAACAATTGGAAGGCAAATTTTATAAGAATTCCTGTGAGATGTTTTCCATGGGAGAGAGCAAAGCACAAACAGCTGAGGATGTCCTCGATAATGCCAGCAAAACTATGTCAATTAAGGAAAGGTACTTAAATTTCTCTTTCTTTTTTTAATGGTCCCTGTAAATATAGTTATTATATTGATGATGGTATAAAAAGCTTTAAACTGTTTCTAAAAAAGCTAAGTAGTGATTATTAGGCTTTGTTATTACTAACATCAGAAACATGCAGCTAATCTGCCTGACATGCTTATAAAGCAGATGGTGGTGAATGARAATTACCATTCAAGAGAACATAATAACCTGATTTTGAAAGAGCCACCTGAATAATCAATGAATATTTCAGAAAATTAAAGTTGTAAAATATACATGTTCTAWTTACACTTATATACTCAATATACTTCTCCAGGTTTTGCTTTCAGTTATACAACAGGTATAATTGATTCTGGTTTATTTTAATAACCATTTCTTCTTGGCCTACAGGAGTCCCTTAAATAAGCTGACTAGAGGGAGTCACAGATAGACTCTGATATTTCCCCACTACTTCWGAAGTACCTGGTTGCCATTTTGACTTCTTAGCACTTACTGTAGGGATTTTAAAAGGAGAGTAAGGTGGACAGGTTTATAGGAGTACTAGAAATACTTTTTCCAACCCAAGATCATTCTGATCTGAAGCAACATGTTAAGTCCTGCACTTGTGCAGAGAGTGGGAGTTCAGGATTGAAGTGCCAATAGCTGCTGTAGTACTTGTAAAAGTTTTCCTAACTGAGTTAAAACTTTGAGTATAAACTCAGTCCCAAACTGGTAGCAGTCCAGTGAGTGAATTACAACTATTTGGCCTATCTGTGCTTCAGTTTTTCTGCATGAAAGCAGAACCAATAAATGAAAATAACTGCTTGATTAAACTTTCACTGTGTAAAAGCATTCCCTCACTTAATGAGRGGAGTGTGATATTAGGCATTCTGAACCTTTTTTTTTAATGTAATTTCAAAGTTTGCTTCTCAAATTCATGTGTTTCTAGAAGGTATGTGAGTCATTCTCATTTACAAGCATCCCCACTCCCTGTCAACCCCTTTACACAAGGGGGTGCAGGGGCAGCTACAGCAGCTGTGCACTCTTAGTGCCCTTTCTGAAGGCTGTATTACCTTTTTCAGTTTACTGTTGTTTTGTTTAAAGCAACTTTCATCCCCCTTCCCTATCCCCTCCTGTAAATATGTCAATTGTCTTGGCAGATGAGGTTTAAGACCAATAACTTCTGGTTTATAGGTGGTAAATGATCTACCATCCCTGATCCTGGTGGAGAGAAGGAGGTTGGAGGGAAGATCCAAGTTTTTGTAGCTGTTTCAGTCCTGATTTCAATGCCTCAGCTGAGYTGATCTCTTGAGGAGCTGAAGCCTGTCAGTCACACAATCAGGAACCACTTTTGTTAGGACTCCAAGACTGTCCTCAGTCCCAGAGCTGACAAAAGGAAATACCTGCTGTCTTGTCAGGAGTTTGTATACCCTGATTCCACAAACATCTGTAAATGACTGAGCTCCTATCAAAATGTTTCAGCCTTCCAAAGTATCACAGTAGTCTACTTCTTGTCCCAGAATTAAAAGACTACAACCACWAAGTTTCTTTTACTTGGCTGCAGTTCATGCCAAGTATTCACAAACATCAAAGAACATTTCTGCTAAAGATTAACTATTACACTTGGATTTCTTTTTCCTTTTACATTCACTAACTTCATCTTCCCATCCAGTGGATTTTTCTGGCTGTGTCAGACATTCTTTCACCTTATAGAAGAACAACTTTTCCACACATGAAATAGTATTTGGGCAGGATGCATGAATGCTGGTCTGGATAAAAGTGATTTTCCAYAAAGACTTGCTTCACTAAACTAATACTATCCTCGTAGAGTGAATGTATGGCTGGCATTTTCAGAATTGCCTATATTATATAGAAGAATGGAAATCATTACTTTTTAGGGAGGAAAGACACCTATACTCTCTTCTCCTGTCTCTGTGCATTTATTGAGACCAAAGGCCATCCTGTCATCTCTGCTGTAGAAGTCAGCTGCATGCCATGATCACCATTTTAGAAACCTACATCTGATTAATTTCTGGTGAACCTCTTACCATCATTCTCACTTTCTCAGGAAAAATCTAGCCTAAACTTAGTTTTCAACCTTTTTTGATGTATGGATGCCTCAGCAATACTTTCTTMCATAGTCTGGTTCCCACTATACTGAATTTATGCACTCTCTTAACAGTCAACTTCCTTTCTGTAGTTATATATCTCATATTGCCCTCCAGGATTTTTGATTTATCCAAAAAGAACTGGTCAAGTGCAGCCAAGGTAGAACATGTGAAAACCAAACCTATGTCCAGTTTGTTCTAGCTCAAGGAGATGACTAGCAACTAAGATACTAAAATATTGCCACAGAAGAAAGATGTGTCATTTTGGACATTTTTTGCCAGGATTTTTKCCAAGGCCTTTCATTCAACTCTCTTTTTTTAGGCAAAACCATTGTTCAGATCTCATTTCTGTTTTCCTTCAGTATTCACTATCCAGCATTTTGCCTTCAGCTCTGAAAGCTTTTGCTTTGAGGCCACCCTGACACCTCTGGGATGAGGATCATTCTGTCTTGATGTCACATAGTCTGTCTCGGTAGCAGGTGAAAGAAGGATGCAGAGCAAGCTGTCAAAGATGGGCAGACACACTAAAAGCCTTTTCTTTCAAGAAAAGGAGAGAACTTATTTTCTTCATGTTGGAAAAGGAACTTTAGGAGGCAAAAGTAGTGTGTCTACACYGTGAAAGCGACTAATGAATTCATTATTTATAAAAGTGGAAAACTAGAGTTATTCAGTGAAACTAGTAAGCAGCAGGCCTTAAACAAATCTAAGGGTTAGACCTAATATTTGCCTTATTTTCTAAGACTTTCCAAAGAATCAGCTGCTCTGTACTGCTGAGCTCGTGGGCTTACTTTAGGAACCAATTCAGTAGTTCTTGCATCTTTATTCATCCAAAAGGGTATCMTCCATTCAGTTGTTGCTGAGTCAGGGCAATCTGACTTTACTGCCACTTCCRTTGTTCAAAAGAAATGTGTGGCTTTAGGTTTCACACAGCAGTGAAGTTTTTATTGGCATACAGAGCATACATGTTTCTTTTTAGTGGTGATTTCATTGCTCAAAACAGGCAAATGTGTGTTCTCACCTGTAGGAGTCAGTTGTTTCATTACACATACCAGCGAAGAATGGAGGGCTGCTATGAAACCATCCTTATGGCAGAGAAGAAAACAAAATCTCCAAAGACACAGAAGTATTCTTAGAATTATAGATTTTTCTCCCCCTGATCAAGCAGGCTGCTTGGGTCAAAGGTCTAGAGCAAATACCCTGCAGTAATGTTAGCTTAAAAAGACCCAAAACCCAAGAAATAAAAAACCCCACTTTTTTCCCCCTGCCTGCTATGCTGAGTAGCTGTAAACATTTTTAAAAACAAACCCAACTTAGACCAAAGCTGACCAATATGCCTTCCAGCTTCAGTTATCACAGATCATTTCTCAGCAAAACTGACTTGAGAGAACATAGCTACTGAAGATAATTCATTGCATGGTGGCAATTCAGTCCCATCTTGGTCTCCTCCACAGTTTTACACATGCATGGATGCACTCCAGAAGATTAGTTCTGGGCAGTGAAATCTTGTGTCCTTTCTACAAACAATGACCATGACCTCAACTCCTTATTGTGAGTCCTTCTCACCCCTACTCATCCCGTGCTGTGAGGTATGAAGCAACCAGGCACTGTGAAGCCTGCCAGCACTGCCTGCCTGGGCAGGAAGAGAGGAAATAACTGCTTTCTAGAATACTAACATTCTTACTGCCACTGWATTCTGTAGATTTACTGTTTTCTGCATTCTTAGTTTTTCTCAAGTGACTGCCTTAGGCCCAATTGATTGTYCCCAAATAGGTCAGTGGCATGGTTGATCCCCTGGATTTTTGCAGGAGGCAGCTGCCTGAAACTTGGCTTCTGGCTTCTAGACCTCTTTGGTTCTACCCTTTCCTTCTCCTCAGAGTTTCCAGACAAGATTTGGTGTGAGGATAACAGTAATCACATCTCTGAAAAGGAATTTCCATATCTTGTGGTCAGAATAGGTTTAACTACTCAACCTGTTCRAACATCGATAGGGTTAAGGGTTTTGTGTAATTCTTACTGAAATGCTGTAGATTTGAGAAAGGTATGTCATAAGACTTAATTAGACTAAAAAATTATTTAGTAGATCAGTGCAACTGTCTGTAAAAGTGCTGCAGATATACACTTTATGGATCACTAAGAATGATTTCTGAAGGGTATAAAACGCATATAAATGTTGATTTCTGAGGAAGGTAAACTGAAGATCATCATGCTTGTATAGACCTCATATTCCTTACTGACTTCCCCTATTCCCAAAAGTAGTCACCTCAAGGTTTGTATGGACAAATAGAATTCTAACAARACTAATCTACATGTTGTCCCCACTGCAGCTAGTCACCCTTTGTACTATATTCAGAATTTTGCTCAAGATTAGGAAACAGCATTGTGAAAAGCTCCCACTTACTGRGATTAATGGTAATCCACATTTTAAATATAAGACCTCCTTTAAACAAGTTGAATGTTGCTGATAGATTTCACAGCTGCRGGGTAGTTAGCACCAGGTTATGAGTGCTTTGGTGCTGCTGATTTGTGTCACAGCAATGCCTGGGCTAAGCAAGGGAATACAAAGTGATCCCAGGGAGTCTGATAAGTAACCTCAGCCCCTGGAGTTGTAGTGAAAGCAGGAACTGCAGAGTTGTCCTTTGATGTGCCTGATGAGACCAAATTGGTGTGTGCCTGCTGAACAGACCTCTTTCTTCTTGGGCTTTAAAGTAGATAATTTTAAGAGTATTTTTTAATGAGTACAATGAAGACCAAAGGTAGGATACATATTCTTAACTTTGGACATCTACAGGATAAGTATCCATAGCCAAGCTACTCACTTGCTGTGCCTTAGTGACAGAGTGGAGGGGAAAAAGCAGTTATTAATCTGACCTTTTTATACACCTACTTTAGGAGGATCTGTGTGGTACCTTGGTCTCCCTTGACTGTATTGGCAATTTCCACTGATGATAAAAATTAACTGGAGTGTCTGTCTCAGGTCTGGATGTCTGTGTTTTGACAGATTGCCATTCAACATCTACAGTATAAGGCTTGGTGTTTGTTTGTGAGCTTTGTATATGTGTATGAAATGTAAATAACTTAGTTAATGCTAGAAAACCTAATTTCAGATTATCTTGAGTGSAGCATTAGTGAAACAATAAGGTTATCTTTTGAGGATAATGGGAAGGACAGTGTTTAAAGCTGCCTGTTGGCATGCTTTTCCTTGTAGGTTGGCATTGCTGAAGAAGAGTGGTGAAGAAGATTGGAAGAGCAGGCTCAGCAAAAAGCAGGAGTATGCAAAAGTGGCCGTCGCTGATCGCAGTGCRCAGATGCAAGAAGTTGAGCAGCTGTTGAAGAAGGTAACTCTGTCCCTGTTTGGGAAAAAATCTTGCTTGAAATGCTTTTGCTTTTTGAAGATGCATCCAAGTAGACAGGCATGCCTAATATTAGCTGCTAGCTCCTGCTGCTCCTCTTGTTGTCAGGCTTGTATAAAAACCAATTCTCCCAACGTGAGGGATTATTTAATGAGGAGGTCTTCACTGTCCTGGGGTGTGTAATAGTGCTTACAGTGTCTTCACATCAGAAGATAATGAACTAGTGAGTGGGTCTGTAAGGCTTCTGCAGCATGTACAGGTATAATGATTTAAGCTCTTTCTCCTGCCCCTCTTCCCTCTCCCCCTTCCATGCCCCCACACTGAAATTGCCTTAATATTTAGCTCTGATGGTTTCTTGTGTATGGGTGAGTTTGTGAAAATGTCACATTCCTAACACTGTGTAGTCTCTGTGCATACACTGGGTTTTAACCAGGAATTTTGGATCCTAGAGCTACTGAGGTAATGCAGGTACAAGAGCATTCATGAGCCATTTGGCTTTTGGTTATCTTACATGATCTTTGCCGTTTGTGRAGGGCCAGAAGTGGCAGGACCAAGATTTTATCTGTCTTAGAGCAGGTAGTGAATGGAGAGGGAGATGGGTAGAAAGGTGTGGAGGAAAGGAAGATCCACATTGTTAGCACGCTCTGATTATGTCTATACTTGAGCAAATGGGGTTGCCCAGCAAGAGCRGATCTGTAAATTGGAATAATTACCGAGGTAATAATAATTACCACTGAGGATATGCTRCCTGTGCCATACTTGCTTGTTTTGGTTCAGTGAAATTTTGTTTCAGACTAAATTTAGCTTGGTCCTGTGTCCTGACTGCCTTTAGCAGCAGAGGTGCTACATGGGGATCTTGGAGTGCACGTCAGGGCTTGGTTTCATGCAAAAGTCTGTGCMGTCTGCAATGTGAACCAAAGTGCAGAAAGTGAGGCTGACTAAGAGATTTGCTTCAAAATGGACTGTCTCCTGGCTCAAAGTACAGGACCAATGGAGACTTCTTTCCCTTCTCAGTCAGATGAAATAGGCTGTCTCAAAAGCCTTTAATTTCTGTAGGAGTACTTCACAGAGGACAGGTGAAAATAAAGTTTGTGTTACAAAATTTGCTAGTGGGGATGGTAGTCTTTGRATCCAATTATTTAGTTGTTTACTTGTACTAAATAGTATAGACAAACAGTAACAAAAAGTCTCCTGTTCCATCAGTGCATTAAAAGTAAGGACACAGTTTATCATTAGTGAGGATAAATCTGTGCCTGAACATGTGAGTCATCAGTCATGTTAACTGGACAGAAAAGAATAAAGCTGATTTTTGCAGCTTGGTTTATGGGGTTTGCTTTGGTTATGCCCCGTGGACTTGTTCAAAAATCCAGCTGCTAGTTTGAAAAACGTCCTAAAGCAAAAATAGTTCCAGGGAGGAAAGCAAAATTGTGGTCACATTTTTAACAGGCTAGTCTCCAAAATGACAACTGTTGAGATCAGATAACAAATGTACTCTAGCTAAAGACAGTGGGGTTGAGAAAAAGCTTTAAACMGCTGCCAAGATTTAGGCAGAGACAAACCCTTTGTTCTCTCTTCTYACCCCTCAGCACCCATGCCCTCCCTGCTGCGTTACCATGTGCAGCAAGCACAGTCAGGCTTTTAAAGCAAGTAAGGGAGCATGAAGTGCTGGAGGGATACAAGCTTTGAAGTGACAGTACTGGCAGGGGAAGTTTCTGTGACACTGGGTCACCCACTCTGATAGTTCATGTTAGCTCTTGGCTATTTAGAGCCTAAATCAAAGGATTTTCACGTCTGCCTATGGATGAAAACTTGGGTGTGTAAGATACACCATTCCATGAACTATAGTGATGTTTGGGATGCTGATTCTCATGTGATACATGAGAAATATGTAAACCCTTATTGAGGTGACCATTCTACTTACCAGACACCRTGTCAGCTGCCCTTAAATCTAGAAGTACTGGTTTTGATAAGCAATCAGTGTGGTGGCTGTTGTCCTTTGAGGACCATGAAGCACTGTGCTGTTCAAGTCTTTTTGTAGAACTTTGAGACTCTGCTGTACTTGAGAATCTTAAGTGTTTTCTGTTGTTGGATTACAGTAAAAATGCAGGAATTGTATTGATTACTGAATTTTGAGCTAGTTAGATAATTTCCACACAAGGCGGTCATCAACACCGTGGCATAACCAGCAAGGGTGTGTAAACTTCTGTCATGCCCCGCTGCTTCAAAACAATGCCTGATGTTTTTAGTTGCAGTATGGTGCTCCTATTAATGTAGTCAGACACCTTTTTAGGTTTTTTTTTGTGTGTCTGTGTGTGTCTCTCTCTTAAAAGGTTACCTAAATTATCCTGAAGATTTGATTGTTGAAGCATAGCTGCAGAAATTAGAAGTTATTAGAGTACATTTAGATTTCATGCAAACAACAAAAGTGGAAAGATTCATACTCTTAACAAAATAGCTACATTAAATAGTGCTGTTTGATCACTTCTAGTCAGAATGCTTCTTCRTGGTGTCTACATGGTGAAATGTTTATCCAAATGTGTTACAGTCATTTGTGTGTAGACTAAACTGTAGAAAAACACCATAAAATTCATGGAAAAGCTGACAGAGCAACCTCAAACAGGAAAAAAAAAAAGGAGAAACTAAGGAATTAACACAAGCAGATACAGATGAGGGGGGAAGCTGAGATTTACTTGGAGGTCCAGCATCTGTTTTGATGATTGCTGCACACAGGAGAAAAAATATTTGGAAGCTGTGAGACTTCTTAAATTATTTATATATATGGTAAAACATACTTGGACAATTCAAAGAATAGCTCTAACATCAGGGAAACAACTGTCTTGCTGGATGAATGTCTTACTGGAAAAAAATCTCTTTTATTTAGGAAAAATATTTTGGATTTAGTATCTTTGTTTTCATCATCTTAGGCTGGATGGAACACTTGCAGTTTGTTGGATTTCTTCATGAGTAGAAAAATTAATTAATTTCAAAATCTTTCCATAATATCAAAATAGGAAGATTTACTGGAATAAAAATTTCTGGTTTATAGTGAACCATTTTTAACAGAGTCCCTGATTAATGTGATTACCAGCTGCATTGCAGTTGCTTTAAAGCAGGGACTGACATTTGAAACACTTAATTCTTACATTATGTTTAAATTGCAGCTCAGCACTGGTGTTAAAGGCTAGGGCTGAGCAGTCATTTCAAAATTACTCAGAGATGAAGTGTGTAAAAATCTTAGAGAGGGTAAGCCCTTGAAAAGTGACTTTTAGACAATAAAATATTAGTTTTTTGCTGTGGTAAGAGTTTTATCCAGTTCATATATGTCATCCACCAAGTGCTTGTATCACATTCTCATCAAAGCTGAAACTCATTATTAGGCTGCATTTTGAGCCACTCTAATAAGCTGCATTTATCCATACACTGTGCCATTTTCCCCATTTGCTTTAACCTACAGAAAGGGAGAAGAATTAAAGCTGATAAAGCCATGTCTAATCAGCTTTGGGTAAGCCCAGCTCTGGGGCAGGGTTTATTTGTAGGCTGTGTTTGGAATGGTGAACTCACCTTCACTGAGTRCCCTGGGCTTAGCAAATCCTTCCAGATGGCTTTTGAGTCTCCCAGTTTCAGCAAGCATTCTTTCCTTTCTTCCAGAGAATAGATGATTTGCTGTTTAGCAGGGTCTGATTAAACTTGCAGCAGAGTTATTCACATTGTGGTTGACATGGTTCATCAATTTAATGGTGCATGAAAACAGAGACATATAAAAATTATCAGCATACAAAAAGTGCGTCTTCCAGCTGTGCTGTTTTGTTCTGTGTTGGGTTGTAGT
The DNA here is from genome assembly GCA_014549065.1 of Cardinalis cardinalis. Lineage (NCBI taxonomy): Eukaryota > Metazoa > Chordata > Aves > Passeriformes > Cardinalidae > Cardinalis > Cardinalis cardinalis. The sequence goes on along the minus strand of JACDOX010000185.1, from coordinate 108,909 downwards.
GATATTGTTACTAACTTGGATAATTCCTGCATGAAATGGCTTTGGTAAACATGCTGTTGTATYATGACAGCATTTTTGATCTCTGCTTTCCAACAGTGAAAACATTTCTAGAAGATCAAAAGATTTAGTAAGAAATAAGTGAACGAGGAGTTACTTCTCCCCCATTTCCATTTCTGGTAGTCCAGTTCTTTTCTAATTCCTTTGCTCTGCTTCTGTCCTTGTCATAGGAACCTGTATATGCTTCTACTTACTCTCCTGTTATACCTGCTCTCCATAAATTTCATCCTTTTCTACCTATTAATCAGGTGAGCAAAAGTCTGCACAATTTAAATGCTCAACAATTTCAAGTAAGGACATTTTACCAATGTTTTTTAACATACAAAATTAATAATCCTCTTAACTGATTAACCAGCTCAGTAAATGTAGCTTTAAAGGAACATAATGTTATGCCACTATCCTGTGTACTCTTCTTAAATATACATTGTGCTACTATTTCTCTTATGGTTGCTTTTCTGAAAGTTCTGTATCTGTTTTAGACTGCATTGGTGAGAAAGTAAAGGAAGAAAACATTATTGCATTCATTATAATACTGAAAACTTGTAAGTTGCTAAAAAGGGTGTATAAAAGGAGTAGTATAGAACTACACAGCATTTATTGTAGAATTTTGCTGTGTACCCTGATCTCCCTGTAAGTAATGTGCATGTCCAATGTGAGACATAACATCATCTAACTTACTGACTGTAAAAGAACTGCTTTTGCTCAGAGGTGACTTTCCCATAGTTCTTTTCCCTTGTTCCTGTGTAAAGGATTTTTGCCTTGCACTTCCTGCTTCTATTCTCTGACTATCCCATCTTCCTGCTTCTCTCTCTTTCTTCCTTTAAGGTCTGTAGTACTAGTTTGAAAGAATCAAGCTCTCTGATTTCTGATGACCGTCATCCTTGGAGATGGAAGGTGAAATGCTATATAAAATTTCTATTTCATTTTTGGAGGGAGGAGTGAGACAGAAAATTACACTCAGATTGATGATGCACATTCCTAATTCGTGTTTGCTTGGGAACAGGGTTCTGCTGCTGCTCCAGTAAATATTAGAGAAGCTTCCTTGTGAAATGTTCCTCAACATCATGTCTGTACCTCTGCAATTCCATCACAGACAATTTGAAGAATTCATAGATAATGAGAAATATAAACTTCCTACACCCAGGGCAACATAACAAAGTTCTCTTTGAGCAGTAGAGTACTAGACCTTGGTCTGAGCAAACCGTACCTGGTTCACATGATCAGAGGTAAAAAATGCAAAGGCAGAAGTGWGCAAAGAAACAAGCTGCAGAAAAACACAAGAAAACAAGGAGGGCTCACTGGAAGGTCTCAATAGTTCTATGTAAATCAAATTCTGCTATATTATACTTCCTAGTCCCTTGCCTCCCTGCTCACACTTGTGGTTCCTGTGCTACAAGGAATCCATTGGGTTCTTCATTCCCACAGTCTGTGCTGCRTGCAGGGAACTTTCTGACCAGCATGGGTAATGGCAGTGAGTTCAAGGRGCAGATACTGCTGTGTTGGGATGATGAATACAGAGGCTACTGGATATTACAARCATTTAGGCAACTGATATCTACCATTTCCACATTCACTTTCATAGCTGCTTTTGAATATAATCTTTTACTATGAGTTTTTTTAACAAAACAATAAATTTTGGAGTATTTTGAAATGTGTTAATGTTACCTCTTTCCTATAAGCTCTGGATTTAATATAGCTTATTCATTTTGGTTGTGACAGTGTTCACCAGCTTTATGTATCTAGAAGAGAACAATATATTCTAACTTAATAATAACCCTCCAGTAATTGCAGGAGGCCCTTTAATGAGCTGTTCATTCCATCTGTCTTAAAAGGATAACAGCAAAAATAGTGTTCATCTTTCCATTGACTCTGGTGAGCTACATCCTTCCCTCTTAACAAGCTGCTTCGTTCTAGCACAGTGTCAAGGTACATGCAGACTTGTTTGGGGTTTTTTTCTGGCACAGTTAATCACTTTGTTATTTGCACCAAAGATGAGTTGAATGTGTTCTGTTTCCTCAAAGCAGTTCTGAACAGAAAGGCATACATTTGTACTGGAGTTTTCCCTCCATGTTGTCTTACATGAAGGCCCATATAAAGTTGCAGAGCAAAACAACACAGAGACTCTTTACCATACTTGAACAACTGTTGGATTCTCCTTATGCTTTTTTGTCTTAGGAGCTTACACTAGAGAAGTTTCTTGTATTAAAAAACAAATAGATACTTTTTGAATCCTTCTTTTATGTAATTTATAGTATTTGTTTTAATAGAACCACTTTTGAAAAACAGATTTTTTTAGTGTTCATTCTTGGTTTGGATTCCCCCAGGTAGGGGCAGTCTTGATCTTCTACATAGAAAAACCTGAATTATCTTATTTCTTGTATTAAAAAACAACCAACAAAAACAACAAAACCAAACAGCACACCAGCATGCTAACAGAACACTCTTTCTCCGTTCTTGTGACCTAAAGGGGACCTTGCTTGGACTGCAAAATTGTAGGAGCATTGCCTAGATGTGGCCCCTTCCTTAGCATAAACAGGGGAGTGCCTGCCATACCCTAGAGAAATGTGCTAGAAAAGACCAATATCATCATCCAACCTAGCCAAGGTTTCTGTGGGAGAAAGTAATCCCTGTTTCTAACTGTTCTTGCACTGGGTCTGTAAATCCTTCCCAGACTAAAAACAGGATCTTTTAGAAAAACACGCAGTCTTAATTCTAAACTGTCAGCCTACAGAAAATTCTTGGCAATATTAAGTACTTCTTCATATGTTATTATTCTTGCTGTGCTAAATGTAACTCTTAACCCTTTCTTCAGTGAAAATACATACTTATCTGATATAATCTGATGTTAATTAATAAAATAAAATTCAAACCTTTCAAAATTGCCAGCACCCTGGGTAAAAGCATGGAGTCTGGAAATGGATGAGTTATTCCAGTACAGATTATCTGTTCCAAACGACTTTCCATGAGAGTTTTTGTCTCTCTTCTTTTTCTGTCTTCCTAATTGGCGGGGTTGGGGTTTTTTTAATAACATTTCTCTTAAAAGCCTGGTTTACCAGACTTTTCTGATATCCTTTTTTTTTCAATCATCTATGTGATTATCTCTTCTTTATCTTCATCATTCTCTTCTATGTTGGTGTCGTCATGAGGGTCTTTTCAGGGGATGAGACTGTATCCTTTGTTTTCCATGTTCATGAAAACATTTTGATCAAATTTGGGATGAATCAGATCACTACATGGCTCTWTCCTCTTTGGTCAGTTAACCAGTTTACAGCCTGTAAGCTGCTCTGGTATTTTTGTATTGCTCAGAAAAACCTGCCCCAGTATGTCATCTGTGATTAACTCAAATATATTAAAGAAATCAGAGGTAACAGTGTTAATACATTTAATCACACTTGAGCTCATCAAACTTACCCTTTTGATTAAACCTGTTTTCCATAATGCCATGTGGAATGGCATTAATTACATGCTGGTGATTTGATTCTTCATTGATTGTCTTTGCAGCAATCTTTCCATGGGTGTCTGGAAGAACCAATAGCTTGTGTGACCTGTTCCTACATGCTTTAGTTTTACTTCTAAATATTGTCCACATCTGAGCTTTTATCCTATTTATTTTTCCCATTTTCAAAGGTTTTTTTTTTTTAATTTGTTCTTGTGTTTTGGGGCATCTCCTTTTCCAGTTTTTTGGTCTAAGGTATAAGTGAAAACATCCATCTATTTTACACAATAAATTAGAATATTTCAKTGAAAGTAACCACTTTCATAATGAMAAAAATTGCATTGGAGCTGTTTAATTCCTAAGTTTTTATATGTTATTTTTATTTATTCTTGATATAGTAATTTTTGATTTTACTTTTTTATAGTTGCAAATTTGAGGTTCTTCTTTCATATCATAATTTGGGTTTTTAAACTTAGAAATAAAATTTGGACTTRGAAGCTTCTTGAGTTTTAGCTTTCTTAACATATTTTCTCCCAATTAGAATGTGCTTTGACCAGTTAATTCCTCCACAAATGCTCCATGTGGCAATTCTGAAAGCTTTCTAAACTGTTCCCAACTAGCAGATGGATTTTTTCTGAAATTTCTTTCAACAGTTGCATTGGCTCATATTAGCTTTCTAGCTGTATAAAATTATTATTTATTTAATCATGGCATATACTTCTGGTTTTCAGCAGAACTGTTAAGGGAAATTGAGTTGATGGGGAATTTCTTGGAGTCTATCTAGTTTATAATTTTTTAGTTTATTTGTTCATTAATAGATTAAGGTAGGAGTCCTCATGCATTAGGAAGAGATCTAGTATGGAATTTATCCAAATTGTGTAACATACATACCCAGTCTGATTTTTTTTTTTTGGTTAGGAACTCGAAAGATGTTTTGCCCAATGGAACAGCTTGAATTCTTCCATTCAAAAAAAAAAAAAAAAAAAAAAAAAAAGTAAAAAAAAAAAGTCTGTGTCTCCTGTCTGACAGCTGTTTTCTTTTATCCTTTGACTCAGCTCCAGAATGACTGACAATCTTTCTGGCAATTCATGTGTGTAGTGATTAACTCACATACTTTCTAGGTCTGCATCTTCAGAATTTTCAGTAGCTCTGTAGACTCTGAAGMTCCAGGTATTTGCTGGAGACAAAATCCAAAATTAAGATTCCTGTAAGTTTAAAAACCCAGAACCAAATCCACATTATTTTCCTTCTTTCTGCCTCTCCCTCACTTCCCTCATATCATAATGGAAGTCAGCATCCTTATTAAGTTTAAAATATTTGTTTTGTGTATTAAATTTTACTTGTGGCTTCATTAGGTATTTATTAATTTCCTGCCCAGGTCTCCTTTAATATATTGTTGTGGTATTTTCTACCAACTTTTCATCCCAGAGGTGGCTGTGCTGATAATGGATAGAGAGTGGAAGAAATGAAAGAAACTTCTTCATGTTTTTCTTTAAAGCATTCAGAGGCTTTGACAGATGAGGAAATGATACTGAATAGACTTGTATGTTGTTATTTCTATTGAACATTTTGGAGTTCTAGGGAAAAATCAGAGTACTTAGTCTTGACTATCATGGCTTGCAGTCCTGTTGTCTGGCTGTCCAGCTCTCTTCCCTGGTAAATGGACAGGAAGTGTTACTGCAGAAGGCTGCAGAAATAGATGGAACTAGAGGGAAGTAGTGAGGGGCTCTCATGGTCCTAGWCCTTGTACAAACCTTTTCTTGGCTTGTCTTCATTCTTCTGGCTGATGTCTACTGATCCTGGTAAATGCTGAAAGCCACAAGGTCTCTATATTAGAGTGTCCCCTGCAGTCACAATAGTTTTTACATAAAATGACTTATTTATTTAGTCTGATTGATTTTTAAGAAAATAAAAAATAACAATATCTTCTTGAAAGGAGAATGTTTATGTTCACAAGCTGGTGCATACTTTTGCATTTTCCTTCTGTGGTTCTCTGACCTAAAGTGGTATTAAAGCCTGAGATTTTAATTTGTTTTTTTCAATTCTAGCAGCTAGGTTGTGAAGAAAAATGATGAATAGAATCAACCTGAAAGTAATTCTAGAGTTGACAGTCCCATRCACTAAAAATACTTCTATATTTGACTTCTATGCTGTGTAATCCCTGAAATGTTGATAGTTTTTAAAGTAACAGTCCTTTGGCCTGACCTAGCTACAGCAGAGTATGTAAATTCAGTTTCTTTCCTACTTAAAGTACCATCATCAATCTGTCTGTGTGAGAAGGGCACTGAGATAGTGCACCTTCTGCTTCTAATCCCTCCAGCTGTTGGCTGCCAACCTCTAAAGCAAGAAAGGAAAGCTAAGGGTGACCTAGGGGAAAAAAAAAAAGAGGGAGTGGTAGAGATGATCAGTCCTTGGAGAAATATTTAGTAGAGCAAGCTGACTTAAGATCTAAAAGGAGCAGCCTCTGGAGACACTGCTAATCCTGCCTGGGGAGCTGAGTTACTGTAAGAGACTGATTAGGAATCACCCACTGAAGTTACACCACTTCTCRGTTTTTCCCTGTGCCACCTGCAGATTTGCACACTTGGAAACATCTGCTCATAGTCAGTAGTGGTTACCTGTGTAACAAGTCATGGTTCAAAAGAACAAGGCCTGGAAAATGATTTCTTGCACAGAGTGAATAGTTGGCTTTGCGTAGAGGAGTGCGAGTGCCATCTGCCCTGGCTGGTAGTCTCAAGAAACGGCCAAAGAGCRCAGACCAAAACCTTGTGCTCACAGKGTAAAGGGGCAGCAAGACAGTGAAGCACTGCAGGGTCACTAAGTGTGTGTGACTTCACTGCAGCAGCTTGTTCCCTGCTCCCTTTCTCTGCATCTGGCAGCTGAAATGTTCCACCAGTCTTTAGCTATGTCTCTAGCAGGTTCTTTAAACATCTCTTTCTTTCTTTTCTTTCTTTTCTTTCATTTCTTTTTTCCCCCAAAAAGCAAAGAATGGCAGATAACCAGGAGAGTCAGATGACCATTGAGGAGAGGAAACACCTSATTACAGCTCGAGAAGAAGCCTGGAAGTCCAAGGGAAAAGGAGCAGCCAATGACTCCACACAGTTCACTGTGGCCGGCCGAATGGTAAAAAAAGGTCAGTGATGAAATGATCCCAGTATAAATAAGACACCTCTTATCTGTCTAGTCAAAATAAAGTCAAACTAAAGCAATGCAGAAACAGCATCYGTATTTAGCAAGAGGAAGACTGTTTATCTTCAACTGAATAATTGTGTCATGAGGCTGTTCACTTTAGTTTCTTGTGGGCGTGGTGTTGATCCGTTTTATTCTGCACTGTTGCACTGCCATCCACTTATCACTGGGCTCTGTCTGGCTGGTGGAAATCTACCACTTGAACAGGGATACATGTTTTGATTTTCCTTCTAATACAACCYGCAGGACATAGTTAGATTATTCTTTTTTTACTTCTTTGAAAACCCAGCTGCACTGCCTAGACAATAGTTGTGAAATCGAGTTGTTTCTGTTGCCGGCATTTCCCCCACTCCTAGGATCACTGGGAATATTTAGCAAACAAGTATTGTTTTTATGGATGCTGTCTTGGACAACAGCTTKAAGTGTTATGTTTGGCTGAAGTTTCCCTGGTTCTGCATAAAACCACAGAGTAGAAATGACAAGGGAGCAATGTTGACTTTTTTTGGATCTCTTGAATTCAGTCACTGCTTCCAGATCTAATCATTCTTCTGAAGTGGACAGGAGTCTCTGAAGGCYGTACATGGTAGGAATGCAGCTGTTCATACAGCATGCCTGGGAAGATGATAGCTTTGGGAAGAAGGCACCTAAACTGATCTTTTGTGCTTAATGACTACTAGGTTTTGGGTTGTTACAAGGACTTGGTTATTAAACACAACAACAATGAACCTTGAATTAAATCACAACCATGAAAAAAAAAACTCTATAGGGCATGGGCAATACTGCAACAGGAGTAGCTGCTTGCAATCCAAACCACAATCTGTTGGCAGACAAACAGATAAACAGTATCAGGAATTACCTCTGTTAGTAACATATTTTAGCTGCTGCTTACRTTTTACAGAGTTTTGCTGCTAGAAATGACAGTTGGTCACTATTTAAAGAGTAAGCCTTTCTGGAGGGTCACTTAAAAAAAACTGTTTAGTTGTCCACAGACCTGCTCTTTGAGATTTTTTTCTTTTGCAAGTATATTGGTCTTTGGAAAGGAAAGAAGGTGGTAGCATTTGCTCTTCTGAGTAAGAAAAAAAAWTATCTTGAAAGGATCTCTTTAGGTGCTATAATGATTCTTTTGAAGAAGAAAGTAATGCAATGACAGTGAAATCAATAAAAGTAGCCCAAGTGGGATTTTAGTTAGATGTGTACTGATTTATATCCTGAAAGAATAAATTATCATTATGAATTTTTAATTTAAGAGATTATGAGAAAGCAGTGCAAAATAGCATCTTTGTTATATGCATGTGCACAGAGGCTGTATTTTAATTGCTTCTTATGGCTGAAAATTATCCAGTCCTAATTGGAAGGTGATCCTTTCCTAAGCAGTTCTCAGTGTGGTCTTGTGGATTATGTGCTGGTAGAGCTGCTTAAGAGCTGTGTCCTCTTGAGTGTGTCTTGAGGAAGGCTTAACCCACTGACTTAAAACATGCTGGAATTTTGAGTCTCTTAGGTAACAGAGGAAAAAAATTTCTTTTGGAAAAGCTACYTAGTTATATTCCAAATTTGACTTGGAGTTTAACGATTATGACAATTATATTGCTACGACTTGCAGTAAAGATAGTGGAAACATGTTTAGTATATGCTCTCCCAACACAATATTGGCTTAATCTGATCAAAATAACTAAAGGCTTAAACTTACATGGCTCAGTAATTAGCACACTATGGCTAAGTGGAAAATAGATAATAGAGAACAGTGTAAATGTCTGTTTCTCCATTTACTGAAAGTCTAGGCAGCAAAAGTTAATAGGTGCAATTGTTTGCCTCAGTATGCTTTTCTACCTGATAAAACCCATGACTCCTATAGAGTGCAGTTCTCTTACTAGAGCAGTGTAGATTCACATGAAAACTGAAACTAAAAAATCCATCCTTATTTTACCCACTGGGTCCAGAATGAATTGCTTTATGATARTTACTGAAAAGGATGGAGGAGAGTACAACAAAAAGAGAGGGTAATGTTTCATATAGTGGAGACTCTAACTTGCAGTTCTACTTCAATTTCCATGTGTTCTTAAAAACCCAACAGGGCCCAAGAATTACTGTGAAATCCAGGGACAGCATTCACAAGTCAGATGCATCCTGTTATGTATATTAATAGAGATGTACTTAAATTTAAAAAAGGGAGTAAGAGGGTGGTGGAGGTGAAGGTGCCTAGCAAGATCATGGTGACTTCCTTGGTAAACTTTTTTTTTTTTTCAGAACACTTCCATGTTTTTAAAATGCAGTGGTACAGCTGGAGCTCAAAATGTAGACCAAATGAAATGCTGCTACCTTGAAAAGGAGCAAAATTAATATATTCCAGAGACAGCCTGTATCTTGTGTTGGCTTGCTAAGAGACACTTGGAAATAAAGCTTTGTTCTTGTGAATGGGGTGGTTTCTGAGGCTACTGTTGATTAAAGGAGCAGGCAGGGCTCTCTGCCATCTCTAATACAATGGCTGGGGAAGTGTGCTGGCCTGTAGGAAGTAGCCAGGCTCATCTGCTTTCCACAAATAGCTTCTCTGTCATCACTGTTGGAAGCACAGGCTGACTCAAGGGTGCATTTCCTATGTTCTGTGTCCCTGTGCAGGCCTGGCTTCTCCAAGTGCAYTAACACCAACAGCATCCCCTTTCCGGCAGAAGTCTACCACTCCAGTTACAAAGCCCTTGGAAGGTAAGGAATAAAAATGGCTGAAATATGTTCAGGCTTATTTACTTCCTGTCAATTAACTGGTTTTACTTTCTGGTTTGCATAGAAATCGAAGCCAGGCCTGACATGCAGTTGGAATCAGATATGAAGCTTGACAAGTTGGAGTCATTCTTGGGAAGGCTGAATAACAAAGGTTGGTAGAGTTACGAAGGGTGGCAGTATATTCACCCTCTGACTTTAGTAAATTGATTAAAGTGCCCCTTAGTTAAAATATCTGGTGGCAGAAACTGAATATTTCTTTGCTCAGACTGCAGTTACTGATAATTTTATTTTTGTGAGTCAGTCTTTGCTAAATTTTAAGAAAAGCCTTTCGCAATTGTATTACATGCGTAGAGTAGAATAAATCACAGATGCCTAAATAACTTTCTTAATTCTCTGGAAACAAGGATGTACGCATCCTTCTGTAAGGCAGAATTTCCTAACAGCACACAGCCAGTCTGAACCATATTGCCATATACAGTGAAACATCTTTAAATGTAGTTGAGTCCTATTAAAATCAAAATAGGATACTAAGCTGCTCCCAAGCACAATTCATTCACTTTCCTGCTTCTTTGAAAATTGACTCTCTGTAGCAGCTCATCAGCTTCCTTGTACAGCCTGTTGGCTATTTATGAAGCTCTCTAGAGTTTTCTGGTGTTTCCATCTCATATGTCTGTCCTCCATTTGTAAGACAAAAATCTTTATTACATCTTTATGTAATTTGTAGTGTGACAGATACCATAAACAAATTAATTCACATTTCAGTACAGGAGGCATAGGATAATAACTGTGCCACACTCACTAGTCTGATGTAGTGACTTTTCCCCTTGTGATTCTAGATCTTTTCAAAGGCAGGAATTACACAGTTGGAGGCAAGATGGAATATACAAAACCCTAAAATGCTTACATCATCATACTACAGCAACTTATTTATAGTGTCCAAGTTCTCATTTAGCCTTGTTTCCCTACCATTTCTGTATAATGATTATTGCATATGAGTTGCAGTTACACAGTTTTAATATTCTTTATCAACACACTTTTCTACCATCAATTAAAAAAATCTAACACACAAAAACCCTAACAAAAACCAAAATACCACCACCACACTGAAAAARGAAATTACCCAGGCAATTACCAAACAAGCTGTGTTTACCTCTTCTAGACTTAGAAACTCTAGCATGGTTATTTACTGGATGAGGTGTTTTTTTCTTGCAGTTGCTGGGATGCAAGAGACAGTGCTGACAGTTACAGGAAGATCTGTGAAAGAGGTGATGAAGCTGGATGATGATGAAACATTTTCCAAATTTTATCGCCATGTGAATTTCCCTTCCTCCTCAGTGCCTTTGGACCTTGATGAGGACTTTGATGCCATCTTTGATCCTTATGCACCAAAGTAAGAATTACTTTTCCCCCATTGTTTTGAATGCTGACACAAGGGCAGTGTTCAGAATGTTCAGCTCTAAGTCAYCCTTATTGGGCACGTTCATTTCTTCTGAAATCATGCTCCTGCCTGAATTGAGGAACTAACCCTGATTTCTTGTCATTGGATTATTCTGATTAGAAAGATTACCTGATGATTATGAACACTACTTGTTTTTCAGGTTGACATCTTCTGTAGCAGAGCACAAACGTGCAGTTAGGCCCACGCGCAGAGTCCAGTCCTCAAGAAACCCCCTGAAAATGCTTGCAGCRAGACAAGATATTCTTCATGAATATACTGAACAAAGGCTGAATGTTGCCTTCATGGAGTCAAAGAGAATGAAAGTAGAAAAAAGTAAGCTAGCAGGATGATTTGTACAAGACATCATCTTGCCTTTGTAATTAAAAAAAGAAAAAAAAATCCCAATGCAAAAACGGAACTGAAGGAATGGAACGTATTCTCTGAGTGGCAATAAATTAATTGAAGTATAAAGTGAAATGTAGACTGCATAGGAGACCTGGAGAGAAGGRTGTGATTTCCTCAGGGAAAGCTACCTATAGCCACCTCCTGTACACAGATTTAATTATTTATTTTTAGCACAGTCACTTTGTGCAGAGAGAGCCACAATGCCTGCAGGGTGTGCAGGGTGAGGACAGGAGATCAAGGAAAGCAGATCCAACCTCGTCATGCTGGGGTGAGAGCTGGGTAGAGTAGATGAATTTTTGTTCAGACACACTGGCCTCAATTTTGGGTCCTAATTTTCTCTCAGAAAGTGGAATTAGCCTTCTTTGACTCCTTCTGATTAATTTCCATAAAGGATCAGTGTTTTGTGGCAGGGCTTACAAGGTGTTTTACTTGTGAATTTGCTTTTTCCTGACAACCAGACGGACAGCAAAGACATCATTGTAAAATTTAATCAAAGATTTGTCCAGCCACTCTTACATTTTGGGGTACAAGTTTTCCTTACTACACTTGAGTAAAGGAAGATCATCTTTAACTATTGATTGTATTGATGAAAACACTAACTATATATGTAATACTTTGTTGCCATCTCATGAGAAGGATTTCAAGAGTTATAAATTCAAAAAGTGTCTTGTCTTTGGTTGAGCAATAAACAAAAGTAACCAAGAATCAGGGCTGTAAGTTTACAGTAAAACATGGCTAGGACTTTGAAATGTAAATGGGTGTTGCATCACACTGTCTCAGCCAAATTTTAAGGGAATTATAGTTAATTAGCTTTGTCTCTGTGCTGTCCTTTATTATTAATTACTTAAAAGGCATTGAAGATCTGCACAGTACTTCACAAAACATTGGGTAGGATGGTTCCTAGCAAAGCTRGTATTCATACCAAATAGCATAATTCTGACACTGACAGTGTACTCTTGGATATCTAGAAATTAAGATAATCCTAAACCCACAAATCTTTGGGGTAGTGGTTAGTCTGCCTTTACTGTTGCTATGGAGAAGAAGAAAAACTGGAAATAATGGGCAGAAATTATTTTCTTAATGCAACAACTAATTTTTTATTGTATTTTTCTTATWTTTACATCTGTCTGTCTTTCCTCCAATTTCTTTTTATATACAAGTGTCTACAAATTCAAATTTCTCAGAAGTAGCACTTGCTGGCCTGGCAAGCAAAGAGAACTTCAGCAACATTAGCCTGCGGAGTGTTAATCTAACAGAGCAAAACTCTAACAACAGTGCTGTGCCATACAAGAAGCTAATGCTCCTGCAAATTAAAGGTATGCTGGAACTGCTTTTACTTTCCATAAATAATAGGCTGAATGTAACATGTGGGAGTTGCTACCACATTTAGATGCTTAGCTTGTTCAAAATCTTCAGGATCCCAAAACCTGAAAAAATAAGTGGTAATTGTGTAAAAAGGTTAAACCTTACAAATAGGTTTGCATTGGTCCACTGGTCTTTGTTTCCTAATGAGAAAACAGAATATTTCAGAATATTTCAGAATATTTCAATATAAATTCTGTCTATCCCCTGTGGAAATTTTTTAATTGTCTTATTCTTCCAGTGCTCAGTATAATTTGGAAATGATGTGACAGTGCTCTTGCTCCACTTCCCCTTACAGTGCATAGTAACATATCTGATTCTGCAAATAGCTAGGTTTTGGAAAGCAAAATTTTTAAAATTATTGAATTTTTAAAACTTTTTACTGCCTACAGAAATTGTGCTATGACTTCACTTAAGCAAATGTAAAAGGTTCTGGAATTTTGCTGCTGTCTGCCATTTACTTAATTCATTTCTTTCCAGAAGGACACAGAGTTGTTAAAGCAAGAACAGGAAATAATAGAAATATTAGTTGATAGGAGACAACATTTATTTTGTTTCCTGTGAGTAAACTTTTTTCCACAGTAGTAGTCTTTTAATTATTCTTAAACAGTCTGTTTCCACATATTTTGCTAAATGTGCTGGGATTGTTTGTGTTTCATTCAAAACAAATTAGATCGTGGCATTTGATAGTAGTAGTTGAAGGAATATAATTAGCTTTGTTTTCTCTTTAGGAAGAAGACATGTTCAAACAAGATTAGTTGAACCAAGAGCCTCATCACTGAACAGCGGAGACTGTTTCCTGTTGTTAACTCCACATTTATGTTTCTTGTGGGTAGGAGAGTTTGCAAATGTCATAGAAAAAGCAAAGGTCAGTACTGTTGTGAGGTTTTATTTATTATTTATTTTTAGAACCTTTGCAGTATATGTCTCTGATAAAATTGAGCCTTTGTGCCAATYCTCTCAAAAAGTGGCATGTAACTGATAGTCTGTGACAGGGAGATATGCAGGATTCCTGAAAATATGTTTTAGGTCATGCACTGAATGAAAGCTGGCATTTGTGAAGGAGTATGTAGTTTGTGAAGCTGCAAGAGAAAAAAGGATATCCTCAGGATACAGACTAAACTAAAAAAAAAATTAGTCTGAATTGCAGGATGTCCTTTTCATTCCCATGTCCACTGAGATCAGTCTTGCTTTAAGGCAAATGAAAGAATGAATGCATTTATGTAAAATTTTTTTCTAGTGTCTGTTTATTTAGTGCAATAAATAATAACAATTTCTTCTGCTATTTGCTGTATTATATCTCATTTGCCTTCTCACTGAGCAAGAATATTGCACAAGTATTCCAAAGACTTAAGCAATCCTGTTCAGATAACTGTTAATCTCTTAGGCTTCAGAACTTGCAACTTTAATTCAGACAAAGAGGGAACTTGGCTGTAGAGCTTCTTATATACAGACTATAGAAGAAGGAATAAATACCCATACCCACGCAGCCAAAGACTTCTGGAAACTCCTTGGTGGACAGACAAATTACCAGTGTAAGCATTGTTATAGTTACAGTATCTGATGCTCTACCACAATAAAATAGTAGAGTTGGTTCTCTTTAGTAAAGATAGATGGAGTAAATTTTTTTTTTKTTATTTTTTTGTTATTTTTGACAATCTTYCCCTTAAGCCGCTGGAAGTCCTGAAGAAGACGAAATGTACGAAGCCGCAATAATAGAAACAAATTGCATTTACCGCCTCGTAGAGGATAAACTCATTCCTGAGGATGACTACTGGGGAAAGGTGCCAAAATGTACCCTGCTACAACCAAAAGAGGTATTGTGCCACTAACTGTTCCTGTGGTAAGTGCAGGAACATGCAACTGGTAACGACTTGCAGTAACTGCAAATGCTTATGGAGAGGATCGCTGAAAACTGGGTCCTCTGTGTTTCTGAAAGGTTTCTGCACACTTTGCCRTCTAGAGTGTGCTGCAAGGTCTCAAGAAATTATTATTCACATTATCTTCAAAGTAAAATACCATTTTAGGAAGTGTAAATCTTTTTTGCCAACAGTGGCTTACCCCAGAGTCATGAAGCGCAAAACAAGTAGCACTTTGGAGAAACAAAACAAAATAAAACCTGCTTTTATTTCTATCCCTARCTGACTTTTCCTCTTCCAACAACCATTTCACTCATCTAAGTSAGAATGAGAGCAGAGCATTCTAAAATGAGGGCATGATGCATTTTCTTGAAAGTATTGAAGTCACTGCCTTTTTGCCTATATTGTAAGCTCTGTTAGCCTTCCCTGGCTGTAGGACAAGGCATAGGTCTAAATGTCAGAGAAAGCTGCTGAAACTGGACAGCTATCAGTCATTCAATGGAACCAGATTTTTAGCAGTAAGACCTCTCTAATCTGCTAGTGACTTCAGCCACCTAATGCACCTCAAAGCATTCCCCCTGCTTGCTTCCAGTCATCCTCAAAAACTGGACATCACAATGCAGACCACTGGCCTGTCCTGACTTGCATTGCAGTGCTCCTTGTTACTGTCACTGCAGAAACTCATTTTTGGAGGAGTTTCTGTTCAGCACAAGGAAACTGGAGCATCAGGGTATCACCTAACCTAATAGTAGGTTGATTTTTTTGTTGYTTGGTTTTGATTTTAGGTGCTGGTGTTTGATTTTGGCAGTGAAGTATATGTATGGCATGGAAAAGAAGTTACTTTAGCACAAAGAAAAGTGGCATTCCAGCTGGCAAAACACTTGTGGAATGGCACCTTTGACTACTCCAATTGCGATATAAATCCTCTGGACCCCGGAGAATGCAATCCCCTCATACCCAGGTATTGTAACTCAAATTAGTCTCATTGCAGATACATAGTTTTCTTGCCTTCTTTTCACAGTGTTTATTTTGATTCTATATTTTTTCTTCCCTTGCACAGAAAGGGACAAGGACGTCCAGACTGGGCTGTATTTGGCAGACTCACAGAACATAACGAGACAATACTGTTCAAAGAAAAATTTCTTGATTGGACAGAACTGAAGAAACTCAATGAGAAGAATTCTAATGAATCCCTTCACCAGAAGGTGCATATAATAAGCATGCTAGGTATTTCAAACTAGATGACTTAGTTGGGATGGCAGCCAGGGAAGCTTGTGCTCAAGGATCAAGAGCACGTTTTTTATCTTCTGGGCTTTGACTTAGAGGTCAGAGCACCTCCTACAGTGAACCCACAGAGTTGTTTTATATTGTTGTTATGTATAGATTATAATATATCTTATGTGTTGTTTATATATATATTATATATTTATTTCTTGTTGTTATTATTATTATTAATATATGAGCCAGGCAGCTCAATGAATAGTGCTGAGGTGGCTTTGACAAGGCTTCAAATGAAGACAAAACACTAAAGTACTGAAATATGCAGGAGTCAAAATGTTTGACTGGAACTGTGGGGCAAGGAGAAAAAAATGCTGTGCTCAAAGAAATCCCTTGTCTGTGTTTTCTGACAGGAAGAATCCAGATCTGACTCTAAACCGTATGATGTTATGCTAATGGTAGCTGTGCCTCAAACCACTGTGGGCACGGTCTTGGATGGAATGAATATTGGCCGGGGTTATGGACTGGTTGAAGGAGAAGATGGGAGGCARTTTGAAATTATCACTGCCTCTGTGGATGTCTGGCATATCCTGGAATTYGATTATAGTAGACTGCCTAAGCAAAGCATAGGGCAGTTCCATGAGGGAGACACATATGTGGTGAAGTGGAAGTACATGGTGAGCACTACAGGTTAGTGAACAATTCCATTTCATCCTGCTGAAACATGCAGAAATGCAGCTAAAACTCTGCTGTTAGTGGTGAAATCCAGACCTAGATTTCCATGGATGTGAGACAGTTTGAAAGGTTAGGGATGCTAATTTAGCCTTTCTAGGTCATTAAAATGTAAAGTTTCGTATTTTGCTTAAAAGAAAGCAGTAGAAAATAAAAAAAATTGTAGTTATTTTTGATATACCAGATGTAATGCTGTCCATCTCTGCTTTTACCCACCATTGGTTGTGTACATATTCACAGGACAGTTCATTAAGCCAGAATTATGCCCACAGCTTAACACCAAAATAATTAGGCAGCTGGACTAATGGCAGTGGTCTGAATGTCTCACAAAAGAGGTAGGCTTAGCAACAAGAAAAACCTTTGCTGGTTATGGAGATCAATAACAATGACAGGAAAAGCCCTTGCCAGCTCATTGCCCTTGCTATCCCTTCTGCTATCGCTGGAAACCCTTTGATCTGGATTTGAGACTCAGCAGTGTTCTGACAAAGAGCCTGAGAGCAGCAGGTAAAGCCTGAGAACCAGTCAGCTCCATAAGCCCATTGGAACTCTCCCTTCTGGCACTAAACTAAGAATAGATGGGTTTTGGGGTGAGTTAAAAACAAATAGTCTAAAACTGATTGTTCCAAATAGAGTTTATTAAAGTCAGTTGAAAACACCATAACAGTTATACAGCTTCAGGCTTTTAGCCAAAAAAATGTAGGTAGGTCTTAGTCAGGATCGTTGAGATCAGATACTGGCAAATCCAAGAAAAATACAAAAGCTTGTAAGTCTTGGGAGAAGTGGGTAACACTAGTACTGAACTGTAAACAGACTTCTAATCCAAATGGATGAAAACATATTCCATCACTCCAAAACAGAATAAATTTTTATGTAGGAGGCAGTACTTTTATGGGCTGAATGTACAGATAAGAATGAAACCCATAAATTTTAAAGTAAGTAGTGTTTTGAGTATTCTCAACTTGAAAAAAACAGGATGCTTTCTCTTAAGTGTTTCACTTGGATGCTGCTCAGTACTGCTGGAATCAAGGCAGATGTTTTAGCTCTTTTTTTTTCAAATCTGTTTTAAAACTCTTGGGTTTTTTAAAATCTTTTATTTCATTCTAACTGTTTATTCTCTATTCACTGTAAAGACTGCAATATCCTGTAAGTGGTTGTGTTGTGAATTTCACTTGCTGTAAACGTTATTTGCTTATCATAACAAGTAAATGCCGACTCTTAAGGAGAAAAAAAAAGCAGCTCCTCTCCTGCTGCCAAAGAACAGTGTGTAATGTGGAAAAACAGCCATAATGCACTCTTCTGCTAACATTACTGGACATGCCCTTTCACATGCAAATTGACTCAAATGCTGTCAGTTATTTTTCTCCAGATAGTAACAGGTCTTTCTACATCTCTTTCTCYAGCCAACACAGGCATCTCTGCCTGTGGGCTTACATCCACCTGAGGAGACAATGCCAGCTCTGCATGGGGACACTCTGGCTTAGAGACTTAATGTTCCTCCAATTGCACATTTTTTCTTTCCTGTTCTGGATGGGATAGTGCTGAGCTGGCAGATGAGATGAAACCATGTGCTGTTTAAACCTATAGCCAGAATACTTTCTTCAGCATGTGCTCTCTGTTTCACAGTTGGAAGCAGACAAAAAGGAGAGCAACAAGTACGGGCTGTTGGAAAAGAGAAATGTGTGTATTTCTTTTGGCAAGGAAGGCACTCCACAGTGAGTGAGAAAGGAACATCAGCACTCATGACAGTGGAACTTGATGAAGAGAGAGGAGCACAGGTGAGCTTCCTAGATGGCAGACCTGGTAAGATCTGCCTGTCTGGGTAGCCATGAACAGTAAACAGGAATTATCTTCTTTGCCTCCTCCCTTTCTATAAATGTGTTCTTGCCATTACACATAGTCAGACCTCAAAATTATTTTGACATTATTCCAATTGCCAGAGACACGTAAGCTCCTTTAKGGATTGTCATTCCCAAATGCTGCTTCTAAGGATATTTCTGAAAAAGGCTGAAGGAGAAGGTCTTTTCTCCCTTCCCTGCAGAAATAGCTGAAGCACAGTTGCACAGATTCATGCCATCCTTTCAAGTGCACGTTCAGATAGCAGGACTGTCTTCCTACTGCTAAGGAGAAGCACTTTTTGCAGGCCGAGGCAAAAAAAWACATTGGAAATTTTGAATTTGCTTACTCTGTAATTACATATTAATTGCATTGTTTGCAGACATTCTAGCAAATGCAGTTTGAAGCTGAGAGGACAGGCTAATTTGCTTGGTCTTTAGGCAGACTTGGGCTTTGCTGTGGCTTCACTGTTACCAGCATGCAAGATGGATGGTTTAAAGTTAGTTTCTGTACCTTCATCCTGCTTTAATTAGTTTTTTAACAGGAGCATAGAAATAACCAGCAAGACAGGAGGTCATAGAGGAGAAATATAAGGGCTCTTGATCAAAAGTGTGAGTCTCTACAACATAGCTGATTTAGGAATTGGCTATATCAGTTTCATACTCCTTATGCAAAGTTTAGTGAACAAAGACCAGATAACAGAACTGGTTATCACAGAAACCAGTTTTATAGCAAATTTTGAACCTACTTCAGTTCCTGTATTATCTCCATAATGGTTTCAGTGAACATCGGTCAAGGTGGACAGGTTCTGTAAATATTCATAAAATTCAAAAAATAGTTAGTTTTTAAACCAATTTAAATAAAGTTCATTTGGTATTCCGTTATCCTCTGAAACTCAATTGTTGGATTCCAGCTAGAGTTTCTTTTAATATGCAGGCCACATATGGAACCCATTGCATGCTGATATATGGTAATTTAAACAATAGTCAGCAGTTGTAAAGTAGAAGGAAAGCCATCTTTGTGGGTGGCCATAACTATATAATTTTTAATAATCCATAGAGACCAGTTTTCCTGAGTCTGTATACTTCCTTTATTTTTTTAATGAAGAGTGGTTCTTTCAATTTCCAGGTACAAGTGCTTCAAGGGAAGGAACCACCATGCTTCTTACAGTGTTTCCAAGGAGGAATGATTGTGCATGCTGGAAGAAGGGAAGAGGAAGAAGAAAATGCACAAAGTAAATTATTGTTAGTTAAGAGTTTCTGCCCCAAAATCCTTTTTTAGCTGTTGTGGAGAGCTTTGTATTCAGTCTCAACWACCCTRCTCTGTAGAAAAGAAAAATGAATGMCATGAAACTTGAGACAGCTTTGCAATGCCTTGTTTCAAGGTAGCCTTTTTCTTCTTTGAGCAGGGAATGGATTTTGTCACCCTAGAGCATGTTGACTTGATTGTATTGATGCACATATAATTTTTTTTTAGTTTGATTTTACTTAAGCCAAGTGCCTGTTTGCTTTAAAGTGTGTTCTTTTCTACACAGTCTGGGGAAGAAGAGTGTTTTTATGAGCAGTTCTTCTGCTCCAAAGAAAGCTCTAAGMTTTTATTACCAATCATTGCTTTTTGTAACATATTCCTTGAATGCAGAAGGAGAATTTCAGTGGAAGTGTAGCTTGGAGATGCTCCAGTTTTCACATGACTGTGACCTTATGTTCCTAAGGTGCAGAGGGGAAGAGGAGCTGAATAGGAGGAATACTGTGTTTGTTTCCYTTCTTCACCATATGAAACAGCAGAACTTGACTCTGTTAAGCTCTTCAGCTCTCAGTATTTGTGCTCTTGTAGCAAGGTTTTAGAAGGCAACTCTTCTGCACAGGRTTTCTGAAGTAATGTTAGCCAAACCCGGTGCTTAGCTAGTTCATTCTGTCACAACGTAGGCATGCAGGAGGTGGAATTCATCCAGTATGAGAACAACTGTTCCAGAGCAGAAGTTTTTAATTTTCAGTCCCATGTGATTTTATAATAGTGCTGCTCTGTTCCTGTCTGCTCCAGGTGAYTGGAGGCTTTATTGCGTGCGAGGAGAAGTTCCCAATGAAGGAAACTTGCTTGAAGTAGCATGTCACTGCAGCAGCCTGCGTTCCAGGACATCCATGATTGTCCTCAATATCAACAAAGCTCTCATCTACCTGTGGCATGGCTGCAAAGCACAGGCTCACACCAAGGATGTAGGAAGAACAGCAGCCAATAAAATAAAAGAACAGTGAGTGTCTGATCTATATTTTGGAGATGATTATATAGACTACCAATTTACTTGAAGTAGTCTTACTAAAAGAAAATTTGAAATAAATAAAGCTGTCCTTTAAGTACAAATGCAGCATGTGCATGCTTCGTCAGGAGAAGGACTGAAGGTTGGTTGGTTTGGTAGAGTGGAGAAAACTCATATCYTGTAATTTCTTTCACTGGAGGTCAAATGCTTTTATTAATAAATTCATAGGATGTTTGGAAGGACCTTAAAAATCATCTAACTCCAATCRCCCTGCCATGGGCAGAGATACCTTCCACTAGACCAGATTGCTCAAAGCCCCATGCAACCTGGCCTTCAACACTTCCAGCGACTGGGCACCCACATTCTTCCTACTGTACTAATTACCGTTAAAACAAAGTCATTTTCCATTTGGAGTGAGATGCTAAGCATCTGAATAGCAAATTAAAGGGCATTCAATGGGAGGATTAGAATCCAGCCTTGTGAGTAAGGAAGAGGAAATTAACTTGGGAAAGCATGCAAGGAGGACAGCAGCCATTACAACATGCAGTGACAGCATGCAGTGACAAACCCTACTGAGAACTCCTCCTTCACTCTGGGAATGGGATCCAAAAGCTACAAGAATAGCTGTTGAAATTCCCTGTCTTGTTTTTGGATAMTATTTCAAAGTCCCTGTGTTGGCCTGAAGTGTGCAACAAGCCTATAGGGTACTTTTGGGGTCCACTAATGCAAGTGGCCAGCAGGTTTGTGTTAGTTGTGTTTGGGGCAGGAACAATACGAGTCCACTCTTTCTTTGTGTTTTATAGRTGTCCACTGGAGGCAGGGCTGCACAGCAGCAGCAAGGTGACGATTCATGAATGTGATGAAGGGTCAGAGCCCTTGGGATTCTGGGACGCCTTGGGGAGGAGAGATCGGAAGGCCTATGACTGCATGTTGCAAGGTAGATCTGCCTTCCTGGATTTGGCACTCACATTTTACTCTACTAGTCTACAGTGTTGTCAGATATAAYGTAAAGTTTTTAAAGAATTTTTTGGTAGTTGAGTAGAGAAATGCTTCCAAAATCTTCTTGAGTTAAGTAATACTGTTCTAGAAGGAAAGTACWGGAAAAACCAAGTGTTTCATTTTATTCTCCCCCGCTTCTGCTGCCCCTCTGTATTCTGGCAGCACAGAGCAATAGTTAACACTGTTACAAATATATTTTGCTTCTCTTCTGAAGGGATTTAAGAGGCAGTTCTCCTCACATTCCTGCCCAGCCTTTGCTTTGAAACTGCCAACAAAGGTAGCAGGGGAATTGATTTGCCAAGTGGAAAATTTGTCAGCTAACTCTGTGATGGGCTTGCTTCAGTTAAGCTGCAGAACAGCGGGTTACGAAATGGCTGATAGTAACTAACCAGGATCAGATTCAGACTGATGGCAGCCAGCCCCTCAGCTCGACTTCTTTACAGCTGTTGCTAGTCCCTCAAGACATCTGGTTGTCTTTCCTGATTTTTCAAAACCAGAAAATTAATAGTAATTTTTAAAGTGTATTGTTAGCTTTTACAATTAAGTCTAACAATTTTTGTTGTGACTCTTCTTAATTTTTGTTCTTTAAAGATCCTGGAAAGTTTAATTTCACACCCCGCCTGTTCAGCCTCAGTAGTTCATCAGGAGAATTCTCAGCCACTGAGTATGTTTATCCTTCAAGAGACCCTGCTGTCATCAATTCCATGCCATTCTTGCAAGAGGATCTTTACACTGCCCCACAGCCAGGTATGTGCTTTAAAATCCTTAAGTAACAAGAAAACAGATGACTGTATCCTGCATCAGGCAGTGTCTTAGTAATTGTAAGCACTTCTAACTTGATATATCACAGGAAAATGTGTGCATGTGATGCTTATACAGTACTAAGCAGTAACAGTAATTTTTCCATGATGAAGATGCTGCAAAATAATCAAGTCTACGTATGTATGCCAGAAGCTTGGTGYAAAAATACGTTGTTTATATCAGAGAATCAAAGTCCAGTTGAAGTTTAGCTGGATAATTAACAAAGAAATTGATAAGATGTGAAATGATCCTGTTGTGATGCTGACAAGCTTAAAGACTGGTGTTGTTCAGGGGATTACAAAAAACTAGTAAGTGGCTAATGATGGATTTGTTATTTTCTGACTGTGTAGCCCTCTTCCTCGTTGACAATCACCATGAAGTGTACCTGTGGCAAGGCTGGTGGCCTGTAGAGAACAAAATCACTGGATCAGCTCGAATCAGGTGGGCTACAGACAGGAAATGCGCCATGGAGACGGTGCTGCGCTACTGCAAAGGTAACAGACTGCTGTGCCTGCTCTGAGTGTGTCACACCTGTCCATGCCTTCTGTCCTGAGCTCAAAGGTGCTCCCCCAATGTTATCAATAAACATCAGTTCATTTGAAGATACATTCCCCACTCTTCCTTAGCAAACCATTTGTCTAGTAACAGCAGTGTTCCCAAATTGCCAAGCTACTCTACTGACTCTGCTCTCGGTGGAAAGGCTTTATTTATTGTGTTGCACCTCAGAATCACAAGTTAACTGTTAAACATTCTCACTTAAGCCTCCAAGCTTAAGCTTAGTTGATTCCTGGTAGGACACTTCTGTTGAGCATACCAGAAGGTTTCGTTTACCTGAATTTGGCTAATTTCAGATCATCACACTCTGCTTACTCTATCCTAAGTCTGCTTTTGTAAGATAAGAAAGGCTTTGGGTTAGAAGTCGCTGTTGGGGATTTTCAGCATGTATTTTTTAATCTTTGCAGTCAGATACAGTAAAGGACAGGTGTAAAAATACTGAAAAACATGTTAAAAGGTCCCAYATTAATAAAAGAGAAATTCTGGAAATTTTATTCTTTCTGCCTTAAGCTGCTTCAGCTTTCCAGGAAAAATTAAATATCCTTAGGAGGTAACTCTGAATAGTGGGTGAGATTGCAAAATACTGTACCTTTTGTAATTTCTCCCTCCTTTTTTTTTGTATTTTGACTGTTTTTAGGAAAAAAYGTAAAGAAGCCCCCCAAATCCTATCTAATTCATGCTGGCCTAGAGCCTCTGACATTCACTAATATGTTCCCAAGTTGGGAGCACAGGGAAGACATCGCAGAGATCACAGAAATGGTAAATCTTTTCATTGCATAATCTGTTTCCTATTGCGAATAATTGTGCTTGTGTTGTCAGTAATAATTACGCAATTGTTTCCACTGTCAAGCCCCAAGATCCAGTGGATAAACTTAGAAAGCACAGTTCAGGAGTCTGCACAGGGGAAAAACAAAACAGCACCACAGCTAAATTCTGACTGGGAATGTGTATATCAGAGGCATTGCTTTTTTATTTTTCTTGTAACTTCTCATATTCTTGTTTTTGTTAAAAACAGAAGGAAAGCGTTACCTGAATCATCTCTTAGAAAGAGATGTGCTGGAGTTTGAGYTTAACAGAATAGCTGTTTCAGTCATGCAGCAATGTGCAGTTCTGGTCTGTTCCCCAGCTTCGAAGTGCAGGGGAACAAAGCACCTTTCAAAGGATCAGCTGGCTCCAAGGGCTTTGTCACTGACTTCCTCACCTGGGATTCAGAGTCACAGCCAAATTACGTGTGGCTACTTTAAATCTTTCAGTCAAAGGGCATCTCAACACAAATGACATTTTCTGTTTTGTAAGTCTTCTGCAGACATCCTTAGTAGAAAATGCTAGCTTCATGACTAAACACAGATTTCAGCCTTAAACTGAGATTCTGGGAGAACAGGATGTCCTTCTGCTAAGTGCAGACCAGTTTTTAGCTGTGAAATTGTTGTAGGGCAGGTGTGTTGCCCTGTGTGCACACCTGGACATACAGCTTTGTGCTCAGGCAGGGCACATTATCCCATACCATCTGCAGATAGCCATGGGCACAGCTGATGCTTTCAGCATTGTGGTCCTGTTCTCTGTTTTCTCCTTTCAGGACGCTGAGGTTTCTAATCAGATAATACTTGTAGAGGACGTGCTGGCCAAGCTGTGTAAAACAGTGTATCCAYTAGCAGATCTCTTAGCTAGGCCTCTGCCTGAGGGAGTTGATCCACTSAAGCTTGAAATTTACCTTTCAGATGAGGACTTTGAGGTAAGGAGAGAATAGGTGCACCGTTACTCTGTGCATCTATGCCTAACCATGCAAGGAAGTAGTTTGCTGGTTGTGCTACTCATCAATTGTTTTTGCTAATAGTACATCCTTTCATTTTAAATGCAGGTTGCATTAGAGATGACAAGAGAGGAGTACAATGCACTGCCATCGTGGAAGCAAGTTAACCTGAAGAAGGCAAAAGGACTTTTCTAAGCTGTGTTTATGGAAGTGAGCACTAAAGGGATGTCCACTCTCACTTTCTATGTCCTTTCRAAGAATTGTACCCTACATTTACAGAACAAATAAAAATAATCCAAAGTTATTAGTGACTACCTATCTGGAGGTGTGTAATATTATAATAAAAGGCCAAGAGAACTCTTTGAAAATGGAATTCAATTTTGACTCTTAAAGGTAATTTTTTTAAGCTCTGTTCTCCTATGCACTTAAACAGTAGTTTCTTGAGCTACTGCTGCAGGTGTCCTTTGGCTATATCCAATACTTGCCATTTTTGTTTTTAAAGAAGTTCTCTTTGTAAAGTGTTATTTTGTTAGTTTGTGGATTACAAAGAATTTATATTTATATAAACACATAGAACAAGTATGTATTTAACAATGCAATATGTATTCACTTTCAAGACTTCCATGTCAAAACTACAGAAAAGTACCTGGATGGCAGTTGCTTGTACTGAATTAGCTATACCACCAATATGTAACTCCTTTGCATTCTGAAAAGTTTCTCTTTGCARTAGTTAATGATTGTTCTCAGTGCTGCTTCAGGTGCTAAACTGAACAAAGYGTTTGTATTTATAGCATGGATTTCTTGAGAAACTATGCGAATCAACCTTTATACTTTATTATCCAAAAATGTATAGTGCCTTGTTTTTTGTGTACAGTTTATATACAAAAAAAAGATTGGTCTGCATTTTGAAGATGGCTTAGAACGGTCTCCTATGTTACTTTTATAATAGTAGAAATAAAAACATCTCAGTTTCTAATCCTTGTTGTAAACATTAAACATGTCTTTTGTGATATAAGAACCGAAAGTAAAAGCTTCTGAATAAACTCTTAGCGATGCTCTGACTTGTCATTAATTTGTACTGTAATCTGTACTAGCATTGGAACCTCCCATAACATAGTATTTTCCCAAAATATTTTAACCTTTGATGTCTGTGGGTATTGTACAGAGTTATAATTTGAGAAGCAGATAATGTAGAAAATAATCAATGTATGAGATAAMGTTGGGCAAAACTTTAATGCTGAAAGTTGGAACCTGTCAGTCACACAACTCTGTATTCTTTGGGTTTCCTTGTTTTATATATGAAACCAAAATTATTATGCTGGCTTTCAAAATTTGAAAAAATCTTTTCAACCTTTGTGCAATTGGGAGTAAAATTTGAATTGAAAATGAGTGTTGTGTCTATTTTTTCAATAAGCACGGAAGATAAAATTGTTTTTACATAGTTAATTAGGACATTGAATAGAMTCTTCGAGTAAATATTTGCTTATGGTTTGAAATGCTTTTCAGGCATTTGGCATTTCTATAATAAGCTGTGTGGTTCTCCTCTGTATCCTAGTGAGTTTCACATTTTCATTCCTGTCTGCATAGCTTTCCTTCTGCCTTGCAACCATTTAGAGCTGYTCATGGTGATATCTCAGGTTTTAGCCTTACTTGGGGTGGTGCCTGTTGCTGCTCTTTAGGCCAAGGGACTTGAAGTGGGATTGGTGAATGTGTGAGGTGTGGATTTCTGCAAGATCTGCAATAAGTATTGCTTCATAGTTAAAGTGAATCTTGTTTTGACAGATGGACTGGTAAGTTGTAACCAAGCCTTTAAGTAAATGAATTAAAAACACAGAAATACACAAGTACTGTTCACCTGACATGAGATATTACAGGTGAATTTTCAGCAGAGCATTTCCTTTCATGTATGGGTTTATGTCAAGAACTGAAATGAAATAACCCAAGAAAATGTTAGGAGCAGTATTCRGAGCCAGAATGCTTCTTACATACATGCCAGCAAAAAGCTGTTTAGATGCCAGTTCCTCAGAGGTCCTCAGCTGCATGTGATACACTGTTAGTTTGAAAATGCAGGCCTTTATAGTGACAAGTTTATTTTTCAAGTACTGAGAGGTTTCTAAAGCCACTGCTGTATTCATCTAAGCATTTTTGCACCCATTTATTTTCCTCTTTCACCCTCCCTGGYGATAAAATCAAGCAGGAATTAGGTTTTGATTATTCATGTTCAATCTGTACCATGAGGGTAGCAGGTTCCTCTGTTTTGATTTTTCTCTCCAACAGAGAGCTGATTTGCATAGCGTGATTGACCTTGTTTTTCCCTCTGGCAGGGTAGAATCATTTGCTTTTGTTTCTTGAAAACATTGTCAGTCCTTCAAGTGCTGCTGAAGGGCAACATTCACCCACCTCTAAAGCCTTTGGAATCTCAGCTGAAAGACGAGAAGAGCCAGCAAGAGGGCTGCAGGCACTGAAACGATTCGCTGTTGTCAGATCTCAGAGTTCCTGTAAATTTTACACTATTTCGTATCTAATGGCCCAGTTCCATGAACCAGGACRCAGAACCCAACTTTCTGCCTGGGTGCTTTGCTCATAACATTGCTTAGGAAAGCTTTAAGGTTTTGCAGAAAATACTTTATTATCCATTATATACTTSTTACTTATCAAAATGCTTTCCTGAAATGTGAAGCTGACAACAGAAAGCAAATCAGTGCAAGGCCTTAGACAGATATGTAGATTATGCCTTAACTTTCTGCTACCTTCCCTCTCCACTATAGGGATGCCATTTATGGTTGGAAATTACAAAGGGCCGTTCAAATATTCTTGAACTGGTTTTAGAGCCCTGCATAGRAAATAGAGCTGAAACATGTCCCATATGGCATGGGGGACAGGTTAGTTTGGTTGCTTGC
Source organism: Cardinalis cardinalis (assembly GCA_014549065.1). Taxonomy (NCBI): domain Eukaryota; kingdom Metazoa; phylum Chordata; class Aves; order Passeriformes; family Cardinalidae; genus Cardinalis; species Cardinalis cardinalis. The sequence continues at coordinate 81,406 of JACDOX010000185.1, read as the reverse complement.
CTGGGTTACCTGGTGTTCTCTGCTTGTTTCAAATAGACACCCAAAAACTCCATGTTTAGGCAAAGTTTCTGGTGTAAGAAGTCTGCACATGAAAAAGGTAGTACATTGAACATGGTATTCTGTGTTTTCTGTCAAACACATAGCTTTCAGGCAATGAGTCATGATTTTATTTCCTATGGTTTTAAACTGCCCCATCCTGACTCTTAAAAGTATTGTTCTCTGATTACACAGTTATTTCTGCCCACATAAGGATTTGTTAGCAGTGAAATGGGCTGGAAACGTGAACACATTAGTATGCCAAAACAGCAAATAAAACATTATGTCTGAAAAATCTGCTACSTGTATGTGGCAGCCAGAAGAGGAGAGAAAATGGGAGATAGGTAAAAGGAGAAAAAAGCAAAACTAATCTTTAATTTTTTGGGAGAACTTTCTTCTGTCTACCACTGTCCCACCAGTCTCCCAAACAGGTACTTGGTTCAGGAGGAGCTGTGGACCCATGTACAGAACTGGTGMAAGCTGATTCTGAGCTTCTCTGAAAGCCTGTGGTGCTTTTGTGGAAAGGGGCAGTGGCAGGTTGCTGTGGTGAGTCCCACTGTTTGTATAGCCCTGCTGGGATAGAGKTTTCAGCTGGTGGGACAGGCTCCTCACAGCATCCACCCTGCTTGGCTGCACTATGGGGAAGAACAGTTTGACCAGTCTCTGCTTCTAACACCCAGTCAATGTTTCCCTTTTGGATCAAGTAGCAGATGAGGAGAAATAGCTCAATAATATTCTCTAAAGTGCCTGCTTTCCACTGAGGCTCCAGTTCCCTCCCAGTATGATGTGGTCGCCAACAGCTGATGCTGYAGGGAATTCCCTTTTGGGCACAGGGTAAGTAAGGACTGTGCTCAGCCAGGCAGTGCTGGCTCTGAGGACACTTTCCTTCTCACAGGGCAGCAGCATGGGGTTGACCACAGAAGCCTGAGATGCTGCCCCAGGTAGATGAACAGTTTTAGCTTTCCTCTTGAGATTGGACTGGTGAATTGATGGGGATGAAGGGTTTTGGGGTGCAGTGCTTGGAATGCCAGGTTTGTTTTCTCTCCTCTGCTCTCAAATGTATATACCCTGTAAGATTAATGTTGATTTGTTGTTTTCATGCAATTTGATTGGTGGAGAAAGAAGAGAACCTGGAAGAACAGCTAATCTGAGAGTAATGGCTAATTGTAACTCCTGCTGCTATTGAGTTGAGGTAGCTATAACTGCCCAAAGAACATCCTAGAGAGTCAGTGCAGTTTCCTCATTCATACTGGCTCTGTGGGTAAGTTTTGYTGAAACCTGTAACTGTGGGATGGTGCTGTCACACTGTTAGTTTTCCTTTATTGTAATTAAATGATCCTGGTCTTATAATAATCATAAAATATTTTAATAATATTTCTTCTTTCACATTAAGCTCTTCTTCTTCACATTAAGCTGGCTTCTTRCTAGCAGTATTTTTCTGAGCACTGATTTCTGATCTTGGAGATGAACAAGCACAAAACCTGTTCATGGGCAAAGGCACAGCCCAAATAACCAAGTGGTAAGTAGAACCAATCCCAGCAGAAAAGGGATGCAGCCACTTGTTTTGTGACTCACAGATCGCCTTAAACTCTGTTTAGCAGCCCCAAACCCTGCTCTGTATTCAGAATATTTCATGTGGGATTTTCCAGTTTGTGAGACTTGGGGGTACATGTGGGAAATGCACAGCTATATGGCAGGGTTTCACCAGCCATTCACCTGGCAGCCCTTTCCCATGGGTAGGACAGTCCTCTTCCACGTGTCTCTGTGCTCTGGGGTCACTGAGAGCAGTGTGGGCTGGCAGCCGGTCATGTGGGGACTATTCCAAGAGCTGGAAAGCCACTGAAGAAGCAAACTCAACCGGCCCRTAATGCTACATGCTCTAGAGCTGAAGCTAAGTAAATCATCATCTGTTTGTGTTCTGCCTAAAGTGCAGCATAGGAGTACCATACACTCTGCACACCACCATGTTTTCTGCAGCTGGTACTTTGCCTTTGGGTGCTCCCTGTCCTTTATTCCTTGGAGAATTGGTGCAGTGTGCCCAAGTGCCCAGGCAGCAGGCACAGGAGATCAGCAGCAGGGACTGCATCTTCACATTTTCACGTCAAATCCTGTACTCAAGGATGTACAGCCCAAGGGGCAAAGATCCTGTTTCTACAGCCTATTGCTACATCCTGTTTCTACATCCACTGTCACAAGGGCAGCCCTATGACATGTTCATATGCAGTCCTGTTCCACTGACTGTTCCCTCTTGGCAATAGAGTGCCACTTTTATAAAGCTTTGTAAATCACTCCTGCTCAGTGTAGCCTCTTGGACAGGCATAGAATATATTTTCACAGCAAGGACGAGACTCTGGGCAAATTTCTTACATTCTGTTGCTAAAATACACAATATTTATGTAAAAGAAACATTCCTTTTCTGCTTTCTCATTGCAGTAAGCAACTGGGGTATGTGAATAAAACTCTCCTTTATCTATTCAAACAGAAGACAGATTCAGTTTTAGAGATTCATGGTAAAAGGTACTGATTGTGCACCTGAGGTCCTTGGCTCTGCTCCATATGCTGCACACACAGTCCAGGCCCTGTGCTGGCMAACACTTGCAGTTGTGCATTTCTACACTTCTGGCTCTATCAAGCCAGCCAAGCTGGATGGGGCCTTGAGGGGCTGCCTGCACCACAGCTGCAAATGTTACCTAAACCACCCCAAAGTTCTGCTCCTTCCTCTGCAGGTACCTGCCCATGGAATTGCCAAGTTGCTGAACCAGGAAAAGYCTTAGACTGCATGCATGCACTGCTGAAAGAGCAAGGGAAGTCAGGAGAAAGCAATCTGTAATGACCCCATTTGCTATTTTACTAACTGATACCTGCTCAACCTCAATTTTACACTCCSCTATCTCCCTCTGCAGCCTGTGTGTTCCAGGCTGTGCTAACCAGCACATTCATTTTACACTGGCAATTGCTGAGCCACTTGTGCTTCATAGCAGAACACTGATGTTTATATTCTTTAATTTAGAAATGTGCTGTATAAACTGCTAATTGTTTGCACATGTAGCTATTAATTGTMTTTAAGCAGCCAGTAAGCATATAACCTCAATACAATCACTACCCTTGGTCATGGCAACTGCCTGTGAGGAAAGGCACCTGCTTCCTACTCCCAAAATCAGATGCTGTATATAATWATGTTGTTGAAGCGGTAACACTTTATTATTAGTGCCTCTGTTTGCTCACTCTATACTTTATAAAGTGGTCATGACTTATAGACAGAAAAGTAATTGATTTGGCTTGGTTTATCTACAGGGGCCCAGGCAATATTTTATCGTTTCACTTTGAAAGCTGTTTTTGAACTCAAGTCATTTCCAAGTAAAATCTCTGCTGGTTCTCATGCTTTTTCTTTTTCCAACTCTGACTGCTACCCTCAWTTCACTGAAGTTTTACAATTTAAATATGTGGGTGTTTTTTTAAACAATTCTAACTTTCATATTTGAGGAATATGATTGCTGGTACTTTGCTGTATAGTTGTAGGGGGTGTATTTCCCCCCACACCCCACCCCATCACCACYACCTCAGTTCTTTCCAAGTGGTTTATTAATGATCTCAGAAATAKGATTCTCTATTTCAGAAAAGATTTTCAAAAATTGCCTGCAAACTAATAGCAGAACCATACTGCACCACACCAGTGCAATAAATGCTAAGGAAGGTTGAACATTTCACAAAAGGAAACCTACCAGAAAGAGTTTGAGGTTTTGACTTCATCCAGAAGCCTCTGGTTTACTACTAAAATTTCCAGCAAAACAGAGTTAATTTTTGCAATGCTTTTTGTTTTCAATAGAGCTATGCATTCTGCCAAGACATGGCTGCTGGATGAGCAAAGTCTTCCAAGACAGTCTCTGCAGCAACAGATGAAAGACTGAAGGCTGGGAGTGACATGAAGCATAGAAGGTCCAACTAAAATTACACAGGGCAGCAACAGGAATGAACTTTGAAAATCCTGAGTCTGAGCAATAGAGGGACAACCTGGAGCCCTTCAGGAATGACCTGTGAAGATGAGATCCGCTGGAACCATTGCCAGTTTTGGTACCAGTTTGGACAGATGTCACTGTAGAATATCTACAGTTGGTCTTTAAAATATATGCAAAGACTTCATAAGGTGAGATTTATGAAGACTCCATATTGGTTGGACAAACAGGACACCACCTGTCCCAACACACCTCACTTGCTGATGTTCATTCACCATAGGACCAAGTGCTAGAAGAATATGTGGTTTTGTATTTTGAGGATCTTACCACATCTACCTCATTTCTGATGACACAGAAGAGGCAGCGGTCTGTGAAAGACTGGTAGCAACAGATTGGTACCCATGKTCTGGCTCTAGAATGAGATGGTCCTTATCAAACACCAAGTGTGAAAGTGGAGCTTCTGGAAACACATGGGCATGTGGCCTCCCCACTCTGTCATGAAGGGATCTCTTATGAGTTGATTCTTTCTGAAGCCCTCCCTGTTTTTAGCCAAACTCTTCTAGAAGAGTTGGAAAACCTTCAAAGCACCATTTTCCAAAGAAGGGACTGAGCTGGRTGTGGGAAAGCAGCCAAAGCCCAGGAAGGGCTGGTAAGAGGATGTATGCTAACGAGGAATCTGCCCTGGTAGATGGGATAATGAYTGAGCCTTCTTAGGAGGGAAGAGACAAGGAAAAACCATTGGAAAAGTGTGATTAAAAGTAGTTTCATTTTACATTACGAAGTGGCTGAAGGCTGCCAGCCTTGTTTGAATTTAATGGGGGCTTGTCCTTGTTYGAATGTAATGGGAGCTTGTCCTTGACCCGTGTTCATGCTGCATCACACGAGTCACAGCCGTGGGATCCTGCGAGAGCAGGTGCCTGGCTGGGCGGAGGAGCGGCTGCTGCACCGCGCCCAGCGCGCACACGGTGCCTCCCGTGCCGCACAGGTACCGCGGGAGGCAGGCAGGGCGCTGTGCCCTGCCCCGCTCCCACCTCTGCCCGTCGGGGCTGCCTGGAGCCTGACTGCCGGGAGAGCATCATCCCCGGCGGGGCTCACCCCTCCTCCGCCGGACGCAGATTACTGTTGTGTTGCCGCGGGGCACTTYACCGGGTGCCCCCCATCTGGCCAAGCGTTTCCAAGCGCCGGTGCAGGGCTGGGACGGGAGGACGCAGCCGCCCGCCCTTGGAGCGGACCAAGCGCCTCTCGCCGCAGCGAGGGGTCCGTGTTGCACGGCTGAGCAGCCGATGGCTCGGGCTGGGCGCTACCGGCCGCCCTTTTCCCTCATGCCGTCCCGTGGGCCCTGGAAGCAACTTCTGCGCCGGCGTCAAGCCCAGCGGGCCGCCCTGCCCGGCCGYGGCTCTCCCTTCTCCCGCTTTCCTCCTTGCCTCCCGGGCGCCGCCGCCATGTGGCTCCACGGGCGGCAGGGGGCGCCGTTCCGCCGCCCGCGGGCCCGGGCTGCCCTCGCTGTGCGCGGCGGGGCCCGGCGGGCCCGGCAGCCCCGGCCATTGCCACACGGCCCCGGGAGAGCTTGATGTGACCAGCCCCGGCCATCGCCACACGGCCTGGGGAGAGCTTGGTGTGACCAGCCCCGGCCATCGCCACACGGCCCCGGGCGAGCTTGGTGTGACCAGCCCCGGCCATCGCCACACGGCCCCGGGAGAGCTGGGTATGACTGGCCCCGGTCACAGCTCTACCCTGCGGAGGGGCTCACGGCAGCAGCGCAAACAGGAGCTGCCGGCTGCCCCTGCCTTCCCAAAGGGCCATTCTCCCGTTCCGGGTCACGGCTCCGTGCCCTGGGCTCCGTGCCTGGATCGCCCCCAGGCCGGCGGGGTGGCCACCGCCCGGCTTTGGCCRCCGTGTGACCCTGGCACTGCACTATGAAATGGTTGCACGAGCCCATCACCAAAAGCCTTTTGCCACCGCATTTGCCCCTCTGACATTCCACCAGGGTGTCAGACCCATCCTGACCAAACCTTCTCCCCATGCAGGCGTATCCTAGCTGGGGAGGAGAGCTGTGGTTGGCATGAACCACATTGCTCCATCTAGAAGCACATGAAAAGGCAAAACTGTATTTTGGCCGTGAGAACTGTAGTGGCCCTYTGGGGACCGTGGCACAGGGCACAAAGGAGAGGGAGGAGGCCTGAATCCAGGCTGTCACCAGCACTTCATCAGCGGCAGTTTTAGGGACAATCATTTTTCCTGACAGCTGATTATCTGGTAGCTGGTCTAAGCAAGCCGGTGCTAAGGTCCTGTTTCATGTGGCAGCTCCAGGAATGACTTCCTGGCACACCCAGGGTTTTGTGGCATTCCTTGCTCTGGAGTAATTGTGAAAAGCATGGCTGCTCTTTCCTTCTCCCTGAGGACCCAGTTGTTTGGGCCAACCAAGATGTGGCTGTGCACCGAGGCACATCCCAAATGCCGGGTGCTGGGGAGTTTGTGATTACTATGTGTCAGTAAGGAAGATCCACATCACTCCTCCTCCAGCTCCACCAACCACAAACCCACACACTCTAGTGGTTCTTCCCTACTCCAGCAAATAGTTGGCACAGACTAGAGAAGCAGCAGCTTGCAGCTGGCACAGATCAGCCATGACTCGCTGGCCTCAGTGACTTCACTTTGAACTTGCTCCCTTGTTGTCGCCTCTTCTTCCCCCCTTTTCTCACAGAGCTGCACAAAGAGAGCTGGCAGGACTGCCCACCACCCCAGCRGGCACCACTCACCTTGCCAAGCAGGGCCCCCTCCATGCCCCCTTCCTGCCACCCCCAGCTGCTTCACGCCCTTCCCCATTGTATTCACTTGCCTTTGAAATTGGCAGGAGACATCAGCTGTGCTCAGATGATGAAAAGAGAGGCAGACGCACCTGCTCATGTCTGGGGCTTGGGTTTAGAGCTGTGCTTGTGCTGAATACATACACCCTTATTTGGGTGCCCAGATGCAGAAGAGTTGGAGGGGGGCTTTTCTTCAGCTGCTGAAATATTCAGGCAGATCACAGTGCAGCAGTTTGCAGAGAGACCACCTCTCCCATCCTCACATCACCACTGTCCCAAAAAACCCTATTATTTTTAAGCACTTTATGTGCTGAATGGTCAAGTGTTTTTTACCTTACAATGGGAACACTGTTAGGATGGGYTAAACAGACTAACCAACAGCAGACTTCTTGCCCCACTGCACAGTGACAGCATGTGTTAGTTACCTGCATACATCATGTCTCTTGAAAGCATTTTAGGACCACAAATTTTCAACCYGTAAGACACATTTGGATACCTAGGAGGAGTCAGGCAGTCTCTAACATCAAGTGGGAAGRAAAAGACATTTTTCCAAGGCATGGGAACTAATGGAGTAAGGGTGAACTACTTGTGACAGATGATTGTTGACAATTTCTTTGCTCACTTCCAAAGCATAGATCCAAATGAGTGACCAAAACAAGCTTGAACTTTCCTCCCTTTCACTTCTATGACTTTTTCATGGAAAGGGAGGTGGGTCCAGCACATTTGGCCTGAAGCAAGGTAGCAGTTATGAGCCCTGCACACCCCAAGCCAGGCAGCAGCCAAGGGCTGCCCATGTGCAGAGAGCTGGTAACAACACAAGGTGCAGCCTGGTGTCACACAGGCTTAGCAGTGGGTCTGATGGCAGTACTGACATATTTGCCTGGCATTGCACCTGAGCTAATAAGCCTTGGGTTTGTTAGTTTGGGCACAGCACTGCACTGACATCAGGGGACCTGCACTGGTTCCCAGCCCACCTGCTGGGATGCCTCTGGGCTGTTTTTCCTGATTCTGGTGCTGGGTAAGCACAGACAATTTAAGGGCCAAGAAAGTTATGTCATTCAAAGTCCCCCTTCCTTACTTTTTGCCATACTTACTAAGGCTGAAGCCCCTGTAGTTCCTCAGCTTTTGCTCCTGCCTCYATCTCAAGAGGAGATGGACAGGAATGAGCAAGCTAAGGGAGGGCATGGGGGCAGCTATAAATGGCTTTGTCACTGTGCCCACTGCAGTGCCCTGCCTGCCCACTCTTCCTTTTATCCATTTTCAGCCATCAGACTTGCAGGGCATCTTACACCTGAATCCGTCTCATGGCTCCMCACAGCGGCTAAGGGAAGGTCTGGGAAATCAATCGCCTCTGCTCAGATCACACATGAATTGTCAGCAGAACTAACTCTGTTTGTTTCAGCTGCTGCATTCCAGGACTGAAGTCACCTCATCCAAAAGGCAGCAGGCGTATCGTCAGGTGAATTGTATCCAAAAGGTTTTTCCCTTACACCCCTAAATAAAGGAGCCCATGGCTTCACTATAAAATGAGGAAGGAGGAATCCCATCGCTGGAACCCAAAGGTGTTTAAGTTTTCTCAATAACCCAGGGCTCTGCACTGGATGTCTACCCTAAGCCCTTGCCATTGCAGCAGGACTCCTCAGATTCCTGCCTAGAGCTGTGCAGGATGTCCTCCTGCCCTCCCTGAGGGACCCCAAGGCACAGGGGTCCCTACTAATGTCCTCTGCACAAGTAGTGTCAGACCTGGCTGTGATTAGGCTGGTGGAGGCAGCACTGTCTTGCCTTTGCCCTTTAACACCATTAATGCAGCTAAGGAGAGATTTGGGGGTGATGTCTGAACTGACAGGCTACAGAGTTGTTACCTTCCAGTCATCTTCCTGACATTCTGGTGTCAGTCTGCTGGTGCAGGGGGACACTGGAGGGAACCAGGCTCATGCAAGGGGAGTTGGGCAGGTGACTCCTGTGTCACTTACCAGGCACTTCAGTGCTGGGAGCTGACCCTGCCTGCCCAGTATCAGGCAGCTGAGTACCAGCAATGCTGCATGGATGGAGTCTGACTTAGTAAATATTAGTTTTCAGAGTCATGCATGATCTAGTGAAATGTGAGCAGTTTCCTGCTAAAGAGCTCCTTTTCTAAAAGCTGGGGTGGTGAAGTTAGGAACACTCACTTGCCCCTGCAGACACAATGCCTCAGTCATTAAGTGGGAAAAAGTCCCAAGGAATTTCAGCAGTGCAATGATAAAAGGCCATGAACAGCTGCTGAAAGTGTTCATGAACCAGGGGTAACTTTACATAAAGAACTAAAACAGAAGTAAAGCCCAGTTTGATTAAATGGTTGGATTCAGGAAAGCAGGTCACCTCTTGGAAAGCAGCTTATGTAGGTGTGAGATGATTCAGGCTATTTCTGAAGAGGGAAAATATGCAACAGCTTCCTGGCTAAAGCACAGGCCACCCCGCTCCCAAGTAAGGCCACAGACTTTCAGTGACTTGTCATCACTCCTTCAGGCCCTGTGCTCTCTGAGAATAATAATGCTCCTCTGCCTGATCTCTGCTTCCAAAGCTAAAATACACACACACACACACACACATGCACTCACACATGCAAACAATTCCCAAATTGCTAAGATTCATTCACCAACACAAAAGCAATTTCAAAGGTGAAATTCAAAGGTGGTGAACCTTTCCACTCTTGGTCACATGATGCCCAGAACTTCATTCCTTAGGTAGTACAGTGGCCAAAACCCCTAATTGAAACTATAAACACTTGGCATCTGAAAATCATCTGAAAATGGACACATCCATTTTTGTGTCTAACCTCAAATAATTGTTTGGAAATAATACCTGATGATCTCCTTCCCTGAGGACCTCAGGGCACCTTGCAAGTTACTGTAGGAGATGGAAACCTTCAAGCCCCTGTGAGTGCATGGGTCAGCTGGCAGCTGATGCTGATGCTGCCCACGTTAGCAGGTGAGCTGGAAAAAATGAAGCTATTTGCTAACTCACAGTTTGTCACTGTGACTTGCGAGAAGCGAGATCTTGTGGCCTGGGTGATTCCTTTGCAAAATAGCTGGCAGAGAGCCTGGATACACATCCTGGCTCATATCTGCTTTCGCTGTCATTTGGCCCAAGCAGTGAAAAGCAAATGAGGGAGGATGTAGCAATAATATGGGGGAAGCTGGAGATGTTGGAAATATGTGCAGGAAATAATCGAATTAGACTGTGCCTGGGAAAACCAAAGTTGGTATGTTTGGGAGAATAGCCTGAAACACTACTGCTCAATAGGACAGAGAAATCAGGAAAGAAGAAACTTCAATAAGCAGACACTGCTGCACTATGGCCCAGGACAGGTCCATGTGATTTGGGGCTGCCCACTGAGGTATCTTAGTGCAGAGTGGGGTGTGCTGGGGCTGCAGCAGGGCTGCTGTCATTGTTACTGTACACCCCACACCAAGGGTGATGCAGACAGGCTGAAGGCTTTCAGAGAGAACTACATCAGATAAAAGGGAGGGAACAGCTGGATGAGGAAAGCCTGAAAGAATTCGGCATAAACAACTTTTCTAAATAGTGACTAAAGGAGGAGGATCTAATAATCCTCTGCAAGTATTTGAAGCCTATAAACACCAAGTGAGGCTCATGTGGGATAAGATTAGATGTAATGGGATAAATGTGTGAGCAGGGTAAAATATGTTTTATGCAAGGACAGAGGTACAAATTAATAGAGGGTGGTTTCCCAAAGGAGAAGTCTGATTGGTGTACACAAAACTGCTCCAGGTAGAAAAAGGAAACAAGGCCATGTGCTGCTGGCATAGTTAGGCAAAGAAGAAGTGGATAAGGTAGCCTTTACCTTCAGGTTCTTTTGCTGTGAGGCTTGTTGTTCTATAGAAAAGAAAAACTTATATTCATCACATTGCTTAAAATCCCTACCAGAACCAAGCTGAGTACAAAAATAGGTATCAAGACTTTTTCTGAACTGGTGAAGAACATTGCTCATCATAATCTGGAACTTTCCTTGCTTGCACAACGAAGGAGGTGTGACATCCTGCTTTGTGTGGGTTTTGTGGAGGATGGCCCAGAGGACATAAAAAGGGATACTTAACTGCACTCAGCTATCACCTATGTCACTGGCAGCACGCTGGCAGGCTGGCAGTGCTGAGGTGACTTCATCCCACACCACATTCTTYGTGGAAATTAACCTGCAACATACTGGGAGTGTTTGTTGGCCAGGTATCTGGTGGCCAAGCTGTAATTACTTCCTGGGATTGCAGTGAAAATCAAACCAGGGAAGGGTCACTCCTGTTCTACAGTTAATTTTTCTTCACAGTAGAAGCGAGGCATAATTTTTTACCTCATGTTTATTCAGAACCTTTGGAGGCTCTCTCTTGTACAGGCATTTAAAGGAAAAAAATCAGGACTTGGATGCAATCCTATCACCTGCCAATTGCTCTCTCCATTCCAGTCAGTAGAAAGCTAGGCAGAAAAGGGCCTTTTTTTCCCCACTCTGTCTCTCTCTTCCTCTAAATCTGTGTAATCTCTAGAGGCCAGGGTATTCAGTGCTGTTCAGATCCTGTATTTGGCTCATTAAAATGTCAGACTTGCCACTGCACACCCAGGATGCTCATTCCTATTGACATCAATGGACAAGGAAATTGATGGGAGTTGGGGAAGTAGAAAAAGCCCACAACTTTCTTTATGGTGAGATTAGTGATCAAAGTAGCTTTAAATTATGTTAAAACTCTTCTAGTGTCATTAAGCAGACTTATCAGGCTGTCCAGTCTAACACAAGCACACAACATTTCAGGAAGTTTTCTTGTGTGACTTGCGAAGAAAACGTGTCTGACACTCACCTGTGCTCTGCTGATGAGCTGTGCCAAAGCTTTTGTGTTGTTGGTGATGGGTAAAACATGAGTAAAATGGATTTTGCTGCTGTGTTTCCAGGTTTTATAATGCATCACACAAACCATTTAATAAATACACAGTAAAGTGGAAAATAAATCGTTCTGAGAGAAGCCTGAGGTGAACTGAAAGCCAAGCACAACAAAGCTGTCACTCAGCTTCTCTGGGATAAAATCCTTCCTTCCCTTATTTTCAGACTGCAGAATTGAGTAAGCCGCTACCACAAACTCTGTTGTCTTTTACCTAGTTGCTTCCAAACCTTATCTAAGGTATTTCTATATGTAAGACTGCTCACAGAAATAATGCACAGCCTGAAAATAAGATTTGATAAGAGCTGAATCACAGTTTGGAAAACTGTAATATTGTGCTCTGTCACCTTCCTCACATTTAAAAGGATTTTTGTACTTTCGCATTTGGAAAAATACATGCCTTGCCCCTAGATGAAACTTTGATGGCCCCAGATATGTCTAATAATGTTTCTAGGTTAATTCTGGAAATTATTTTAATGAGGACTGTCTCTCTCCTAATAAACCAATATAATAGAAGCTCATGAAACACAGTCAAAATGTTTCTGATGTAATAAATCATTATAATATTTTACTGTGTGTGAAAGAGCTGCTTAGCATTTCTGTGTATCCCAAACACGAACTACTTTTCCAGGATACTGCCAAGGAGATGTGTTTTCCCAGAAGAAAAGCAAAGTGGTAATGTTTCTCCTTCCTTTCTCATTTTCTGCTGCACCAGACATACCTGAATTTGGGGCTGGCATGGGCAGCAGTGCTGCTCCAGTGCAGGCATGGACACAGGGTCCTTAGAGAGCTGTCACATAAGTGGTAAAAGAGGTAGTGCATGTGTGACACAAGACATTTAATTAGCAYGTTAAATGATCACATGTGCATTTCAAAGCAGTGCCAGCTGAGCAGGAAAGCAGCCTAACACACAGTTTGAAGGAAACATGCATATTTGCAAACTTTTTTTTTCCCCCCAAGTTCACTGCTGTTTCTTGGACAGTAAAGAGAAATCTGGTTTTTTGGAAGCAGAACATAGATTGAAGTCCTTTATTAAATCAGCTGGCTGAACTGCAACCGCTGAAGGCTATGGTAAGAACTTGCCAGCTTTTTGAAAAGCACTGTCTTGTTCTGGACATGGTTTAGGCTATACAAGTTTATTGCAGATACTGCACTCTGCCCATAGGGTAGGGGCACACACTTCAGTATTCATCATTGCAGATTTCTGGGACACTGAATTCTGCCAGAACAAGTTCCTTTGCTCCACCTGGACCCAAGTGAAACAGAGATTTCTCTCTTTGATTCGTCAGCATCTCAGCCAGATGAACTTGGAAACTCAACTTGCCAAATTCGCACAGTTTGAGAAAGTTCACATTAAATCTATGGGACCTGACTGTGCTTTCCAGAGCTTCTCCTGGCATTATTCCTGTAACAATCCCTTCCAGTTCCATTGGCCCAAAAGCCTGACAAAATAAATTCTAAGGAAAGTGCCTCCCTAGTTAGATAAGTTCTGGCCCCTTGGCTGTCACCTGGTGTGAAGTTGACCCAGCACACACCCACTCATTTCTCTCTTTTGGGCCATCTTTACTTGCAGGCCAAGCAGCAGTGTCCTGTGCAGGCAGCAGAGGGCAAGCAGGTATCTACCTCACCTGATATCAGCTAGACACAGGCATGGTGCTACTGCAGCTTCTGCTGCCCTGCAGACATTTGTACCTGGGACATAAAGGACTCACATTAAAAAAAAACAAAACAAAACAAAACAAACCCATCACCCTATCAAGTCTGGTTTTACACACCAGGAGTTAAGTGTAACCATGGGTGTAGGAACTGTAAAGACCTTCTCCCCCAGCATTCTGTCAGAGCATCCCTGGTTGGGAAGCAGGAGTGCATCCTCGTGGGCTGGTGCTCCAGAGGCCCAGGGGAAGGGAATTAATGCTCCTTTGGACATTATGTTCCATCATGCTCTCTTTCCCAGTATTAYGGAGTGGCAGCCAAAAACAAAGAAGAGGGACCTATAGTGACAGCCCAAGGGGCAACAGTTTTGAACAGTAAGAGAGAGGACATGAGGATGAAAATTTTTATGATGAGGGTGGAACAGGTTGTCCGGAGAAGYTGTAGATGCCCTGTCCCTGGGTGTGTACAAGGTCAGGTTGGATGAGGCTTTGAGCAACCTGATCTAGAGAGAGATATCCCTGCCCATGGCAGGAGGGTTGGACTAGTTGATCTCCAAAGGTCCTTCCAACCCAAACTGTGCTGTGATTCTTACAGCCACTGCAGCAGAGTGCCAGTGAGAGGGGAACTGAGGGTGCTGGACCATTGCAGGATTGGACCAGGCATAGAGACAAGACCCTGCAAGACATATTTGATCAGGCATGTTTTGGTCATTGAGTGCTGGTCATTTGGATGCCATGCACTCTAAAAACATATCAGATGTCAAGGTCCTGGCGGCTGGAAGCTGATGAAAATGAGAAGACACCTGGGGAAATCTGAGAGCAGTAGGAAAACAGGAGGCTGGAGACAAAACTGCAATTTTTAAATCCCTTTCTCCTCTAGAGTTTCACAGCCTGCTGGATTTGGCCTAAGTTGACATGAAAGATCTGCTGTGTTTCCTGTTACACATGAAAAATGACATACACTCCAGTCACATCAATATTATTATAAAATTTTTAATCGGACTTCACACGTAATTTTTACTAAAAATATGTATTTTGGGATTTATAGTTCATCTTAGCCTGGTTTTTCCCATTGAGCGTGACCAGAGTTTTGGGAAGAGTGATGAGATACTGCACCTCCAGGCAATGCCCATCACTGCCCAGAGTTAGGTCAGTAGTGCCAATGGCCACCTGCATCTTTAATAATGTCAAGCAGCTTCAAAACACTGACATCTGTTTGTGAAGTTTGAAGTTTAAGTGATTTCTCAGATATGCAAGTGAACACTCTCTACATGGAACCTTGCTTGGAAAATATTTGACATTTCTATAGCAGGCATTTGCTCACTTAGGAAAAAATTATCCAGAGAAAATAAGGGCTTTGCTGCTTAGCCAACTCTTACACCACAAGTGAGCACCCCCATCCTCTYCCTTCTCTACATTGTCACGTTACTATGAGAGATACACCACCACCATCAGTCTGCTTGTGGGCTTTTCCCTCCTGCAGGAGCTCTGCTCAGCTGCTCATACACTGGAATATTTTTGTTTTATTTTTGCTCAACAACTCACTATCAAAATAGTAAAACTGGGGGATTTTTGGTTATTTAACTAAGGATACTTTAATTGCTCAATTATGTAACAAATCTTGTAATGGGATCTGAATTTTTGCTCAAATACCAAAATCCCTGGCAGAAGTTCAATATTTCTTACATTTTAAGGAGGCCTTTATACAGTGTTTTTACAATATTTTAAAGGGTCTCATCTTTTTTTAAYAGCTTTGTGGGGATTGGGCTGTATAATAACATGAAGACTTGGATAAAATCCAATCCAGATCAGCTGCTACTACAGAAACAAATCAAACAGGGCTGATTTTTTTTTCTGTTCTCTTTACTCAAAACAAAAAATAGGGCTGGAGCTGCATCAGCTGCCAGTGAGTCAGAATTTAACCCAAACATGTTAAAAATCTGCAGCTGGGTTCATCCTTCCCCCCCAAGGCCAAGAGGGGCATGCAGGTTGCAGTCGTGCAGACTCACCCATGCATGGAGAGAACATGATTGCTGTGTATGGTTATATTAAAAAAAAACCAAACCTGYCCCGTGCACCAGCAGGGTGTCTGGTGCTGAGCTGGTTCGAAAGCCAGACTGGAATCACCACCCTGCTCTCTCAGCAGCTCCAGCATTCAGCAACTTGACCAAACAGACCCTCATGTTTAACTAAATCACAGCAGCAGCAGCAGCAGCAGCAGCCCCAGCACAGGTTGGAGGGCGCTCCCATTCCTGCTCTCCCCACTATGGCTTTCCCAGCTCTAGCCCTGCTTCGGCCCCCTTGCATCAGCACTGGGGAGCAGAGCCTGATACACAGCATGGTTCAAACACATATTTCTTCCTTATAAAAACATAGAACAAGATATTTGGCTTCTCTTACCAGAAGCTTGGGGCATAATTAATCCACTCTATCTTGCATTTTTAATTATGTCTGCCCTTAAATATCTAAGTCTTTCACAACCCCAAYAGTTTTAAGATGCAGGGAAAATATTACAGCCATTTTCACAGGGAGAGAGGCCGTGGCATAGAGCCTCTGATTAAGTAGGCCAAACTTCAGAGAAAACCTGGAGCATGACTGAGAACAGAACCCAGATGTACCCAGGCTCATGCTTCATTTTAATGCAGCACTAGGATCCCTCTCACTCATGATGCCAGTATAATGGTATTTCCTCTCCTGGAATGGTGTGTTCGACTTTGGCCAGCATCTCTCTCTGAGAAGTCAGATAGAGAGAAAAAGACCAGAGAAGCACAGCCAAGGCAGGTTCCCTTGTGCAGAGGATCTCCATACAAGGCAAGGAACAGGCACAGGAGCCTGTGGAGGACTGTGAGGTGCTCTGTGCCTGGTGGAACAGCAGGCAGACCAGCAGGCTGGCAGCACGGGGCTGGGCTTCACCCAGCCACACAATAAGAGGGCTTGGTGATGGAGTTTGGGGTCAGATTGGGTCTGCTTCTACTTTCTCTCTGTCCTGCAGTAAGCCATTTAACACTTAAGGRCTTGTCTGCCAGACTGGGGGGAGCTTTGGCAGGGTGTTTTACAATGCAAGTTTAACATGTGCCAGCTGCCTTGAGCTAACTCCCCAGGTCAGWCCAAATGCAAGGCAGAGCACTTGTGAGTGGCTATTCCAAAGGTGCTCTTAGACCTCTTGCTTACAGGTAGTTTGTGACACTAGCATGGATGTATAGAATCATAGAATTGTTTGGGTTGTAATGGACTTTAAAAATCATCTAATTCCAAACCCCCTGCCATGGGCAGGGATGCCACTCACTAGATCAGGTTGCATCATCCAACCTGGCCTGGAACACTTTCAGGGATGGAGGGATGGGGCATCCGTGACCTCTTTGGGATCCTGTTCCAGTGCTTCACCACCCTCTGAGTAAGGAATTTCTTCCTTACATTTATCTAAACATGTCTTCTTTCATTTAAAACTGAATTTTGTTTGTCCCTTGTYTTGGCAGTATCTGCCCATATAAAAAGTCCCTCTCCCTCCCTTTTAGAAACACTCTTTAGGTACTAGAAGTTGTATGAGGTCTTCCTGAAGCTTTCCCTTCTTCAGGCTGAAAAGTTCCAACTTTCTCAGCCTCCTCTTTGTAGGAGAGATGCTTTGTCATGGTCTAAGCCCAGCTGAAAATTAAGCACCACTCAGACATTCATTCACCCCTCCCTTCTCTCTGCATCCTGCCCCAGTGGAACAAAGAGGACTGAATAAAATTGGTATGTTGAGATAGGAACAGTTCAAGAGTTGAAAATTAAATAAAATACAATAATAATGCTAAATAATGRTAATAAAAAGGAAGTAACAAGTGATGCTCAGTGCAACTGCTCACTGCTCATTGACCAATGCCAGACCCCCTTCCTGATACCAGATTAACCCCACTTCCAGATAACTCCCAGCAGTTTAAATACTGGGCGTGGTGTTCTGTGGTGTGGAATACTCCTAGGTGGGTTCAGGTCACCTGTCCCAGCAATGCTCCTTCCCAGTTTCTTTTGCATACCTCCTCACTGACAGAGCATGARACATGGAGGAAAAAAAAGTCTGGCTTAGGATAAACAGGACTTAACAAAAGCCATAACATCAGTGTCTGATCAACACCATTCTCATTCTGAGTCCAAAACACACTGCAAACAGCCCTGTAACAGCTACTGAGAAGAAATTAATTGTACCCTACCTGTAACCAGACAGTGCATCAGCCCTCTGACCGTATTTATGGCCTTCCTCTGGATCTGCTCTAATAGGTCCACATCTTTCTTCTGTTGAGGACCTGGATCCATCCCCAAACCTGGGTGCAGTACTCCATGTGCTCCAGTATATACAGGTACACAAGGGCAGGGTAGAGGGGGAGAACACCTCCCTTGACCTGCTGGCCACACTTCTTTTAATGCAACTCAGGTTTGGCTTTCTGGCCTGCATGCTGTTGTCTCATGTCCAGCTTTCCATCCATATGTGTCATGATGAATATGCTGTAAAGTCCCACCTTAGTACTTCATACAATGGTCCTGGCAGACATAAGCCCTTAGGCAAGAAGAGCAAAGCTCAGCTTTATCAAACCTGAAGACCCTCACATGCAGTGTGGTGGTAGAAATGCAAAGTATTCTTTTTTCAAGCCTTTGTCATTCCAGAATGACCTGTATTAAGTACCCTGGCCCTTATGGCAGTGGCAAAATTACATTTACTCATAGAAAGACTTCAAAAACTTCGAAGACTTGAAAAATAGATCCCATTCAGTGTGTTAGAGAAAAACCATCTGGGAAGATTTGAARAAATTTAGGAGAGCTTTTGACCCTGTATAATTACTTCACAGAGCTCTTCTAGTTCATGCTTGCAGCAGTGGCCAAATATTAGAGCTGGGAAGAGGCACAGTTTTACTGAGGACCCTGGTGTTTGAGTCCAGGCCTGTGTAAGAAGCACTAAAATGCAAGTACACTGTGCACTGTGCTGTGAGGTAGCTGAGCGGAGCTCACATCCCAGGCTTGGAAAATGACTGTCTCCACAGTGCAGGGAAGGATCTGATGAGCCCCCTCACCTCAAATGGCTGCAGGGCTGCATCCTCTAGGAGCAGTGAGCCTGTGCAGGAGCAGGCAGCATAGGTGATTCAGGAACAGTGGATGCCACACCCGGCTCGTCTTCCCCTGCCTTGCAACGTGTCGTGACCATCGCCTTCAGCCACACATGAGGAGTTAAATGAAGCCATGCCTGATGTCCTGATGGAAGCCATGGCATGCTCTGTGCAGAGCTGTCAGACAGACCATGGTGTGATGGTGGCATTGTGAAAAGCTGCCTTCATCTGGCAGACACAGACAGGCACCACTGAAGATGTGCCGTGGCCTTCAACAAGGCTAAGCTCCCCAGGACCTTATAAAGCATCCCCAAGTGGCTGCAGACACAGGTGACAAACCAGATGCTGTCACACCATCAGCATTTTTACTCACTCAGATATGCCTGGCAGTCCTACCACGCTCTCAAGCTGTTGGACCATGCCAGACAAAAGTTAAGCTCTCCAAGGAGTTTGGCCCCCAGGTGAGTCTCTTTTCAGGGCATTCTTCATTCCTCCCAAACACAGACTGAAATGTAATCTGTCAGCTCCCAGGTGCTTCTTTTAGGCAGCTCTTCATGGTACCTGTGCCACTGCCTGAGGGTGTAATGACTTGGCAATGGGCACGATCACTAGACAGACAGGATGAGTGCCCTAAGCACAAGGCCATCAGACAGAGATGGTTCAGCCCTCCAGCAGCAGAGTAGTTCAAGATTGTCAGCATTTGACTTCACTTTACGAGGTGGGGGAGGCCAGGAGACCCCAGAGTTGCATCAGAGCCCAGGTCTGCTTCATGTTTTTGATCCCAAACACCACAAATTCCAAAGACACCCTCTCCTCCACCATAACCAGATTCTTTATTGCCTCTGAAGAAAGAGGTGACCTTGCCTGACACCATGTCCTTTGACTTGTATTTTCATCTCCAAAAAGTCTTTCTTTCCATCAGGGCATGCAGAGTGGTCTTAGCAATTTTTTTTCTTCTTAAAGCCAGAGACTGTCTGTGAGAAAACACCTCTTCCCACATCTGCATGTTTTGTACTCACTTTGAAATCTGAGATATACCTATGGTTCTCCTCTGCTTTGAGCACATATTAATGTGAATCTGGGAATTCCATGCAACTTGAGACAGAGATTTCCTTTGGTAACCATAGCCATGATCTGCCTTAACCCTGTAGCTTAGTGCTCTCCTGGCAGCCTGTATCATTCATTGTTCGTTTGCACAGATCTTTCCTCTACCACTCACCATTTTACCCTCCCATAAACATTTGTCAGTTGTGTCTAAAAATCTCTTCTGCCATGCTGCCAAGGAGAAGCCTTCTAGAAAGTACTCTTTGCTGTTTGTAATGCTAATTCTCTCTCAGTTCCCTCAGACCCAGGCCTGCCTGTGCTGTAAACTGCCTGGACAAAACAAACACTTGTTCTGTCTTTGGTGCAAGGGGWTGATGGTCCAGAATGAGTGATGTTCTATGAGACAGTAATAAAAGTGATAAACAAATAAATAGACTAATKCAGGGGAAGTTCTTGCTAGAACCTTGGTAAGAAAGATCAAGTAACTCCTCTAAAAAGCAAGTTATTYGAAATATCATCTTCCTTTACCCAAATCAAGTGATCAGGGCTTGCACTGATTTGACTGACCACACTTTCTGTCATCAGAATCTGCTCCCCTACTACCTCTTCAACTTATCTTCACTTTCAGAGCCCACAAACATAATTCACTTAGAAATAAAACTTAATTTACAACATCAAAAACAGTCACATTTGGAAACAGTCTAATTTCCTGATGCTCAAAAGCACATCACATTATAATTTATCAACCATCACATTTTAACTATGTCAGACATTTGTCATAAAATCACCATTAAATGGATATCTAATGGCTTCTAATAAATGTCAAAATGAACTTGCAGATGCCTATTCAAAATATATTAGAAGCCATTAAACAGCAATTAAAAGGAAGTTTCACAAATAATATTTTATATTAGATATGTTGTAGAGCCAGGCAAGGAAGGGACAGTGACATTTTGAGGACCTTCTGGAAATGCTCCCTTGTGCCACGTATTTCTGCAATAATGGACTGCATACCTCCCTGGAGAGCATCCCATGCTTCCTGGAGATCCYTGCATGATGAGGCCCTGGGCACTTATGATGTGGATGCTGTAATTCACAGCTTTAAGGCACAGCATGAACAGTATGTGAGGTAATGGCATTATTCCCACTCTCCCTTGTGCCCTTTGCTCTAGGGGCACAAAGCTGTCCCAGGCCCTCCCCAGCATTGCCCTCCAGGGTGCAGCCAGCAGGAGCGTGGGGCAGGAGGGGATAGCTGCCAGTGTGGGGGGAGAGAAACAGACACTGACGTTTTCTGGAGTTTGTAGGGGATGGGTAGAGGAAGATCTCCAGAGGGGTACAGAGAAGGTGTGGGGGATGATGAGCAGAGAAGGGGATATGAACAGCCATTCTCCCTCTGGAAATGTGAGGTGTGTGAGAAAGAGGGTTCCTGAACTGGGGAGATGGACAACTTGAGGCCACTTAGCATTGAGGTGTGCATCCCAAAGTGTGCACAGCTTTCTGCTGGCTTCCAGGAGAGAGCTMACACCACTGCCACTTCCTGCCCTGCCATCTCTTTCTCTAGTCCACATATTGACAAATCTCACCTTGTGTGGCTGGTGCAGTCTGGTATGAGCACGTGCTGGGCTCTCTGAGGAGGGCACTGAAGATCACCTTTGCCTCCTGGCTTGAGGCTCTCCAGAAGCAGCTCTGCACTGAGAGGCACCGATTGTCCCTCTTTTTTCCTGTGTGTCTGTGCTGCTTCTCTTCTGAAGCTGTGGTTTAAAAAGTGCATCTTACAGGCATATTAGGTACATATGCACATGTAAATACAATTTGTATAAAATATACAGCTGGTTGTAGGTATGATGTCCTTAGTTTCTCTTGTAACACAAAGATTACTTTAATTTCTATAGAATCATAGAATCATTTAGGTTGAAAAACCTCTATGATCACTGAGTCCAACTGTTAATGCAACACTGCCAAGGTGACCACTAAACCATGTCCCTATACCTTKAAAATGACTCACAGACATGTAACCTTTAGGAATAAACAGTAACATTAATATAAATGTTAAGCATGAGCACTAACAAAAGCAATTCTTAACAAGAATTTCTTAGTATTCACATTCCTATAGCACTCCAGCCACATCTTAGAAATAGTTAAAAAGATGAACTTCATCCCAGCTTGTTCCATTCCAATGCCAGGTTCCCTTTAAAAGCGGAGCTTGCTTTCTCTCTCTGTTTTTCTTTTTTTTCCCCACATTTGCCCTCACAAACAGGAGGGAGGGAAGGATAGGACTAGATGTGACCATTAATCCTGCTGGGGTTCAGGCCAGTGCAGTGAGAATTAGGTAAGCACAAGGCTGTTGAGCCCATTGGGGACAGCACATTTTGGCAGGGTCAGGAGCACAAGCAACAAAGCAGCATCTTACACAAGGAGATCTCAGGAGCCACTAATAGAGCCATTGTGTCAGTACACAAATATGTTGTTATGCTCCACCTTCTGTCCTGTTTGTTTCTTACAGTACTATGGCTACTTTCCTCTCCACTGACGTAGCTGAGAGTAGGTCCTGACACAGAAAAAAAGAAAAACCTCTCATTCCCTCCACCCTCCCCATCACTCACACTGTAAAGGACCTGTTTACACAACTGTGGAAGAGGGTGTGTATTTGCATATTAAATGGGATCAAGAAAATATGTAACATATGTTGCAAACAGAACTAATGTCTAAACACACATGCAAACCTGGGCTAACGGGTCCTGCCAAAATATTTTAACCATCTGTTTTTACTTAGCTGTTTTTGAACAAATTATGTTTGTTAATTTATTTTACTGTCAACAACAGCAAATGACAGAGTTGCTGCTAAACAGCATCATTATATATCATATTCTGGCATAATACCAGCAGGTTCTTCTAATGCGACAGGAATAAATGCATATTAAAATGTCAATTTGTTTAAAATCTAGTTCAGGATGGTAAATACATCTGCACAAATTCATCATGTTCCAACAGACACTGTTTGCATGCAGACTATTTTAAGATAAGATGCTCTGAAAGGACCTGAAGAGGCAAGAGCACAGAGGTCCTGCCTGTACTTGGCTCCAGCTTTCAGGCTGATCCTGAGAGAGGGGAAAAGAGAACCAAAGTGGGAGCTAATTCGTGTTTTAGGAGTTGTGATTAGACTTCCCATGAGTCTATCTTTATTTTGCAGCATCCAAGAAATCTCCCTTAGATATAGAAAAACTGAAATTGAGAACAGCCACAAAATAATTCTGGTCTTCAGCCTAGGTCCATGTCCTGTTCCCCAGCATTCACTGTTTGTGCAGAGCCTCTGTCCCCAGGCTCTTCACTGGGCTGTTGCAGGCAAGGAATACCCAATGCTACAGGCAGCTGCTGCTGCAAGCATGTATCCAGCACAAAAGTTCAGTGAGGGATGCTCTGGAGGCCCCAACATCTCAAAAATCCCCCAATAGTTAAGTTAGATAATATCTGGGTCAGCTCTTCTCTCTCTTGATCAAATAATTTTCTGCTTGTTGCCCAAAAGTAAATCTTTTATTTCACCAGGATTTCTTTTTGCTGACCTCCCTAAGAGGAAAGATCTCTTCTCTGGAAGGGCCAGGTGGGTCTGTCAGTGGCTTCCTTGCCCTCCTGGCTGCCTGCCTTCACCATCCACAAGTTTGAAATCATTCCTCTCCTGATTACCAAAGTCAGCACCTGTTCTCCTAAATCAGCCTGTTCCCCAAGTCCTGTTCCCATGTAGACAGCTGCTCATAGCTTCTGGGACAAAAACAACCCTTTCTCCAAATAACTGATGCTGAATCCCATCTTCTCCCACACAGGCAGTGTGAGCTCCCCTCTGGCTACATTTCCCTTCCAGTACAATTCATGGGATGRTGTAGACTGCATTTTGCCTCATTCCTTCCTCAGGACCACACTTGCTGGGCTGACCTTCCTTCACACAGTGAGAGAATCCTGCTTGTCCCAGATCTGGGCTGTGCATGCTTTTAGACCACTTCACAGGCAGGTCAGGAAAGTGGTCAGAAAACTCCAACTTACTTCACTTCATCCTTTGCAGTCATGGGAAAATAGCCTATGGTTCCATACAGCTGGAAGCAGAGATTTTTATGTGCTCCAGAAGACAACTAGAAAAACTGGAGCACTGGGGAGTCCTCTGGGTTTTCAGCCAAAAACTATAAAGACAGGCTGACTTTCCTGCCTAAATATTTTCTTTCTTTCTTTCTTTCTTTCTTTCTTTCTTTCTTTCTTTCTTTCTTTCTTTCTTTCTTTCTTTCTTTCTTTCTTTCTTTCTTTCTTTCTTT
>JACDOX010000185.1:36956-57179 GCA_014549065.1 Cardinalis cardinalis | reverse complement strand
CTCTGCCCACATCTGAAGCACTGAATCATGGAATCAGTAAGGTTGGACAAGAACTGTAAGACCATCACATCCAACCATCAACCTGGCACCACCACCAGGCTCACCACTGAACCACATCCTAAAGTGCCATATCTGCATGTTGTCTGAACACTGCCTTGGATGTGTTCCACCATTTCTCTAAGCAGTCTGTTCCAACGTGTTACAAAACTTTCTGTGAAAAAAAAATTCCTAATATCTAATGTAAACCTTCTCTGGGACAACYTGAGGACATTTCTTCTCATTCTGTCACTTCTTACCAGGGAGAAGAGWCTGACCYCACCTCACTATGACCTCCCACACACCACCCTGGCCTCCATCTTGTGCAGACCTCTAGGACTGTCTTGCTTATAGCTGGCAGCTATAAACACAGCAACTGGGACAATGCATGACAGGCTATGGAATTCTCCCTGGTGCTTTTAGACAGATCTCAGAGAGGAGAAGAGAGCAAAATGAGCCTGAAGCCTTCAGAAATACTGAAGAATCATAAAAGAACAAGATTAAAGAKAAATGAGTGGAAAAGTCCAAAATGAGACCATGAACACAAGTAATGGTCTCTGGCCATCATGAACCATCCTGTTTGCTCCAGGAGCTGAAGAAAGGTGTAAAATGTAAGCCAGTGACAATGTAATACATTACAGGATATGATGCAACATAAAATAMAGGATATGATGCAACATAAAATACAACATAAAATACAGTCCTGCAAAGACCAATGTATGTGCAAGACTATGTATGTGGATGGTCTTGCTGAGGGCTGAGGAATTACTCTGGTGCAGATGGCTGAACACATGCACAAAACCTTGCAAAGCCAGAGCCCAGGAGAGGTATGGTCAAGGAGGAGCTTTCCTGCCCTGAGCAGTCCTAATGCAGCGTAACAATGCCTCTGATGTTGAACTGGCTGAGAAGCAATCAGTAAGGAAATACAATATTCCTTTCTGGGGATTAAGGTGCAGRTATCTTGGGATAAGATTTTGCTTAAGACAAGGAACAGGTTCCTTTTGATTAACCTCAGCCTTTTGAGAAGTGTAGCAAAGAAATACTGTCCCCGTGAATGTTTTAATATCTCACTAACRGATATTGTAAGCCATGTCACCTTTGTTTAAATGCCTTTCTTTGTCATGACAAGGGCTGTTCATGCAAGATGCTAAAGGAATCCTTGTTTACAGTATCCACAATAGCACGCTCAAAAGCAGCAACGTGAGAGGCAGTGCCATGCAGCACACAGCTTAGGGGAATTCCCCCTCCCCTCTCTGAATYCTGATTTTATGAAGAGAAAGGTTACATAGTGAATATTTCAGGASTTGAAGTCCTGAGAAAATAAACCTCAGTCCAAGTACTTGTCCAGCATACAAGAGATATTCCATAAAATGTATGGGCTGATTTCATGCATATGGCTGCTCGTTTTACAAGGGGATGATTAAGATGGTCATGGTTATGTTGGCTTTTAGTCCACAAATGCCTCAGCTGTTCTGGATTCATTTAAAATCATAATGGACCTCTGTGTGCTAAAAGCAAGCAGCCAGCACTGCTCTGCTCTTGCTGTCCTGCAAATCCAGCCCTTTGCTTGTGACAGCGTTTCCAACATGGTTCATTAGTCGCTATTGACTTACACGGTCCATCTCTTTCTGCTCACAGTCTGCCCTCTCTCTCTGCTCTGGCACCAAAGGGACCCATGGAGCAGACAGGGCTGCCGTTGGGAAGAGGTGAGTTTTTATTGCACTTTGCTGGCTTCCACCCCCCTTCCTGACATCTTTCTTACACTYTGATATTTCCCAACTGGGATTTCACAGCCTGCCTCCTGAGGGATGTCTGCCCACCCTGTCCAGGCCTTCTAGCCAGAGCACACCAAGCTGCTCTGCTGGCACTTTCAGAGGAGTAGTTTGTTCAGAAGAAGTGTTACCAGTGGAAATGCAGTTCAAAAGGGATTTTTCCCTTCCTACACTGAAAATTCAGCTCTTGCACCTCAGTCCAAAAGAGAAGCATGTCCAGCACCATTGGAAAAACCAGTTTTTCACAACTAGGAGTGGAGAAAGCTTTTGTGGCATGGTCTGGGTGGTGCAGCATCATGCAGTGTTATTCCACRTCCCCTCCTCAGGAGTCACACAGACAGTAATGAAATGGGCAGGCTGTGACTCAGGAAACATAACCACTTTTTCCCATTTTAATAGGCTTTGGTCAGCTTGGGCTTTTCAAGCACATTCTATTTGATACTTCCTGCTTCAAAGGTTTTTCTTGCTGCAGCTGCCTAGCATCTTTTTCCCTTACCCTCCTCCATATCTTGTCCTGTATTTGGTTTATCTCTTCACTCTAAAAAGGAAAGGCATTTATTGCTCCATTCACATTAAGTGATCATCATGTAACAGAAATAAACTGCTTGTTCCTATATAATCAGATAGCTTTGCAGAACACAGGCCTCAAACAGCAGAGGTAGAAGTCTGCAATGTTTTCTTCTGAAGCAATCTTCGTTTCTTAAAAAAACCAACAAAACAAACCCTAAAACCCTTAAGTCAGTATCTTCCCACAACTGCAGCTGATTTCCTGTGTAAACTAAAACCATGTGATATTCCATAAATGCTTCCAGCTCTAAATTACAGGAAATGAAAACCATCATGGAAAAGGAAAGCTTTGGACTAAATTCCCAGATCAGATATCATTGTAACTCTATTTCAGTCTGATTGCAATTTGGATGCTTTCTAACATACCTGTTAGTAATTAAAGGAGCTGATAACAGCTGTTGGAGTGCAACATCCCTCAGGGCCTTGCGGTGGGACAGAGACATCTTCCACACCCAGGGCAGTGCCCAGAGGTGCCACAGATGAAATCATAAGCTGAGTTTGATCATGGGAAGCATTTTTATGTAGCCRTTGTGAAGGTCAGGCTCTGAACTTCCAGCTGGGTTGAATTACATGTGCTGCACACGGTAACACTTTGCAGTCAGCTGGCCACACACACACACCCACACCCACACGTATGTGCTGTTTCACCCTCAAGGGCTTCATGGCTGTGCAGCTCTTCATTGCTCAGTAACACCTTTTCCAATGAGAAAGAACAAGTTGTGCAAGGGAATATGAGCCAGTGCTGATACAGAACATATACATGGCAAGAACATAAGAAAAGAAAGGAACTGATCTCACCCCATCCCACCTGAATCTGGAATATGTGCACGGTCCTTTGGGAGTGGTGCTGTCTACTGCTTCTCAAAGCCTTCTCAGAGCAGCTCTAATCCCATGGAAAGCTGAGAGTTAGGCCATGTCATCCATTGTGACATGCACCATCCAGTGAGAATGTGCAGACRTGCATGTTTTCCCCAGACAGGGCACCCAGAGCCCCCAGAGCTGTGCTGAATGCGCTGCAGAGTTAACAGACTGAGGCCTTCASGTGGCTCTCTGTAGCTCTCACTTGCTGACAAGTCAAGTGGCCAAGCTGAGATTTATGGACACTTGTCTCAGTGTTCTCATCTCATAAATGGCTGCAGAAAGGGGATTTCCATTCCAGTGACCAGYGCATTCTCTTCATTTCTGAAGAGTGTCTGTGTCCTTCAAGGCACTAAATCAGCCTGCCACTGCTAAGAAGTAGGGACTTCAATCAAACAAATTAATTGCAATGTTCTACACAATCTCTTAATTGATTCACCAGGAGATTTTTTAGTTTGTTCAGCCAAGATCATGATAATTTTCCTATTGAACTGATGCAGTGAAAATAATTATCAGACTGAAAAGAAGTTGAGGCAAAGTGTTAATTTTAAGGAGAGTTTTGGGTACACTATCATTCATTTCTTATTTCTAATGTCACAGGAGCAAAGCTTCACTTTTACAGGGGAAGGGAGTCTTGCTAGGTGCCAGACCAATGCCTGTACACCACAGTCACCCTTTCAGATGTTTTAACCATTGCTGTCACTTCTTCACACATAAAACGTTTGGGGTAGTCCCTAGCCCCTCTGGGTGTAAATTAAAGCTGTCCTGTTCCTGGTACTATGAAAGCATTTCTATAAACCAGAGTGGCTCAGCAGCCATCAATATATCATTCACATTTAGGCTTGCATTGATTTCTATCTTGTTACCAGAATGAGGCAGATGCTTCAGCAGGGCAGAGGGTCACATATCCAATGCCAAAGGCACCAAGACAATTTGCACAAATTGAGGACTTCAGCCAATACTTTTTATAAGCTGTTCCTGCTGAATGTCCCAAATGAGGGGTTTCAGTGCCAGCAAAATCATTAAAGTGAACAGGTTTGCCTTGTTCCCTACCCAGCAGACATTTCTGTTAGGGTAGGTCATTAGTTATTCCTGAGGTCATTAGGTTATCACATTGAATCTTAATCCAYCTAATTCATCCCAGTGCACTCCCATTTGTTTCTAGTGCTTGCCTTTTAAAATACCATTAAATCATGTCACAGGCTGCCTCTGCACCTGCCAAGAAAGCTGCATGCCTTCACTGATTTCCTTTGCCAGGTGAATTCTATTTAGTATATTCCTGGAGAAGACAGCTCATTGCAAATCCTCTTTCTCCTGTTTCTCCTTCCCAAGCGCACTTGCTCACTCACTCTGAGGATTTTAACTTTTACATACCCAGCTTAGCCCTGGCTCAAGTCAATCAGTGCTGTCCTGAGCAGATGCCAGTGGGTTTCCATTGCCTCAAGCTAGCCTGGGTGTCCCACTTTCTCTTGCTGAGATAAGTTATTAGGGCAAAGAAAGAAGAAACGGCTTGCCTTTGATAGTGTAATGCAAAAATAAAGAAATCCCAGTAAAACCTTCCCTTCTTGTCCATAAAACCCTTTGGTAAAAAATTCTTAGAAGCATACTATAAATAGAGAAAATCCACTGAGATTGGTGAACGGCTTTAAACCAAACATATAAATTAGCAAAGAAATAGCATTCTTAGTTATAGATAGCTTGTAGTGAATTAGACCAGGGCTTTTACAGAACAAAGGATCCTAAAAAAACCCTTAATCTCACTTTGACGGGAAAAAAGTCTCTGATCACTCCACCTGCCACTTCTTTCTGTGCCAAGAAAAACTCAAGTATACACCAAAAACACTGAAGGAGAGTTGAGTGTTGCTCTAAATTTATGGACCACTAGAGACTAGGGTTGAATGTGCTGACTGAACTTATTCTAATAACTTAGATGGGAAAAATCCATACTGCAAATCACCTTGCTTAGGTTGATTTAACCAGAACTATTTACCCAAGAAAGAAAGAAAAAAAAAATCATGAGTGCTGATTTCTTTCTCTCTCACCCAAGAAATATACACAGCCAGAGCCTGAMATTTTTTTCTAGCTGCAAAATACCATAGAGTGGGAAAGGGAGTAGTTTGTTAGACCAAGTAAAGGATTTTTCACAGAAAAACAAGCAGGATTTGCAGAAAGCTGTGTTTGTGCATGTGACAAATGTTTACCATTGGTACAAGCTTTGAAGGCACACAGGGAACCAGGACATCCTGGGGTTGTGCTGATGTTTTCTTAGTCATCGTGGTGAACCTCAGGGAGTGCACTGGACCTTGTGTTTCTGAGCCCACATCAMCTGGCCAGACCTCCATGCTCTTGGGCCACTCTGTGTGTCCTAGTTTGGATCATAACCTTAATGTTATCTGATATCACCTCACATCCTTGCCAGGGCCAGGAGAAAGGAACTCTGGCTTCCAAAAAGAAGGGGGTGGCTTCKGGTCATAAAAACATGGCAGCATTGTCCACCATTGTTGGTTTTCTTATCTCATTGCTGTTTCCAGTAAATTGTTCTTATCTCAATATGTAATCTCTGCCTTTTAGGCTTCCCATTGGAGGGGGCAAGGGGACTGGCTCATGGTCTTTTTAGTGAGAGGAAKAAATTGGRGAATACCATTCCTAAACCAYRACACCATGCCTRTTACTTTATGGCAAACACTTGTTTGCAGTCTCTCACCTGTGGATCTTGGTTTGGGGCAGTGGGCAAGGGACACGGTCTGGAAGTGGATCAAGTACACAAAGGCAGGGGGTGAATGGGTTAATTGCCAATGACTCTAGGGCAAAAGTCACCTACACCCCACTGAAGAGAGCAGACCCTAATTTAACAGGGCCAGACCTGGTCCCCAGACTTWGTCCAGTAAGACACACACATGTAAGTCTAGTCAGTCCTATGGTGAGGGAATTAGGAGTTAGGAAGCACCCTTGGGAGGATCTGGGGAATGTGGGGAAGRAAAGGGGTGAAGGAAGGRGCTAAAGCTAGAGCAGGTCCTGGGAAGACTCAGCACGAAAGATGGGCAAAGCTGCTTTAATTAAAAATTCAGATATTCAAAGTCTTGCTGATGAAGCCAGAGCGTTAAGATCAGCCTCTGCTGCAGCCAYGGTCTGTAGCAGCTTGTTCAATGCCCATGCCCACAGGGAGGGAAGTCCCTGCTGAAATTGCCAGGGAGGTTTCCAATTAGCACCAATTGAGGCAAGTTACTGGGGGGTTYTCTTCGTGCAGACACACCTGCCCTGGGGCACAGCATGGGACCACCCACTGGCATTGCAGAAACCACCAAAACACCATTAAACTCATAGGAACCATTCTCAGGCACTACCAACCCATACTAGATTTGAACCATCCACCAAAAGGTGAAACGTTAATGCGAGCTAATTTTTCAAATCATTGCTGTAACCTTAGGAAGAGGCTCTGGTAACCTTTTGGGGGCTGCTGACTTACTGCCTAGTGTTCATTTGGCTGATCTTACAGGCTACAATCATGATAGGATAGTGTCCCAAGAGAGCAAATAAAATCCAAGAGGTACATTTTTCTTCTCAGCACTTGCCTGCTATAATTCTGAACCCTTCATTAAAAATGTGATAAGCCATGCAGTATATTTTCCTGTAAATTATAGCCTTTAATCTTTAATGTTAATGACAGAAATTTTACCATTAGCAGGACTGTATTTTGCTCCACACTTAAAACATTCTTTAGTAACCATGTTTTCCTGCCCTCTTTCAGACAGATGGTAACTATTTCAGCTTGAATTCCTTTTTATATTAACATAAAGGGAATTTGAAAAAACAAACTAAGGTATAATATAACTAAAATAGAAGTACTTACAGCACTGAAATGTGAAACACTTTTTT
Organism: Cardinalis cardinalis; assembly: GCA_014549065.1. Classification (NCBI taxonomy): domain Eukaryota; kingdom Metazoa; phylum Chordata; class Aves; order Passeriformes; family Cardinalidae; genus Cardinalis; species Cardinalis cardinalis. The sequence continues at coordinate 50,070 of JACDOX010000185.1, read as the reverse complement.
CCTAGCTATGACCACCCTTTGACTTTGCTGTTACTAGGTGTGTGCCTTGAAACCAAAGTCAGTTTTGTAAATACTGCTGACAAGGAGGAATCAATCCACCTCAATCCCCAAGTCACGCTGCCTAAACTTGGGCTCAAATCTTAGAGGATGAATTATTGGCTTATCAGTTGGAAAATTTGTGTATTTATGAAGAATGTGAAAGCCATGTTGGAGAATAGTGCCTGATCCAACAACTAATTTTAAGGCTAGTAAAGAAGGAATTCCTGAAGTTTAATCTCAGCTACATGTTTCTCCATGTCCTTTACACGYGCCCTTCCAGCTTCCCTTGCAGCTTTGATCCCTATGGCTGTTAAATGCAGATTATAGCACAACATCATGTTGCACCAGTTTTGCAAGGAGTCATTAACTGTGGCTCATCTACTTAAAAAGGTAGCATCACATTTCACCCAGAGCTACAGCCAACATCCAGAAAATGGGATTGGCCACAACCCTTTTAAAGGTAGGAGAGGAATCATGAAGAAATACTTCAAATYTGAGATGGGGACCAGGAACTGGGGCAACAAATCTCTATTTATGTGCCAAGCATAACAGGGTCCATTCTGCTGGCACATGATTRCTGTGCCCGTAATGAATGGGAGGAATGGTGAAAGATTTCAGTCCTTGATCCAGGTAGACTTTCCTTTAAAAACAATCTTTCAAGCACAAGGCTTGGGGGTTTGTGTCCTACTGTCCTCCTCCAGTCGCCCGCCCTTCCTGTAGGCTGTTCCTTGCTCCTTGGCAGTGGCTGAGGGTACCTGAGGTGCCAAGGTGTGAGCTGGCCAGAAGCCACCCGTGGATTCAAACAGCCAGTCTGGGAGACGGCCAGGGACAAGTGACCTGCATGGCAGGCAGTGGTCTGCACTGCTCATGAGCTTCCTGGAGGTGGACAGTTTTTAAGGATGGAAAAGGACATTTGTGTATTTTGGCTTTGGTATTTTGACTTCTGTTCCTTCATTAAGGGTATGAAGGGGAACAGAGCCCCAWGCAATGACAGACATTAGTGATTCTATTGCTGGCAAAAACAAGTAAAGGCTTCTTTATTATTAGAGTAATTTTCCCCCCAGTTTTTTCATGCTAAATTTGGTCCTAATCACCACACATTTTAGACATTAATGGACCTTCTATGCCTCTTATCTGTAATTTTTACTATTAATTTTAAGACCACAAAACTAATATTAGAAGATCAGCAGTSTCATATCCTTTTTGGAGGAAAACCTAAACTTTTCAAAATTCCATTTAAAATTCTAGCAGTGGCAATGTGCRAGGGCTGTAACTACTGAAGGTCCTGCAATACTGGAACAGTATTGTTCCAAGTAGCCATTCAATAAGGAAGATGCTGTCATTAAAGCCTTCATGAACCTTCCCCAATAAATCAGCATTTTTTCAATCTTTGATTTTCAGTAACAGATCTATATTAGAAGGTTGCCATCATAAATTTTATCTGCCACTGTGGTTTGGTTGTGATTGATAGAGTCAATSTTTTTCTGTTACTCAAATTTGCAGCTATTGTCAGTGTAATTCCTGCTACTCCATCTGCAGAATGTTGTATATTACACCTAATATTGGCATATTTTTCTCAGTTTAAGAAGATTATTTTTTGCAGCTGTAATGCAATAGCATTAAAATGTAGCTGATGATCTAGCAGASCAAACACTAAATCACCAATAGGCTTAATTACCACAAGGTGAGAAAATTTTGGTCTCCATGAAGTTGCAAGGCTCGTGCTTGGGAAGTGAGGTAGGCATGTGGACCCTCCTTGTCATCATCAGCTTTGTCACAATTAATTTTGTTATATAAATTTCCTGTATGGAGAGGTCTATCTGTGTATTTTCCTGTAAATCAGTATGCACTTTAGCATGGTCAGTAAATAATAATAAATATTAATTATAGGCAGTTCTGGTTTTATTACACTGTACCTGTCAAAAGCCAAGACTTTACCTCATCCTTTATTATAATATTATAAAATAATGATTCATATTTCTAATCTTTTACCAGACAGTTGAATATAAATAATCTCCCATTTTTGTCTCTTGGACTTTCAACAGCTTTATCTCTGCTACTAATGGCTTCTTATGTCTCCAGAAAGAACAAAGCATTAAAAAAAAGAAGATAATGATTTAATCAAAGACAACTCAAATGGCAGTTTTGCWGTGCGGACATAAACAGAGTTAATGGTTCTCTCAGGACTCCTTTTTGAGAACCATAAAATCCCAACACTTAAGAAATAAGAGTTAATACACACTTTAAGAAGTGTTTTTCTAGTTGAGGAAAAGACTGAAGTCTAATACATTGTTGGCTGAATCTTAAAACATTTATGATGGTGGGAAGACAGGGTTTTATTATACATTTCATCTTGACCTCTTCATTTATTCTTACAATAAAATCAAATCATCAGTAATAAGCTGATATTTTGGTGTCAAATGGAACCTAAACCACACACAAAAATGGAAAATCATTCAAGCAATATGTGAACCTTTAGTGATTGAGCCTTAACTAAGTAATGGACTACAGGAGGTGCTGCTTGGGCATTTTATCTCACTCCAAGGACTCTTTCTCTCATTTTAAAGTGCCAGCTACTGGCAGAAACAATTATGGGGAAGTCTTAATGCCATTGGCATTGCTGGGCAGAAGAATTTTTAAAATGAGCTTCCCACAAGTCTTCCTTTCTACTTGGTGGAAAATGGTACAATCAAAGCTATCATACAGAGGAAATGCTGAGGTGTCTGCTTACTATCCAGCTGCAAAAAAATGTGCATTGCTGAGATAATTTACTTCAAGWCTCCTTTCTCACTTTTTAATGGTGTTAACTGGAAATGACTAGGAAATTTCCAAGTGCAAATTTGGTCTGGATTTCTGGAGACTAACCAAATGAAAGGTGAATTTAGACTAAAAATAGTATAAGCAGCTTACAGGCTTATAACTATAGATGAAAGATTATATTCTGTGTGGGAGTTCTGCAGGGAACTCAGGCAAAAGTGTTCAATGTCACTAACCAGTTTGTTTCCTTCCATTACCAAAAAAAAATTTATRTTTAAGGACACAAAACCTCAGCAAAGAAAGCTGGAAATTTTAATATCTACTGGAGTACCTTATTCTCTTTTAACCCTGTACTGTTTTGGAAATACCTTCRCAGTTTCTATTCCAAAAAAATAAATAAATGCAGACTGTGCTACTTAATAGCATTAAGAGCATCAGTCTGCCTCACTGGCTGGATCTGGATCAAACAGTAGAGATCAAAAAGAATATAAATGTACTTGATGTTCCATCATATCCAGAAATAAACTACATGCAGTAGAAGGAGTAAAGTGAAGAGGCATATATGTTAAGTATTTTTATTTCCAGTGTTCCTTCACAGTTACTGGATTAACTCACCCTTCATTCCCTTTTTACTCATTCAGATCTTGACTCTTTTATCCTCTGCTGGCAAATTGAAGGTCTGCCTTGTGGTCAGAGGTCACTGAATTAATCACTTTAAACAAGAGATTTGCTGAGGTTTCAGAATTTCTAGTGTGACCTATTTCTCCTTTCTGTTTTCCACAGCTTTCCCCCGTTGTTTGTAAAGGAAAAATCTGTGGAGCAAGATCAAGAGTCATAAAGTGCCAGGAAATGAGTGGTCTTGTGGCCCAGCTTACAGGAAAGTGAGTGGCTCATATTCCCAAGCTGGGATAGCTGCCTTGGTTGCTGACATCTTTCTAGTGCCAGGATCTRGCTGCTACAGTAGAAGGAGGTAGCAATGTGGGCTCTGTGGCAGAGCACTGGATGAAAGGTTTCCTAATGTTAATTAGGAATGTTAATTACTAATGTTAAAATTGACATCCAGCCTTTAGTCCTATAGGTGCAGAAAGAAGAGTTCTACCCAGGTACATGGTTCAACCAACTGGAAATCCAACCTTCCTAATCTTACACCCAATACAGTTTCCAAATTATCATTATACAAGCATTGGAGTCCTTAGGATGTGGTGGTTTTCACCAAAATAAAAAAAATCACAAAAATAATTWAAAAAAAMCCAACCTCTTGACCCAAACTATTTTGGAGACTTTTGGAAACTTTTTGGAGCTGTGACCGGACAAGATGAATCAAGAGGAATTTGTGCCTGGTCTGCTACGGAAATTAAGCTGTGACACCTCACTGGTACAGCAGTGCTGTTGGGAGAGGGGTCTGGTCCCTTCTGTGGGGACACTGCAGCGGCAGTGTCTGTGCATAGGGATGTGTGTGAGCTAAACTTCCACCAGGCTCTTCTGGACAGCGTGGTGTGTCCTCTTTTGTGCACTGGATGTGTAATTTCTTTAGCTAAGTAGCAGCTCTGGGGACAGAACTGCCTTCCTGCATCCATGTATCATTAACAGCATGCTGAATATTTAAGTCTGCACCTTATCTAGAAAACAGGCAAAAAGAAGAGTACAGTATATTTTGGCAGCAATTTATGCCACATGGGCAAGAATATACCAGTTGTAGGAAAGCCATCCTATTGATTCTTTCCACCTTCCACTCCAGCTGAATCCAGGTCACCAGTGCAACTGCCAACAGATGTATGCTTGGGCACTGTGGAAGGAGAGGATTAGCAAGGGTCCTGGATCTTGTGGGTGAGAACTGTCCTTGGGTGTCCAAAGGCTCCTAGTACCTCCTCTATTGACTTGTTCAGTCCTGAGGCTTCCTCTTTTGCAGCCATCTTCTCTCTTCTAACATAGAGAGCGCCAATTTCCATATGCATTAACATTCCAGGGGCATCAGAGGAGCAGCAAATCCTTTGAAGGGTAGAGAAGCTCATTCTAGCTATTTCCCCTTGGAGCCGATTCCAAGGCAAATCTGCATCTGAACAACTGTTCAGTGACTAATGCAGGAATTGTACCTGGACCAGTTGCAATACTGCACTCAGGAATTTTTTATATTCTGTTTCCACTGAACCAAATAGGATTTAAAGAAGTGCTGTAAGATTTAGTGAAATGAGAGTTGTGTTTGCAGCCAGAGCTCAAGTGTTTTCCCTTCTTTTGTGGTCTATTCAGATATAGGGAACGCACTTTAAAAAATAGAATTTCTCACTCCCATGCACAGGGGAGCCAGCGTAGGTGGGAAGAAAAGGTCACTGCCTGCTCAGCCCTTGCCCCATTGCACCATTTCACCTGCTGGCATTGCTCTCAGCCTCTCCACAAGCATTAACAGCTTTTTACTGGATTACTCTACTTTCTATCCCACTACACCTTTGATCTCCACTACACCTTGAAATATTGCATTTAAAATGTAAAATAAAAAAAAGAACTAATTCCATTAACTCAAAATAGGTTGCTAATTGACCTCTTAATATGGTGTATTTAACATGACACCATACCATTTTCATATGTAAATTGGATTATTCTTAATAATTCAGTGCTTCTATTTCCATTCTCTAGAATACATCTTCAAGGGAGTCGGGAGAACGCTGTGAATTTCTGTCATTTATCACTCTGCCACAAAAATTAAACTGTGGCTGCCAACATGAAACAGTACATTTTACACCTGCCTTCCTGTGCTCTGCTCTTGCAGTGCACAACTTCAAAACCTGTGTGCTTTTCTTATAATAAACATATTGGAAACTTGAATGTGAACATACTTTTTCCTGATCTGTTCAGTAGTAGGAAAAGGAGGGTGCTGACAAACAGCATTTCCCATCACAGGATTCAGCTCAGACTCACAGCTGTTCTGGGGAATGAAATGTACACAGAGCAGAACTTGTTAATTTGATTCCACGTTGGGCTCGAATGCAGCATCTCCTGTGCCACCTCCCTCTGCCCAGCCAGCCCATCCCCTCCACCCCCCAGTGACACTTCACATTTAATCCAAACCCTCTCAGATTAAGCAGGTGTGTAATTTACTCCCACAGTGAGGTCCATTGCAGTTGTGGAGGTGATGTAAAGGAGAGTTTGTTTAAACAGTGTTAAGCCTGCAAACCTGCATGGAAAAACCCTGGTCTGGGCTGTCAGCAAAGCCTTTAATGTGCATTCAGTCTTGCATTCATCTGGGATCTGTGTATGGTATTGGTTGATGTTTTATTACTGTTTGGTAGATAAAAATATTTAACTTAAAAACAACTCAGTTGTGGGAAGGGCTTTATATAGTCATCACAACATGCTTCTGCTGCTGCTGTGAGTGTAGGAGGCAGGGTGGTTTTCTACCACTTAACATATAAAGTCTGACATATTTTAAGAACATGATCAAGCTGCAGCTTTAGAAATCACTTTAAACATTAAAAACCAAAGAAATAAATCCATAGTCTTTTGACAATTTCCCTCAGCTAAACTATTCCAATATGCTATTTTTACTTTTATTATTTCTTTCAGCCTTTGGCAGCACAGGTCTTTTCATCCAGATAGGGTATAATGGACCATGAAAGCAGGATACATCCTCAGAACCCAAATGTCAGCAGCAGTTAAGGTGAACTGCTTCATTCTAAGGTGCAGTGAGTTACCTTGTGCTTCACTGGAAACCTCAGCACTGGTGTGAGAGAGGAACTGGGAAAGGAGGTGGTTCTTCACTGGGATGGGTTGTGACAGCTCTCAGGCCACTGGTGCCTCCTCATTCTATGAAATAACAGCTTTGTTAGAGAAATTCAAGGGAAAGAATCRTTGCCAGATTTGCACTTATTTCCCCCTCTCACAGACTGTGTATTTTACACAGCTGACAGTGCATTTGTTACAGCCTACCTTCAGATGTGGGCCAGCAGGACATACTGGAAATTGTGCATCCAGACCAGAGCATTTCTTAACCATAGGCCTCTGACATCTGCTGCACACTTGTTACATGGCTGGAACATGAACAGAGCTTTTAATTTTGCTCTTTGAGTTTTGCATTCCTGTTTTTAAATGCTGTTTGTGTAATTTATGCCTTGCAAGCCCACAGAAGTTTGGTGGAAAGGAACTTCTTTATTTGAACTCTCTGAAGTGCAATATTTCTCTTGGCTTAATTTTTCCCTCCTTCTAAGCTTATGAATTATCATCTGACAAATTGGATCTGTTCTTTTCCAGCAAGTTATTTGAACACATACTTGTAGCTGTTTTTAAGAACAGTACAGCTTTCAGATAACTTCATTGTTATTTTATGTGMCAGATGTGGTTTGTTTTCCACAGTTGGAATATTAGAAAAATGTTGCATAACCACAACATCCATCTATTCTTTTACAAATAGAAACTAAAATCTACAGATAAAAGGTAAGTGGATCATGCAGAACCCAACACTGCCTTATTTCACTTGTCTCTTTATGCTGAAATGAGTTCAGGCTTGCAGTCACCTCCCTGCCAAAATACAAGCTCGTTGCTCATCTTCCCTGTGCCTGGGCTTCCCAGCCATCCTGCTTCTCTGCACTCCAGTGACTGCATTTCACTTAACATGCCCATTGACCAGAAGCATCCAAAGAAATCCTTCTTTACTCAAACCTTCAAAGCAAGTTCAGTAAGCCTTTTGGTTACTCTCCASTGACTGTGTCACCCACTTAGCAGATTTACTTTTGATACTTTGATATTTAGAGTTTCATTAAAAGCTAGGATGTGCCCTGAATTTTGTCCATATTCTGTGCAGCCTCTGTTTATTTCTTTCTTTTGGGAGTTGTTACACAGAGGAATTGCTGTTGTCTCTAACTTTTTATTCAGTACCCTGAATATCACTTCTGGGGGCTGTGAGATGAGCCCATGGAAGGGTTCCCCTGGCTCTGCAGTGAGATTGTGTACTGTGAGACTGTTTCCCCCTTCAAAGTAGGTTAAATGCAAACAAACACATTTAACTCAGCGGGGATCCAACAGGGCAGCCAGCATCTGCATCCAGCTGTGAGCTCTGTGAGGTCTGGGTGACACTGACTTTCTTCAAAGGAAAAGACAGAAACAAAATGATTTTACAAATTCCATGAAAGCTGCCTTTGCAGATGATGACTGGAGAAACAGAGGTACCAGTTTGGCAGAAATCTAAATTTGCTCCCAAGCTCCACAATAACAGCAGCTCATCTTTCTTTGGGAATTGCTTGTCCGTGTGTATCTCTGTGTGCAGCACTTCTCACTGGGTGTTCCCTTTGCAGAGTGTCCTGTGTCACCAGGGTAGGCACAGGGTGGAAAGGCTGCCATGGTCCATGCTTCAGCTGAGGACAGGAGGAGGTAGCCCGGTGCAACATGCAAAGCCGGACAGTGCATAAATTACAATTATTGATGAGCCAAATCTGCAGAAACCTTCAAATTTCAAAGCAGCGTACTTGAGACATTGCTGATATTTTAACATTTTAATTAAGTAGATGTTTTATGTATTCATGCTGTAAGTACTTTATGATCACTGACTCTGCAGTCTTCTGGACTTCAGACCTCAAAGAGGTAGAAAAGGGAACACCCCACATACAGGAGAAGAAGAGTCTTCTTCAGATGACAGGACTCAATATTTTTCTGGTTTATTTTTAGTTTTATAGATAGAATTGATCAGGAATTGACAGACCAAGTCATTATGGCTTCAAAAAGTTTAAATGTAAGCCACTTTGGCATTAGAAGAATACTTAGGTACATATGCAGCATTTTCTGTTTTCAAGGTGCCACAAATGTTAATTAACAAATGAATTTTGCTTGCCTTAGCTAGAAATGTCCCTTGTCAGTCYTGGACTTTTCTCCAAAGCCAACAGCAAAGGCCTTTGTCATAACTGCTGCRGCAGCACTGGGCACAGATCATGTCTTGGCTACGGGGATATGATGCAATAAAAAGCTTTATAGATAATGAAACCATCTCCCAAAGCAGGACATTGAGAGGAGACTGGAYGCTGTTACAGGGAGTTATGGATCACCCAGCCCGTGTGCCAGCAGGCAGGGCCTCGCAGGCAGCTCTGCCCGTCCCAGCACAAACCCCGGCAGCTTCCATGCTGCTCCCTGAAAAGTCCCAAAGGGATTTCACCACGTGGGCTCCTGCCCCTCAGAGGTTGCTGGCATGGGCCTGCAGGGTGGGAGTGGAAAGCCTGGCACGCTGCTGATTTCCATACCCTGAATCTGCTCACCCAGGGATGTAAGGGTTTGGAGGGCTTCACAGCCAAGTGCTATAGGTGGTCYCTCCTTGGGGAATATACAGCCTGGAAAATTCATGGGATGGAGCTGCTGTGAAGGAGGGTTCTCAAACAAACAGATCCAATGTATTTTAGCTTGTCTGTGCAATGTTCCAATGTAACAGCTCCCAGTTCCTCGGTCTCTAAACTATGTTTCATCAGTAATTCTGAGGTATCCTGTGGGGACAGCAAAATACAGGAATCATGTCTTGAAAAGGAACAAGAGCTTCGAATCCCTTTATTTATCAAAGATATTCTTGATGACAATGAAATAGTGATGAAAGACTAGAAGGAATCAAAATCACAGAATAAGCTGAGTTGGAAGAGACCCAGAAGGATCATCAAAGTCCAACTCCTGGCCTGGCASAGAACAGCCCCAAGAATGACGCCCTCTCAGTGTGCCTGAGGGCGTTGTCCAAAAGCTTCTTGAGCTCTGTCAGTGCTGTGACAGCTTCCCTGGGGAGCTGTTCCAATGCCCAACCACCATCTGGGGAAAGGATTCTTTTATAGTATCCAGCCTAAATCTCCTGTGAAAACTTCAGGCCATTCCCTTGGATCCTGTCACTGATCACCAGAGAGGAGAGAACAAAACCGTGTCTGTTCCTTCTCTTCCCCTCACAAGGAAGTTGTAACTGCAGTGAGGGCTCCCCTCAGTCTCCTCTCACCCAGGCTGAACAGACCAAGTGATCTCAGCTGCTCCTCACACGGCTTCCCCTCAAGGCCCTGCACCATCCCTRTGGCTCTCCTTGTTATGCTTTCTAACAGTTTTGTATCTTTCTTATATTGTGGCACCCAGAACTGCCCCCAGCACTYGAGGTGAGGCTGCCSCAGYKCAGAGCAGAGCAGGACAATCCCTCCCTTGCCCTGCTGGCCATGCTGTGCCTGATGCCCCCCAGGCCAGGCTTGGCCCTCCTGGCTGCCAGGGCACTGCTGGCTCAGGTTCAACTTTCTGTCCACCAGGACCCCCAGGTCCTTGCCAAGGAGCTGCTCTCCAGCCTCTCATTGCCCAGTCTCTACATCCAGGGTTGTCCCATCTCAGGTGCAGAATCCAGCACTTTGCCTTGTTGAGCTTCATGTGGTTTRTGAGTGCCCAAACCTCTCGTCTGTGCAGCTCTCTCTGCAGGGCCTCCCTGCCTTGAAGGGAGTCAACAGCTCCTTCCAGTTTTGTGTACACTGCAAACTTCCAGTCCCCTGTCCAAGCCATTTATGAAGATGTTGAAGAGCACAACAAGGATGGAGCCCTGTGGAGCCCCACTAGTGACAGTCACTGGTCTGGTGGCACCCCATTCACTGTAATCCCTTGTGCCCAACCCACGGGCCCGTTGCTCACCCACTGCATGACGTGGGGAGCACAAGGACATGGATATCACATACAAGCAAGAGAGGTCTGCCAACAGTGAGGGAGGGCAGAGTCTGTGGCTGTACGAAACTCAGGAGTGAGGCTGGGAGMTGCAGAGGTGCATCCACAGGAAGGYGCACGACAAAGTCAGAGTACAGGAAAATTATTTCAGTGGGGCCAGTTTCGGTAAGAGGATTGCCAGACTCAAGATGAGGCAGAGAAGAAAGAAGATGGAGAAACAGGTAGGATCATGACATAACATTCTATTAGAAATTATTCTGCTTGTGCATTTCTTTATGTCTCCTTTATAATTCTATGCCAGCATATCATATAGGTAAATCTGACTTTCCCAATTATTCCTGTTGGCTCTGCATCACTATAATTGAAGGGTTCTGCTCTTCTCTCAGCATGAGCTGACTGAGAACAAATTGCTCTTACAGAGGAGCTGATGTGTGAGCACATGCTGGGAGGACCTGACAGCGCGTGGGGCAGCTCAGGCGCTGGCACAGAACCAGCTCTCAGGGAGCAGGGAGCAGGCACGCCACTTCTAATTACATGACTTCTTAATGTCCATATCTCTGGGGGGAAAAAGTGCCTTCAACGGGACATTTCTTCCTCTGGTCACAAAATGCTCTCCAGAGGTGGTGGCATCTAGTCACAGTTAGAACTGGACACAGAAATTCAGCAATGTCTGTCCATCCAGATCTGAATCACTGCAATCTTTTCAGGAATGTTAGATGGGAAGAGGAGGGAATCAACAGACTGTTGCCCATATCATCTGCCAACAAACCTGCTTCTTTCTTTTACCATCTCACATTCGGAAAACACATTAACACCTCACAATATCTCATTGTGGAAAGCATTTCTAAGATTCAATTTCATTATTCTGATTCATATCACTACTTGCAATCATGCTGGTCAATGAGTTCTTTGATTCTGATGTTAACTGCCAGTGTCCCACTAATTGACTCAATAGAGAGAATTACAGTTACTGGTCAGTGTAGTGGAACTGAGATAAAGCACAGGATTAAAGGAACAGGCTAATAAAATTATTATAGACAGGATCTGCATTTTCATTCTGACCAGCACTTTAGAAAAGTTCCACTGGGCAGGTAAGCACTACATTGAATTAAAAGGTGCCTTTTGTTTCCTATAAGAGTTAAAACTATTAACCTAGGGAAAATACTTGCCTGACTGCTGAGAAATGATACATAAAGCAAAGTCATAAAGGCATGATATACTCTGTGTATGCATTTAAATGTTCCCTCGTTACCCCTGATAACAGTTTGCCACATCAACAAAACACCTGGTCTGGTATTTTTCCTACATTGAAACCTCTTGTCCAGTTGGAATTTTTATCTGAAAAGCAGCTGAAACCTTTGTTTACCATCTCACAGGACGTGTTGTTACAGTCTCGTGCTGAAGATCTTTTTTAATGACATGCTTGACGGGACTGAACGGTGCATGTTCACCAGCTTTCACCTTCACTATTAATAACAGCACAGTTCCTACCTGAAATGTCTTYTATAATTGTGTAATTACACAGCTCATTTATCCAATTGTTAAGCCAGGAGTCTGATTAAATATTAACAACAGCTTGGTTCTCCTAGTGTCATTAGTTGGAAAGCAACCCTGCAATCTCAGGTAACCCATGATGGTAATTATCCTTCACAGCTCCCTTCTGCTGAAAATCCAGCACAATCAGAGCAGATGAGGTTGCCCAGCAGAAAACACATCACCCCTCTGTTCCTCCTCACCTCAACACTACCTGAGCCCTGTCCTGTGTTTGTGGACTTGCCATGATTGAAAAACGGGTACAGAGCACTGCAAAGGGTGGCACTGSCTGGATTTCCTTCTTTAATCCCATGCTGCATGTTGAGAAATTGCAGCCTGACTTCTAAAGTAATTTGTTACTTTAAAATCAAAGAAGGGGAAGTTCGGTTTGGCCSAAACATTCCTTCCCGTGGAAAACAAGGGGAAAAGCAGAGCATCCCAGTTTGTGACAAGCTGTGAGTGATRCTCTCGTATGTGGTCTTGCATCAGAGGGGCACATGCCCAGGAAAGATCCCGAATTGTAGATGACCTAAGATGAAATGCATAAACCAGGAGCAAGTTGCACTTCCCATGCACTCTGCATGGGAGCATCACAAGGCCCTTTAAAATAAAATGTTGCAGAGGAGAGCATCAAAATGCTATAAACAACCCAAAGCAATGGCAAACAGATGTTCAGCTGGACCCTCTGAGGAGGAGCCCTGCGTGCTGCTGCCCACAGCCCTCACCAAACGCCTGGGGACCCATCTGAGCTGGGTGGGAGGACACGAGCAGGCACCCTGTGCCTCTGGGATGGGGACAACATCGTGGGGACATTTGAAATGTCCTGAGCAATGGGCATGGGGGATGCAGAGGTGCGGGCATTGCTGAAACCGATCCAGAAGATCCAGTTCTCCCGGCTGCTGCGGCAGCATTAACAGAGCATTGCCTGGAGCAGCAGGGCTTTCCCCCATTAACATCCTGTTAGGATGAAAGGAGCGGCTCATACCTCCCGGAGTTATTGCTTCCAGCCTGTCTGCAGACTCAGGTGGGGCCGTGCATCTGGTTCAGGTTTTCAGCCTTTCTGCTGCGGTGGGGAGGACGGGATCATAATTTGTGTGTGAGGAGAGGCGGGCTGGAGGCGGCTGGGACGGGGAGGGGGGATGCCACC
>JACDOX010000185.1:5449-36525 GCA_014549065.1 Cardinalis cardinalis | reverse complement strand
CAGCCCCTCGGCGCTCCCCGCCCGGGGCGCAGCGCGGCCGTGCCCGCGGCTCGGGAGGGGAAGGGCCGGGCTCTGCCCTCGGGATGCTCCGGGACCTCTCCCAGCTTTGGGCAGGGAGAGCAGCGGCAGCAGCCGGCGCTGGGCAGCCCCGGGAACMYCCTGATCCAGAACTGCGGCTCCTCTCAGGCTCCCAGCACGGCTCTGCCAGGTGAGGAATCTGAAATGAGATTTGCAGGATCAGAGTCAGAAATCAATAAACTCCATCAGCTAGGATCTAGCGGCTGTCTGAAACAACAGGTTACAGCAGCTGATAAATACTTTAAGGTGGAGGAAATGAATTAAAAATAAGACCAAAATATGATCATAAATCATGCTCTCCAGCTGCTAACACTATATGGGGAACAAAACCCAAGAAATACCAGTGTTCATGTATATCCCTTAAAACACAGGTAGCACAGCCTCTCCAAGGATGGATACCTTTACAGGGAGGGCAGGTTATGCTACAAGTGACCAAATAGCTCCTTATTTAAATTTCAGCTGCCAGGTTCTTGTGGTTCAGAACCTGAATTATCAATTCCTATATTCTTTYTGAAATCCACTTCAGAAAATCCTCATCCACCCCTCTGCAGTAATCTTTCTCTTATACTTGGACCAATTGTGTAAATAAATGATTCAGTGAAGTACTATAGATGCTCATGACTYTCAGCCTCAGCAGGGATTTTTTGGAAGCAGAGAAAATGTTTGGGCTCACCTCACCAGCAGGCATCTGGCAGGTGGGACATGCATTAGGAGATGCTCTTGTCTGAGAAGCATTGGGGARCCCTCCATGGCCTGTAGAATATCAGCTGAGGCTTCCCTCTCCTTCATTTTCCTTTGCAGCCAAAGTATTAAAAATGGGGTTTAAGCTAGCACATATTAAAGATAAACAAGAAAGACAGAAGACCAAAGTGCCTGAGAGGCAGGGGTGGCCAATGAGGCAAGCCTGGAGATATCAGGGCTTCCTCCATCCTCCAGGACCAGGGTGGGAATTTCCCAACTTCTCCAGCCTGGGCAGGGACAAAGCGCTGGGATCTGGTGCTGCCAAGGCAGGCTGGGCAGGCACCAGGAGCTCCACTCTCCCTGGAAGTGCTGCCTCCAGTCCTGCGAGGGGGAGACCCAGCAGTCTGTGAGCAGAACTGACTTGTCATTAATTTATTAATTTGTTACAGCAGCCAGGTGCCTGTGTGGCTGCGTTTCCCCCTGTGTGGCACAGGTCACACACAGGGGGTGACTCTGCAGTCACCTGTGGGCAGCAAATGTGGAGCTGCAGGCTCATGTGCTGCTTTCCCGCTGGAATCACAGGGAGAGTCGGGGCAGATGGGCACTTGTAGCCTCTGTGGGCAGTGGATGAAAAGCACACAGAACACTGGCAAGAGCACGTGTTTGCAGCTGTGCTCAACAGCTTCAGCAAGCTCCTAAGGACTGCAAGGGTCATCTCGGGAAAGGAGGCTCTGACATGGCCACCATTCCTGCAGATGTTTCTGCCTCATTACAGTCTTTGTGGCTTATGCTAAATAAACCAGTTAAAATTATGTTGTTGGTATTTAAACATTTGTAACAATTGTTAATCAGAAAACATCCAATAGGCCTTTGATGAGGAATCAGAGAGATCACACATGAAACTTGACTTTTGCAGCACATCACTCGCTGCCTTCTGCACTGCTGCAAGTAGCTCCACTGAAAAATAAAACCAYCTGGAGGAATACATTTGTTCAGTTGAGGCTGATGAGAATAAAAGGGTTTTTTTTCCTTCTGGCCTTGCACAGACRTTTTGCAAACAGTTGTTTCCCACAACAGTGTATCGATCTTCAGCCATACTGATGCTGTGTGCCAGGGGCCTGCCTGTGCTCTGGTGGTGCAGRGGATCACAGAAGGTGGCTGCTGCCCTGCAGCAGAATTGCCCAATTCCCCAGAAAGATGTGAGCAGCCATTCAGAGACCCAAAGCAGCACCTGCTCCAGCAGCACGTTAGTTCCAGCCAGCAGAGCTGTGTGATCTCGGGGAGCCACCTGCAAAAGTCCCCACAGAAATGCTCCCCAGAAACCTTCCAGCCTCATAAACCTCTCACAGGCCCCCAGAGGCCATAAATCCTGCAGGGTCTCTCACAACTGTTTCAAAACATTTAATGTTTTCCTTCTGCTCTGTGGTTTCCCTGCCCACAGTGGGATCTCTGCACCCACCTGATATTGAGCCTGGAAGAGTTTTGCTCCATATGCCAAAAACTGCTGTGGAATGGAGCTAAATTATCTTAGCTGATGCCTGTCTAGATAAGATATTGAACCCACTTCCTTATRATATGATTTATTTTAAATTAGGGGGAAAAAGCAATTGGAGTAAGTATTTGAATCAGATTTTAAGCTTCCAATGCCAGGCTTTGAGATATTGGTGGAACAGTTTAATGGCATCAGCTCTGAACTGAAGAACTTGAGTGTGGGACAAGTATAATATTTCTCTCCATAAACATAAAACCGCTGTTTAAGAACCAGCACCCCAAAAAGGAGAAGCAGCTTGTAAGGAAAATGCCTCATCCTGTCACCTCAGCAGGAGTGAACACTGAATGAGTTACTGAAAACAAAACTGATCAAAAATGCAAAGTTCACTGGTACAGGAAAGAAAGTGTAGGAATGCGAACAAACCCAACTGGGCCATGAAAAGAAAACTGAGAAATGGAAATGGCAATGCAAAACTGGAAGTGCCTGAAAAACCACCTGAAAAAGATTTTGTTGCACAGAAACTGAGAATGACCCCCTTGCTTCTGCTGCCAAACATCAATCAAATGAAGAACATCGATATGTGAGCCAGAACTGCATCATACAGAGGGAAACCCAAGCTATAATCTCCATGATTACAGCTGGCTTGGTCCATTCTCAATATTGAACTGTGATTTGGAAGCATTTATGAAGCCAGAAGAAAAAGACATGGAGGTTGGTATATACRCCCCAAGGCTGTCAACCCTCAACCTCATGTCCCACCATTCCTCAGTGAGATGAGTGATGTTCTGTGAGTGGGGTGGGCTGGGTGAAACATCCTGCCCCTCATGAAGAGGTGCCATACAGGAGCAGGGCACTGAACCAGGCACTGCTGTCGTGGGCAGGGACAGGCCCAGAGGAAAASAGCCTAGAGCTGTGCTGGAGAGGAGCCACCAGGAAAGACGAGGTACCACCATTTCTGAAGGAGCAGCATTTCAAGTTATTTTATTTAGTACCTTYTATTAACGAGGTAGGAGAATCCTAATGAAATCTGTGGATCTGACAGAAGTTAATTGGTTTAATAAGGGAGATTGGAATACCATGCATGAGACCGAGATGACTTTGTGGGTTTGAGTGTTAGAAACRCATAAAACTTGACTGCACCAACTGTTCATCGCACACCTGGAGACCCCTAAGTGGAACTGTAGCTTTCACATGGGGACTTACTTGGTTTGACATCAAAAGGGGARAGCTTTAGCTCACAAGAGGATTATGAGCTACCAGCACAGTGAGGCAGTATGGAAGGAGATCAGACTCTAGGACCTGAGAAATTTATTCCTATTGCTCTGAGCTTCATGCACAGCCACTCATGCTTTCTTCTGCAAGGGGCTGGAAAAGCCTCGTAGTTCCCTTCTGCCTGCAGCTCYTGTGGGAGCTCCATAGCCCTCCCAGCATGGCAGAGCTCCCAGGGATGTTTGCAGGGGCAGCCACTCTCTCCTYGAGTGCCAGCTCAGGGCACTCACACCAAATGTGGTGAACGAGAGACAAAGAAATGAAATAATGTGAACCCTTGTACTGTCTCCAAAACTTGGCCAAGACTGTAAGCCAGCCTTGCAGCTGGGCAGTGAAAGAGATGCTCTGCTCTTCCTAGCTTGCCACCATCTGCAGAATCCTTCTCCCTCTGCTGCAGCTGGCCCAGGGCTCAGTGGAAAAGGARAGATCTGTGTGCTCCTTGCTCCTGCTCCTCAGCCCCAGTGCTTGAGGGTTGGAGTATCATAATACACCAAGCTGAGCTTCCCGTTGATTATTTTAACATGAAGCCTGTACCAGATTTCACTGGCAAAGCAAATATTCTGTTTCCAGCAGTGAGTCATGTTTTTCTTACTTGGGCACTGATGGAGCCTGTGGTGGAAGAGCGAGAGGCTCGGTGTGCTTGTGCCTCTCCCCTTCCCTGGACACTCATCTCCCCAAAGGAAAAGGGATTCCACTGTGTGTCCATGGGTGCACTTCACTCAACTGTGATGCTACCACTTGGTAAAAAAATATACAGGTTTTTGTTAATTTCTAATACCTTTTGAAAGTTTCTTATATAATGAATGWCTAAAAGGGATTTTGCTGGAACTTCTATATGCAGAGAAGAGGAGGGTACAGATAGAAGGACAACAAAAAATACTGCTTAACACAGCACACCTGAGAGTACCAAACTGCTGTTACATTTTCATGGCTACTTCTGAAAGTACATTAGAATCTTACTCTTTTTGAAATCGCTGAAAACATCTCCAGACCTGCTTGTCTTCATTAATTTTCTTACACTGTCTATAAAACATCAATCAATAACCAGTGCTACAGATGAGAAACTCCGTGTGAGGGAGGAAAAACCTAAAGCAAACCATGTGGTCTTTGAGTTTCAGAGAAAGAAATCACTGTGACCACCCATGGCTAGTCAGTTTTCACTTATTAATTTCTATTTGGCGTTAGATGCTGCTGTTCTTTGCAGAGATTGAGATTTTTTGCACAAATGATAATGAGGAAATTTTTCTGCTTTCTGCCTGAGCAGCCAACACCCACTGCAGTCACAGGAGCCCAGGGAGCGCAGTGAACCTGCACTTGGTGAGGGGATGGTGCCATGTCTGAAAGAGAACACGGGGGGGTGGAAAAGCTTCTCACTGACTTTACCCTGAAATGGGGTTAAAGTCATTTTAAGTACATTTTCCTTTTAATTTCCGTCTAAAATACTCTTTTCCTTTTAATCCCTTGCAGTGATTTTAAAAATATGTTTTAAAAATTGTATGTAAAATACCTTTTTAGTTATCTTGCTTTCACTCTTAATAAATATCTAGCTCTAGAAATATTTTAAAATTTCTTCAGGTCCTCTCATGCTTTTATTGCCCTGGTTTGGTACCTTCTGCAAAATGCAGTTTGGTGGGTGACTTCAGACCAGTCTATTCCAGCTTACATTGTAATTGTATACAGCAATTAACATCCTTCTCCATAACTGAGTAAATAAAACTGTTCCTTGGATTTCCTCATTTTATCCTTCCTGTCAGACTCACTCTTTGTCCCATAATTACTTATAACCTGCCAGTGAGGACATTCACTGAAATCCAAGCAAGGTTCTTGTACTGATATTTGTCTTTTGTTTTGATTGCTGTAATCAGCACGAGAAACGGGACTTTTATTGGTTCACACTCAATTTTCTCATGAATGAATTAGAAGAGATAAGATACATTGCTCCACAATTCACTTAATTCTCCCTTCTCACCACATCCTCGCATAACCTTGCCCAGTGCTGTGGCTGTTGGCCAGCAGGGGCTGGTTGTCACATGTCACATCACGAGTGTCCGTCCTGCAGAGGCTTGCAGTTAGAATAGTATTAGCTGCCGCAGAAATTCCCAAAATATCTAACTGTTGGTGTTTGCAGGATCTGCTGCCTCCCGGGCCCCACGCAGGGCTCCCCTCCGCAGGCAGCCCTGGCTGGGGCAGCAGCGGTCCCTGCCCACCCTGTGGCAGCTGAACAGCAGAGTGAGCCCAGCCCTGGGCAGCCGCAGCAGCCGGGAGCAGGGACGGGCAGGGGCTGCACTGGGAGGCACGGGATGGGCTGTGCCTGGCTCACCTGGAGCTGGCAGGCCCAGAGGTGACCTCAGCCCCTCCTGGGTGAATCTCGCTCTTGAGACACATCTGCCTTTGAGGCTGTGAAAATGTTTCCAATGTATTTTATTAATATTCCAGCAGCTGAGTTATGGAGCAGCTCAGAATTCTCCCACCCAATTACAGCTCTGGCCATTAATGCAGCAGGTTATTAAAAAAGCCAAGTTAAAGAAGAAAGGGGCTGGATTTGCCACACTGCTTTACTTCTCAGAAGCTTGGTGTTTAGAAACAAACTAATCACTTCCACTTGACAGCAAACAAGGCACTATCTGCTCTGTTGTCTGAGTCTTTAGAAGCATTTGGATACATTTAGAGGTTTATTAGAATAGGGTTTGCCTGTTCAGAGCTGGATGTTGGGTAACTGTTCTGAGCTGATCATATACAGGAGTGATATAATGGGCAGAAAACTTGAAAGGTGAAAAGGTGAATGATGAGAAACTTGGAGCTTCATTATAATGCCATTTCTTTTACTGAAGACTCCAGTTGCCAAACGCCAAAGATTCAATCAATTTTCAGACTTAGCAGTGATTAAAGTTCTATCATCTATTCTCCATGGAAAAGTACTGCTATGGCATTATGGCAAAGAAAGGAGGTTGCAATCAGATGCTGCACAGAGAACTGAACAGTGGTTCCAAGTTAACTTCATACCTGCACCTCTCCCTTACCTCAGGGAGAACTTCTCAGTTTCCCTTAACACAGAAAGGTCTAACGTTTTCTTTTGGTTCAAAAGTTGTTCTCAATTGTATTGCAATTTCATGAGAGTAGCTGAACAGCGAGACCACTCTACTATGAATTTTACCTGAACATAGTTACTCGCACTCAGAGATCCTGCCTGCGTTGGGGATTTTTGCTGAGTTTTTCCTCTAAGCTTTGTTTCTTTTTGTTTACAGTTTACTTTCTTTTTCCTATCTTAAGTTTTTCAGCCCGGTGTTTTTCAAAATCACTGCCAGATTTCAGGGACTCTGAAAAGATATTGAGTAACAAACMCCTAAATTTTCTTTTGAGTGAGAATGAATCCTAAAAACCTTCATGAGCTGGAAAGCTTTAAAACAGAGAATGCTTCCCTATGCCTCATGTCAACCATATCTTCTAGAACAAAACCTTATTCAGTGCTGAGTAAACAATAATGTACTTCCCTTCTTAAATCTAACCTGTTGATTTATCATCCTACTTTCCTTGGACACAACTGCAAAAGCAGAATTATTTTTCACAGCTGACAGTGGAAATGCAGAGCCCAGGAGTCAGAGAGCCCCAGAGACCTGACAGKCTTCTTGAACTGCCTGAAAAATGCCTGAAAAATGCAATTCATCTGAACAATGCAGARAGAAGGCAGAAAAAAGGATGAACCTAATTGGTTCTGACTGTTAAAGTCAGATCTCAAGTTTTCTCCAGAGATGTGTACTAGAGCAACCACTATTAGTGTACCCAGATCCCTTTTAAAAGGGTAATTTGATCAAATGCTACAATAATTTAGGAATATGACACTGTTAGGAGATCTGCATATGATACTTGACACTAAAAACCATCAAATGTTGGTCATTGACAGCAAATGAATCATTTGGAAGATGGTACCAGCAGGAGCCAAAGGGAGCAGTCTGGCATACAATGAGGCTTCAGAACAGAGACTTCGCTGAGCATTAACTCAAACCCAGATCCTATTTATTATGCACATAATGAACACAAGACAAAAGCTCAAAAGATGAAGAGTTCCTACCATGAAGGTGTGGGAACAGTTTATTACCAAGTGATGGATGAGATGAATTTGGTGTTAGCAAACCCTCTTGTGCTGCACACAATGCTCGGCGTTTCCAAACCCAAACCCTTGGCTGCAAGGAGGAGCTTTTGTCGAGCAGCGTTTCCAGACTGGCCAAGCCTCACCCAGGGCTCCCATCACACCTGAGGGCAGCAGGAACTGGAACTGCAGCAGACTTTCCCTGTGCCCTCTGCCTGCATGTGGAGCTTTCAGATGGATCCTCTAAGGCCTGCAGCTTTCTCATTTTTTTCAATCTCTCACCTTAGATAAGCACTTCATTTATCAGAAAGAAAGGAGGAAAAATCCATTCCGTGTTGAAATTGACTGCCACCTGCATTGCTTCCTAATGTAAGCAAATCCCAGTGGAAAGGTTTAGCACCAGACTTTTCTGCTGGACCAGTAAATCACTCTCAGAAATATMATTTCAACCTTACAAGTGGTGTTAACCAGCAGGAGTGGCACATTTTTATAAAAGAAATTCCAACAATGCAACAATTAATCCAATTTCCTGGAAGAACTTGTGTGAYCTCTGTCTATTTCAGGGTTTAGATCAGCCATACATATATTAGCAATACTATAATAACAGTTACAGCTTTTTAATAAAAATAATTAGAATATACTGTCCAGTGTGACATTAACATACAAGTTAGAAGTGTTCCAGAGACTTAATCCTTTTATAATTCTGTGTGTGATTGTGTGTGCATGCCTGTATAGACACTGCTGCTCTTGAAAGACATGAGACTATTAACCTGTGCAGACATTGCACTTGTCTCCTGGAGTGCTGGKATCCCATCCATTTATCAGCCCAGCTGTCTCACAAGGTAAAAATAAAATGGTGCTTTCAGTTCAACAGGCTGCAATCAATTTAAGGAGCAGGGCTGGGCTCTGCTGTACTGGGCTTGGGAGTCTAAAAAGTGGATTAGGAGAGTAGCACGTAAAACAGCACAAACCCCCAAAATTCTACCCTAGAAAACTTTGTCTCCAAATATTCATTAAAAAGATTAAAAATRAGTGAGCTTTCAAACAGTCTGTACCATTTCTCTATTTTATAGTTCACTGCAATTTCTTTTAATTACCTTGCAATTTAAATTGGTTGAATCCTAGAGCTGGTTCCCCTTAAAAAAAAAGKCTTCTTGCAAACTTTGATTAGCTCCAGAGAAAAGGGAGCAGATGACTTTAAATGGCACAGAGGTGGATTTATTGGCAAGTGTGTCAGGTTTGCACTTAGCAAGGAATTGGCAGATAGCAGAATATGGCTGGACAGGATTCAAACTCCAAGGACTTGGAGCTGAAAAAGGATTTATTTGAATAGCAAAGTATAGGAGTGTAYTTGCTGCAGTTAAAATTATTAGAAGCTTTTAACTGAAAACATGAAGAAATTAAACTTCCTGTGAAAGGCAAGCAACTGCATTACTTCAAAGGTATTGTCCCAGGGACATTTATTTCTTTCCTCCCTCACTGTGTCACTTACTGCTCCTAGCAATAGGAAAGTTTATAGATCTCCTTGATCAGGTGTATGTTCAAAAGCCAGATTAAACCTGAACCTGCACAAAATTACTGAGCATTCAGGAAATAAAATGCTTTATTTTTATCTTAGATCAACTGTAGGGAAAAAAAAAAAAAGTAGTCTATTCACTGCATGTGAAAAGTAGGGAGCCTGTAGTCCCAGAAAGAGCAGAGTCAAAGGAGCGTGAGCTGATTCACATGGGCAGACAAGAGGCTTGGCCATGGCCTGAGCAACAAAGCCAGGGGGTTGTGCTGAGAGAAACTCACACTTACTGAAGGACTGCCAGCTTAAACTAGGACTTTATTTGGRGTTGTGGGGATGTTTTTGTCTCAAATATCATGTTTTCTTCAAAAAAAGTAAAAAAATTGCTTGTGACAGTGCTTGAAGCGTCAGCTCACRCACTGGAGCCTTGTTTACACTCATGACCCTCACACTGGCAGTGAACCAGTGGCAACTACAACAGTAGTGGCTTCCAGAAAGCAAAAACCACTGCTCTGCTCCTGGGCTGGTGCTAAGCCCTGCTTTGGGCAGGAGGCTGGCCCAGCATCCCCTGCAACCTGTTTTCCTGAAACATTCTACAAAGGAGGGGTCAGAGCTACCCAGGCCCAGGGTTTGGATGATGAAAAAGAGGGGCAGGGCTAGGCRAGATCCCAGTGACAGTGTGTCTGAGCTGCTGCTTTATGCCATCTTATCTGTGTGAGACACTTTAATGGAACTTCTCWGATTCCATTCAATTCTAACCAGGTGACAGGACATTCTAGTCTTTTACAGTGGCACATAAATACCCCAAATCATAAAAGCAGCTGCTTTTTCTTGTAGCAATGCTTAACTTTCTTTACTCTACTACTTATCAGTGTTGCATCTCCAGGAAACTCAGCGAACCATTTTCCTACTTTTCTAAGCACAGATGCAGCTTTTGATTTCRTTTTTATGGGCTAAAGCTAAAAGATGTTTTCCTCAGAAAGCTGAACAACCACGTTGCACATCTGGCAGCAGCTGGTCTCAGCAGCCAGCACGTGGCTCAYCCAACTACCAGCATGTAACTGAGACACCAAAAGGAGAGGACATTRGCAAAGGAATCTGTGCCATTTGGAAAAGCTCATCCCTAAGGAAGCTGAGGGTGCTCCAGACTGAGSTACCTCACATGGAAGCAGAGTCTGGAAGGATGGAACAAAGGGGGTGGAATGGAGAGGTTTAAGGCTCCAGGACACTTCCACCAAAGGCCCGTCATAGAGAAGCTTGAACTTACATTCAAAACACTGTGCCAACCTCCATCATCACTCCTTCCCTCACACATCCCCTTCCCTTTCCTCCACTGAAATCTGCTCTAAGGCTCCTAGAAAGTGCTTGAATGTCTTCATGGCTTGGACCACAATCTGGATTGGCACAACAGCAGAAATATTTAGCAGAAAAATTCAAGTAAAAGAGAAGGCATGGACACTTTTTAATTCTTATTTCCCTTGGCCAAGCTAAGTAACTCCAGATAAGAACAAACTGTCTGTACCCATCAGCAGAAGACCTGTCTTCTATAAACATCACCTACAGCAGTGTAAGTGAGCAGAGCAAGCCTCATATGGAACACTTTGCTCACATACCTCTTTCCTATAGAACTTGCTTTTTCTGGTTTCCACTGTTGTTCTAGATGAAAATGGGACGTTTCTGCAAAGTAACTTCAGAATGATGTTTCTGGGTTTGTCAGCAGCAAGAATCATAATTMATCCCATAATTTCTAATACTTACATAGAAAAGTCAATAAAATTTKTWAAAAAATGAAAGGGAGAAAGCTTCCTTTGTACTCGATTACATCAGCAGTATCATATTTTACACCAACTCTGGTACCACCACGTCCAAAAAATTGCCTAACAAAGCACAAATAGAGAAATATGTTATTGCCATTTTTCAGGATTTCTTGAAGGTTTGTCAATAAGGTATTAGAAATTCACCCAAGTCTGAAAACTGAGTTATTTTTACACTGAAATTTCTAGTTTCTGAGAACTTGAAAACTGCAGAATGCTCAGCCTGATGGAGCCACACACCAAACCCCAAACCTTGCATGTTTCCCCACATTGTGCATATATGTGTGTATATATATATGTGTGTGTGTGTGTGTGTGTATACATATATATAGGTATATGTATGTAATCCAAGACTTTTGAGTCCATAGCACATATCTGCTTGTTTAGAAAAAAGGAGACACATTTTTCACTGAAACTTGCTTGCAGACTCAGGTCTTCTTCAGTACTCCTCACCAAGAAAGATTATGGCAATTTAATACAAAGTGGAGAAAATCCTGCAATGTGACAGATCAGCTATAAAAGTGCACACTGAAATTAGGACAACCTTTAAGCCATAGACTTTTCTTCATGAGACCAGATTTTTTCTGTGTCATGCTCAGCACACAGAGATTCTCATTTTTCAGAGCTATAGGAATTTGACAAGTAAACCTACTAGAGTTAATAGCATTTTAATCTTTATGCATAACAATCCCAAACCTGCATTGCACAGATCTGATAATACTAACTGACAGCTGAATCTGAAGTATACATTTCGTTCCAAAATAGATGCACGTGTAGGTGGATGTGTTGTAGAAATACAATGTACTACRGGGCTGAGCCTAGATAAGCTGGTGATCCTCAAACATCAGCATCATCTGCATGAAATGGGCAGAATTCTGCTCCTTTAAATACCTGTTCATCCTTCTTATGACACCTTCTTCAAAGACCTCAGTGAATAGTAGATGAAATAAGTATCTAATGAGGTAGGACAGAAACTCCGATTGAGCTAAGAAGCAGCAAGCTGAATTCTAATAAATAAATGAAGCAAAACATTTACTGCCAGCAACTATGTCAAGTTAGACATAGGAAACTGTAGCTCTGCAGCTGGAGAAGGGCAATACTCTGCAAGCCAGAAAAGTGATGGAACTCCTCCAGCTTTGGTTATTTATGGTGTGATGATGAAGGAACAACTTTCCATGTGAGGAACGGCTTTAAAGTTGAACAGTGGAGCTGAAAGAGAGACTTAATGAAAAATCAGAGGGGAACAAAACTACAGCTACAAAAACAATGGCATTCGGTTTAACAATTTAAAAACATCATTTGTGTGCAAAACCAGATGTTAACTTGTCCAGCTTCAAGGTAAACAGCAAACTGTATTTATAACAACCCTTCTGCTGGACAGCAAACACACACTACTAAATGTTGCAGTATATGAGGCTCACTTCGGGCCTCCAAA
This sequence comes from Cardinalis cardinalis, assembly GCA_014549065.1. NCBI lineage: Eukaryota > Metazoa > Chordata > Aves > Passeriformes > Cardinalidae > Cardinalis > Cardinalis cardinalis. Next base: position 24,159 of record JACDOX010000185.1, on the reverse strand, counting down.
TCTTATCAAAATGAACACAAATGCCAAACAAACGTTTTAAACAAAGGGCACATCTGTATTGAATGCAAAGCTATTTTCAAAAAACCCCAACCTTTCATAATCTACCATAATTGCAATAGCCTGAAACATAAGAATGCTTTCAGGCTCATAAAAAAAGGCTTCTAATTTTAAACATTTATGAGGACACTGAGAAGTGGCTTAGAACCATGCTTTCAAGCATGTTTTCAAGTTTTAAACTGCTGAAAGCTGAGACTCCTTTACCCATTTGGCCTGGAGAAAGGGAGAGAAGTACAAAAATATGATGAGAAGACTGCACATGAAAATTTCTACTAAAGAAAATGCAGCTGACTCCCTCCTTCCAGCCCCTTCCTCCCTTCACACTGCACCTCCCCCTCCAGGGAAAGTGCACCTCTTGCCTGATGACCACCCCCAGACAAACCATCTACATCACTGGCTCTGATGCTCCACTGTTTTTAACAAATACCTTTTGAAAATAATTTTAAAGGGCCACTCTGCCATGGCTGCTGCTGTTCCTGAACAGAAGAGACTCTGTCTCAGTACTGAATTTATGTCAGCTCATTTTAAACTATACCTTGGGATGGGTGATTTTATGTTCATTCTAAAAAAAAAGATCATCATCAAAACTTTTAAATGGTTTTTCCCAACTCATAAAATGCATGCTTTATGCTGGGAATGAACCTCCCTTTGACACAGTGTAACTATGGGAAGGAGGGATTGTTCTCACATTTCTGTTTCATGGAGAACACCCTGCTGTTTGATTTTTAAAGTTAAAGGATAAAGTTGCAGGGGCAAAAAATGCTGCTAAATGCAATACACTCTACTAGTCAAATACAGCCTCAGTCTGATGTGAACCACTGACTTTAAAAATAGCTGTTCCTGTCCAAATATACCAGTGAAAATAAATATGAATATATTGTAACATTATAAATAATGTATATCGTAACATTAAAAGATGAAAGTGTCAAGAATAAGAACAAGTACTACTTTTAAAGTAATTCAGTATAAAAATCCCAATATATGAAAGCAAAGAAACAGCTACAAATCTGAATTTATAGCAACAGATAGTAGGAAGAAAGTTTTGAAAATCCATGGGAAAATACAGTTCTGTGGGCATTTTCTTTTTGTCTTTTGTTACTCTTGATTCCTACCTTACAGTTCAACTTCAGGGCAAAGCACCAAACAACAAGAAAACACATTCAAAACTATTAGGTCATCAAAATTGCCTTTACTGTTTAAAAACAAAACACATACACAAAATATTGCAGCAGCTTGTGGAATCCCACTCAGGAAGCTCAACGCTTTTAGACCTCTTCTCATGTTTTCATCACCATAATTTTTGCAAAACAGTCAAAGGCAAGCCAGGCCATTTTAGGAATGACTCTTTTATCACTGCAATCCCTCCATTACAGCTGACCACAAGAAGGAATGAATAGAGTAGGGACACTACTGGTGCATTTTTCAGCTTGCTCCCTGACATGCTCTGACTTCTGCTGGAGAATGATGCGATGATTTCTTAGACTTGCCTCCATTATTGCTCCCAAAATAATTCAGAGGAACATAAGGCTTTAAGCAGTTTAAACATCAATTTCAAATTGGATTCAGTGGTTTCAAGGACCTTTTTATCAAAACCAAGCTCCAGAACTCCACCCTCTCACAGCCTGACAGGCCCTGCCCCCTTGGAGATGTGCTGGGCTCCATCTCAATGGGTGGCAACTCACMCTCAACCCAAAAATCTACAGTCACATACGCAAAGTTTTTACTTCTAAAATACAAATATCTTTGCTGTTATCAGGACAGAACTGAACACCAAAAACACCTGCAAGCAATGAACATGTTTGAAGACACTGAAATCAAGAAATCAAATTAGAAGTTCTTAAATTATAGACTACAAAGCTCCTGAGTGTGGCCGCATGTATGCACATTTAAGTGATTGAGAGAACTGCATGGAAATAAGCATTTACCACAAAATCTGGGAGCACAGTCGGGACCTGAATTCCAGTCAGGTTTTTAATTTCATTTAAGACTGAGATTACTTCATATAAATTGATTTATTTCTTTGTGTACRGTATAATTTAACTTGCAAACATATTTCATTGAGGTTAATAATTAGTATTGAGTATTTGCTGTTATAAAGYTCCTTAAGCATGAATTTTAAGTACAAGGATTCATAATCAGCTTCCGTGTACCCRTCTGGAATGATACAGAATAAACACATTTTCTAGTCACCAAAATAAAGGTTAATATGGCTTTTTTAAAAATCCCCTACAAACGCAACTAACAAACCTTTTAAGTGATACATCTGTTGAGTTAGTTTAGCAAGACAGTGAAAGAACAATTTGGTAAGGTAGTTAAGGTTTTTCATAGCATAGCAGAGTTGAGCTTCAATATTCACCATCATCAGAAAGTCCAATAATTCCTTGTTTTGATACCAAAGTAAAAATAGTCCATAAAGTGGAAGGGTTTTCACAATTGTGATGATTCTGCCAATGATTACAAAGATCCTCTTTTCTTCCAAATGACTGTTTGCATAAAATGCAGTTATAGCCTGCTTTAGACCAAAATTCTATTTTCTTCCTTTGTGTGCCAAACCCTACATTTTGCATCTCCTTAGAGGCTTCACTACTTCCTGTCTGGGTTGGTTCACTTTTAGGTACAATATTGACATTATTTTGATGGTGGAAGAACATCTGTCTCTTTGGTTTTGGAACATTATACAGCTCCTCCTGATGGGCACTGCACTGTGCTAAATGTCTTCTCTCATTGTGCTGTTTCCACACGTGGGTTGCATATTTGACCAGTTTCCCCTTTGTTCCTCTGCTTCCTTGCAAAACCCCTTCCTTCACTCTTCCCTGAATCTCTTCTCCATGACAGCACAATAAGTGAAACTTCATTTCACCAAAAGACTCTGCAATAAACTGGCATCGACCACATTTGACCTGTAATTTCACTCCTTCCGGGTTATGGAACAGGTCCTCAAAATTGCACTTATTTCCCCTGTTAAAAAAAGGAAATACAAACTATGTAAGTATTAGCCAGGCAGAGAAGAGGGATGGCAACTTCYGTCCTTACAAGTTCCAAAAAGAGACGCAATCATGAAACACTTTTAATTTAAAAAGGGCATTGTTTCTACAGCATGTAATTCATTTGGAAGAGGAAAAAAAAAAGAAAGTAAATAAATACTAGCAAGGCTGATTAGTAAAAAACTGAAAACGAATGACACTTCTGAGTTTAAGAATTGCCTCCAAAATTAGCTTTGGTAGAAATAACCTTTTAATAACCCTTTAATAACCTTTAATAAAAGGCTGATAATTTTTGTTAAAAGTTCTGATTCAGGGAGGTCAATCCAAATACTTCTAGTGCTGTGCTAGAAAAGTGAAAATTAATATTACCTATAATGTACAAGTAAGAGAAATCTATATGTTTACAGTGAGTTATTTAGGTCAATTTGAGGCAAAACTACCTCCCTTTTCAAGATGGAAACTATGAAATKTCAAAGTTTCTTGCCTTTTTTTTCTACAAGTCGGTAACATGGTTTGGAGAAGTTTAAATACCTAACTGGCAATTGGACATCCCCTCCTCTGATTTAGGAGAGCTCTGTAGTATAAAGGACACACAGCCAGTCCCTGGTTAACACAATCAAAATAAGATCTCCTCAGACATCTTCTCATAACATCTTACAAGAAGGACCTCACAACACAGCGTATTTATACACATTAGACAGATTATCCAACAAAACAGATAGACKGAATGATTCACTGTATGACCGGTACTAAGACTGACAGAAAAGGACTKGTGTTTCCTATTCTCAAACCATAAAAGTTTCTGACTGCTGCTCCAGAGAGTGGAGCTATGAAAAGTAAAATGCGCAGAATGGAACTGCAGTGTTGCAGTGAAAGGCAACATTTATACTTTATCAAAAGATTTCACCTCAAAATCATAATAGAGAGGTAAAAATATGTTCTATCCATCTTAATATAGTGCATGTTAACTTTTCTACTTGGCTGAGAGACTGCAAAAGCAGCATTAAACTYGGGTCAGATTAGCTCACAGCACTCCCTAAAAGGAAATGGGATAATGATATTTAACAGAGGAAAAAACCTACAAGTTAATACTGAAATATGAATTGTTTTTCGCTTACTGCAATTGGTTTCTTTATCTTCTAGGGAAAACCCCAAAGTGGGTAGGACAGAAGACAGAGCATTTAGCTACAAGAAACCAACTGACCCAAATATGGCAGTATTATAGGGTGTTACTAGAATATATGCAAAATTACTTTGGATATTCAGGTGTAAATAATGATTTACAGTCAATAAATCAGCTAAAATATACYGGTTGGTCTAACGGATTGACTAGATTCAAATGGAATATTTAAACGATTAGCAATCTCACTTGGTGGAAAAAAGCAACAATTTTCATAGCGGTGAGGTTTATCAATTTCCACTGACAACTTAAAATCTAGTTTTCATTAGCATTTAATCAGTGAAAACTCTCACCTCTCTGCAGCTTCTTCTGCCTCTTTTATATTCCTGTCTCTCTTCTTTAAAGTATCTTGCACCTGTTGCTCGCTAGTGTAGGGCTCTGTGCTGATAACAACCCTGTGGACTTCTCTGAGGTGCCCAAAGTACACTTTTGCATGGCCAAACACTTTAGCACAGAATTCACAGCACACCAGCTTTTTGGATTTGCCTTCGTTGTGATGAAGCTTCATATGGGTGCTCAGGCTCCCAGAATGCATATATGCCTTCCTGCAGATCCTGCAGCTGTAGGGCCTCCTGCTCGTGTGCGTGTTCATGTGGTCCTGGAGGTGGTGCTTGAAGCGGAACGTATGGTTACAAACATGGCACCTGTGCAGCGCCTTAGGGACAGCTGAACGTTTGTTTCTGCTTAGATCACTTGATTTAGCTGATGGAGCATCACTGTGCTTGGAAGTCGCACATTTATTGGCTGGTGAACCATTTAAAAATGAGTCCTGCTCACGAGACGGCGCCTCCACGATTGCTGCAGGAGTCAGCGGTGTGAGCGCCTGCACAACCACCACAGGTTTTGGTCTGATACTGCGGTACCGTTTCACTGCTCCTGCTTTATTGTCTTCAGGTGTCTCAATATCAACCTTTGCCCTCTCTCTTCCTTCTCTAAACTTATTAATGATGCATTTCCTTCGCTTAGACTGAAAAGCCAATAAATCTTCCGGGGCTCTTTTTTTCCTGCCTTTTCTTTTAGAGGTTGCACTGCTCAGTTTTTTAAGACTGTCGACATCATCCTCTTTGCTCGAGGGACAGAAGGTGTTTTCTCCAATGGATTGTTTGGGGACTTGTGTAAATGATACACCTAATTGCTTATCAAAGGCTTTGGTTTTCATGAAAGATGGTATCTTTTCACATTCAGATTTTAGTGAATGACCAGGTATGTCCATAACATTAATATTCTGCTTAGATTTACAGAACACTGAATTTTTCATTCTGGAGTAAGGCAAAATAGGAAGTTTTCCTTTTGGTGCTGATGGAGTCATCTGAATTGTACTGCCAAAAACTGCTGGTGACAACACAGCAACAGGATTTGCAGAATTTGTGGGCTTTTCCTTTAGTTTCTCAGATGTCAGGAGTGGCTCTCTTGTGGTTTCCAATGCCGTCTTCACAGAGTGTAGACTCAGTTTCATGGGATTAGTTGTACTTGCTGGCTTGGATAGAGAGTCTTCAACTACAGATGGTCCAGAAATATTATTGCTAGCAATTTTAGTTTTGTTCATTAAAAGAGATCTAGATTCCACACAATTGCTTTTATTCATTAATGTAGCAACTCCAATTTCAGCTAAGTCACAGTCTGCTATCATCCCTTGCTCAGCTGAATCTGAACTACAATGAGCTTCAGGAGAGTCTTCACGTAGAGCAGTCATGGGGGAAGTCTGTGATGAGATCAGTGCTTTGGTAGCAATCTTGTTACGTGCACTCAAACCAGAGATTCGTGTCAGTTTTTTGTCACTCAGCAATTTATTTCTTACAGATTGGTACCTGGGGATGGGCAGCTTTAGGTTTTCAGAGGGGGCCACAGCTGACTGCTGAACTGACTGAGTTAGGGCAGGTGCAACACACGGCACAGCCAGCAGGGAAAACGTGCCCTTGTGAGCAGCCACCTGCATGACAGCATAGTTCTGAGCTGGCACCACCAGGGGCTTAGAGCCTGAGGCTGAAATTGGTGTCATTGGCTCAGGCAAAGATGACTGAAGGCAAGAAACCACTCCAGATGTTACAATTTTTGGTACCATTTTTGGAGCAATGGTCCTAAACTGACTTTTCTTCTGAAAACTTTGTATTRTATCCAAAGGGGATTTCTGTTTATCTGTAAGAATAACATAAAACAGATGTAAAATTATACAGTATTTTTTAAAAAATACTCTGTCAAAAATAAAACTGCTTATGAAGGAAACTATTACACACAAGCTTATTAAAAAWAAGCTTGACCACCAAATTAAGTCTAGAATTGCTAAAGTTTCATAGACAAAAGTACTGTCTGAAGAAACATGCTTGAAACAGAGATTTGCAAAAAAAACTTCTCTTAATCCAATCTTCATWGGATGTTTCATTCTAGGTTAGAAACTACATGACATTTCAGAACAAATACACCCATAAGCCTCTTCAGCCCTGGAAAAGCTGTGAGAGCATGTTGGCAATATTCTGCTGGAAAGGCAGGGACAGGATTTAAGCTCCATGACACAGAACTTCTCTGAGCACCAGCTCTGAACATGTATCTCAAACAGAATCAAGCCATCTTTCAGACATTCTCTACTATTTAGAATTTGTGGGTTGTATCAGATACAGACCAAAGTTTGCCTGATGAAGTCTCAGAAAAATTCCTGTTACAAACCATGCAAATAATGTATAATAAAATCAAACAGGACTTGAAAAAATATGTGAATATTAACTACTGTTAAATACCCAATCACAAAAATTACTCAGGTGGCACTAATGCTCAACAGAACTACTGCAGTAAATTATTTAAGCACTTCCTTGAAAGATGCAATTTATCAAGGTTATACAACAATTTCTTCCTGTTTCTGTTTGTGCTCATAAAAGTCACAAATGTTTTTAGTAAAAAATGAGAGGATAATTAAAACAAACAAAAGGAAAATGGTAACATTCACATGATATAATATGCACTAGGTGGCAAAGACACCTGCTGACCTTTCAGACTCCACAGAAAAGGAGTTGATACATAGTTAATTGTATCACTACCATTTCATCTATCAGTCTCATTACCCACTCTCAAATTCAATTATTGACGCTTCCAGTTCTCCAAACCTGGAATAGGTTTCCTGGAAAAAATTGAAAYTGCAACCACTGAAAATTCAGCTACAAAGATTCCAGGCAGAAAGGCAATTTGGACATAAGCAAAAATCATTTGAGAGAGGAATCACATTTGAATTGAATACATGAAACTAAATGCTGCAACCTTGAAATATTGTAGTATCATTCCATAGGAAAGTTTCCATTCCTTGCAATTTTAACCAATTGTATTACAAATGCATTTATAGGTGATTCTGGACTTAAAAAGGTAACTGTGAATTAGTACCAACACTGGAAACTCCAGTAAATCTATCTTAATCCTGGATGTTCTTCTCAGATGTCACACACTTTGCAACAAGCACCGCAAGCGACAGACCTATCCTGTTTCATGAGCAGAACTCCTGGACAGATACATATGCATATTCATGGTGTGCACATGTGCAGTAAAGCCACTGCCTTCAGGACACGCTGGATTTACTGAGCAATCACATATAAACTGYACAGTTCATATTTAGTAGATCTGATGCTTTTCAAAACTCTTTGATCAGCAGATTCATAGAGCAATAACTATGCAGGGCATAAGCCTTTGATCCTTTTATTTCCTTCTATTGCATCAAACCCCAAGTCCATTATGCACTTTCTTTATACTCCAGTTAAGTGAAACTACTGGGCACCACCATAACTTTCTCTCTGCTCCATGTCTGTAGAGACCTTCTGAATTTCTAGACATTCTGTGCAGACTGGGTTACTGTATACCTGGAAGTCCTACATAAATAGAGATCCCTGCACACAGGGATAAATCCAGGTTTGTGCAACCTGGAAAAGGCAGAAACATGATATGTTTAGAATTGTTTCCCTACAGCACTTTTTAGTCTCAWTTTTTAATTTTATTTTTAATCTAGTCACTAAATATATGGAAATCTTTACATTTTCAGCTACTAAGATTTTTGCTAGTCAGATGATGATTTGTTTCCTACAAAGTATCTTCCTGCTGCTTTTGAGTAAACAATTTAGGTACTTCTAAGAAGAAGAATAAAATTATGTAAAGTATTGTAATCACTAACCAAACTAGCCCTGAACTTCAACGATAGTTACAGGTCAAACCATATAGCTTAAATACAGCAGACAACAGAATAAGAGTACTTTCCTTTTAGGAGACTGAATCAGATCTTATTTCTCCAGATTATGCTTGTCATACGCTGACAATAAAGACTTTCTCCAAATCAGCAGCTATTCAGCTTGCCACAATATTCGACACGAAGCTGTTTCCATTCCCTCTCATTTCTTTTGTTCCTCTCCCTTTTTATTTCAAAATTTCATTCATTGTTTTGCATAAAACTTTTAGGAATGCTGGAGTTTCAGCAGATTACTACCTCTGCTACTCCAAGTTACAAGGCACCCACTCTTCAACCAATGGTAATAGGAAAAGGTGGAAGGTTTGCTGTGGACATGTCATCTCTACAAATGGCAGCCATAAAAGCAAGGTTAATTTGAAGTTAGGAGGAAATATTTGTAGAAATAATGTATTGCATTAACTTTAAAAAGAACTACGTTTCTCAAATGCATTGACTTGCCTAATGCAGAATTAAGCAGTAAAATTACTTTTCTTTAAAGAAAGTATCTCCACATATTTTCTCAGCAKTCCACAGGAGAGTGTTGCTCTAAAAGCCAAGATCTCCACCAATATCAAACACAAGATTSTCTTTGAAACAAGGTCTGTTTAGATCAATACCCTTCTTACACAGGTAACACAATACTAAGAATGGATAAAACTGCTTGAGAAGGGATTTTTATACAAACATTTTTTCCAACTAGGGTAATTTTATCGTAAGTTTTCCAGGCAAGCTGTTTGGTACCAACCTTCAGTACAATTTTTTTTTTTTGTTCTCCTCCTTTTTCACAAGTTTACATTAGACATTTTAGTGCACAAATATTCATTGCAGTGCTTCTGGTAAGCAAAGGAAAACTCGACTCTGCACTTCCCTCCCCTCCAACACAGCTACTGTAGTTAAGCTGCTCAGCCAGTGCCTAAATATGGAGCAGGGCTAGATGCAGACTAACTGCCTGATGATGCTCCAGGCTCTGATAACATTTTGCCTGCAGACTGGGAAAGCTAATTGGAAGAACTGGTGCAAGACTACTTAGCGTCTTGGATCAGGAGAAAGCAGCCAGTCAATTCTCARACTGGAGGTTCTACTGACCCCACCAGAGCATGCAACCATCATCAGTGACCAAAATTCTGTTTTCTATTTATAGTTGGTGAAAAGTTTTCACAACTTCCTTTGCATACAGCAAGAGCTATAGTAATTCATGTCTTCACCACACTGAAGGACTTGAATATGCTCTGGCTGGCTGGCTGGCTTGGGCAAAGGCAGCTTGAAAACCTCATATGCATCTCTCAGGAGCATTCCATTWCTTCCTAATTATTTCTGTCTCTGATGCAAAGGACTCTTTCTGACTTGTCATCTGTGACCTGAGGAAAAGCCTTTGTGCCTATGCAATCCTATGAAGCCTTTCACCTAAGAAGGAGAAGCTTCAGTTAAGGGAGGCTCTGCAATGGCATTTATGAGGATGATCCTTCATTTTAGACAAAACTCTTTCCACAAGTAAATCTGCAAATCCTTCACTGGAAGGCAACAATTTTTACACTTTGTTTAAAATTTTCATTAATAATAAAGGAAATAAATGAAAGCATTAGATTTAATATCTGAAGGATGTGAAGCTCATTTTTAACTGCTGTATCCTCAGTCTTTCAGATGACTGTGAAGGTGGGGCAACAGGTAGACACTTTTAAATAATTACACACAAGGCTAAACCAAACACACTTCTACCTATTTACTTTAAAAGTCTCTGTTAAAAGATTAATGATGACCATGCTAGGACCTGCAAGTATCAAATCCCTCAGATACTTGCAGGATGTCATAAGCTTTCATCCCTTCTAAACAACCTTAAAACTGTATAGAAGTGGACAGTGACACAACAACACAAAAATCAATGATGCATTAAATTCTCTGATAGATCCATGCTGGGAAGAGTCCTCTGGARGAAATGGAGTTTCCATGGGTTGCTGCTTCTTCATGGCTTCCCTGCCTTCCCAAGTCATCCAAGTCTGGTCTACTTCAGCCTAATCTGCCTTATTTTATGCACTTCCTTTAGTCTGTTCCCTATGTAAAGCACACAACATTGCTGAAMTCAGATGCTGTAGAATGTATCAGAAGAAATTTAATTTTCAGTACTATCTGGTCAAATTTGAAAATAACCACCAAATAGGCACCACAGAAACCACTGAGTAATAGTGTTCATTTTTTAAATAATCCTTGAAGGTCCACCTCAGCTGTGCATGTATGTATTTCATTTSTGTATGAACTGACATATGAGAGAAAATAACACCAAAAAAAGAATAATCTTGTTTTGAAGGACAAGGCAGAATACAGATAAAGATTCATGAGTATTCAATGAATATTAATACTGCTGAGTCTTTTGCTGACTTTGAAAGGAAGAGTATCTTTTCTGTGGGAAAGAAAAAAAAATGCACAACTGTCTAACACACAACATTAGATCGTTTTCTGCCAATGATAGTTAATCACTCATTTTGCCAAGTCTCCATACACACTAAATACCTGTGGATACTGTCTTTCCAGCACAAGTTTCTTGCTTTTGCTGACCCAGCATACTTTGTTGGACACAATGTTTCTCTGCAGGATTAGCATGCAAAAAAACACCACCTGCAAAAGTGCTTCAGTTATAAATAGATACCAGGACAAAACCCAAAACAACCAAACCCCCAAAACCAACAAAACGACAATATAATATGTTAATAAAACATTAACTTACAGTTAATGCATTAAGAAAACTATGGCTTTTTGCTCTTTGCCATTTTTCTCTCCTCAAAATACACTTTAAAATCTAATATGTTACATGCCAAATGCAAGGTGATACCTTAATAACTGAGTAAAGCTGGTTAATGTGGCAAACAGATGGAATGGTTTAGCTTCAGTGTCATGGCAGACAGTCAACAGCAGCAAAACAAAATGCTTCAAAAAATGAAGATTCAGTAGCTTTATTGAGTAGTTTTAACACAAGGGCTAAATTCTATGCTCATTTACACTTTCCATAATTCCATACAAAAAAACTGCAGATATTATAGAAAACAGAATTTGGACTTTATTCAAAACCAGTTTTGCCACACACCTGAACAAAGTATGATTAGCAATAAAGCCTACAAACCATGAATTTCCACCTCTATACATTCTAGCAAATAATTTGCAGTTGTTTCTACCTTTGCAAATAATAACTACCTTGGTGGAATGTTCTGGGTATTTGCATCAGAAAATTTTCTAAAATTAATTTCAACAGAAAATACCAGCCCTTCTCAGTATGGCTGCATAAAAAAAAAAATTTAAAGAAAGGAAAAAAAATAATCTAGTGACTCATCTGTGCATCAGGTGAAGACTTTCATATGTGACACAGCAACATCTCTTCGATCTGTGAAAAGCTACCCAAATTAGGCAAAGCTGTAGACTCTGGGCATGTGTTCAGTAGATACTTCAAGCAGCTAACTTTTCCAATTATTACATCCTATTGCATGTGCTCCTGCTTCAGGCTGGGCCGGATTTTCCCTGAGCTATGGCTTTAGGTCCAAGCACCCAAGCTGGGAAAAGGAAATGGCCTCTCCTTATCTCTGAACTACAGAGCTGACAGTGTGGAAGAGAAACAGGAGAATATACAGGGCAATCAGAAAAAGGACATGGCTAGAAATGAGACTTGAAAAGTGTCCAGGCCAAAGAGTCAGAGTGGGATATGGGAATTAAATGCAGATTTTAAACAGGTAACCAACATTACATATGAGGTGGAAAGGAGAAGCATTTAGGCCAAAAGAGGAATCTCCATTTCTTACCCTTTTAGTACTTGATTTTTTAAAGAGTACTATAACTGTGTTTACATAAGAGTGTTTTTGTGCCATTTAAACTGGCATAGAAAAATAAACAATATAACAAAGTATTTTAATGCAAGATTGGAAAATCTCTGTAGATCATTCACATAAACACTAAGATACAGAGTGTGCAAATACACCTACAAAACTTATTCCAGTATTCCAAAGGAGGAACAAAATAATTTGTTAAAATTCTAGAAGCTTTAAGCTATATCTTTAAAGCTACATATAATTAAATCTGATTTAAGCATATATGTGATTTGCTAGTTGTGCAATAAGCATTTTATAATTTAGGGAAGTCCTCTTTACAGACTGTGCAAATTTATTATTTTAAGGKATTAGGATTATAGGGCATTTCAAGAAATTCTGTGAACAGTGGGATGCTTTCTGGATTCCTTAAATGGTTTCCAAAAGACTTTTCTTAGCAGAAGAGCACATTGAAATAGCAAAGGTTCACTTTTTTTTTTACATTAATTGGACTCCATTAAAGAGGATGTTTAACATTAAAATTTCTAGTGGCATTTTTCAGCATGGGAATAAGCTACAACTATTTTTAGTATAAACTGTCACTTTGCAGAGGTAAGTCATACAGTAATCCAAGATCATGGGTATATAGTTGGCATTTAAGAAGTTCTCCAGTTTCCTCTCTAATTCAGTCTTTTATTTTTGCCTGAAGCGCCCTTTCTGCACTATTAACCATATATTGATATATGCCAAAGTTTATAAATATCTAACATAACTTCAAAAAAAAATTAGATTACACCACTTTCTCAACTTCCAGAATTGCTTTCCTCTGTTGTTTGAAAGTGTACATAGGAGAGGCCTTCCACATGGTCCTTTTCTCTAAATTGGAGAGGTATAGACTCTATTGATAGATGGGCTATTGGATGGATAAGGAATTGGCTGATGCTCATGGAGAACAGCACAATGCCCTTATGGAGATGAGTGACACGTGGTGTCCCTTGGGTCCATACAGACAATGGGATTCAGTGCACCCTCAGCAAGTCTGCAGGTAAAACCAAGCTGAGAGGTGCAGCTGGCACACCTGGAGGGTGGCATGCCTGAGGCACCTGGACAAGATCAAGAAGTGGCCCCATGGGAAGCTCATGAGTTCCTGCACGTGGCTCAGGACAGCACCTGGTATCAATACAGGCAAGGCCAAAGTGATTCAGAGCAGCTCTGCCAAGAACTTGGGGGTACTGGTGGATGAAAAGCTGACTGTGAGCTGCAAACATGCACTCACAGCCCAAGCAGTGCCCTAGGCTGCATCCAGAGCACCGTGGGCAGCAGGAAAGGGAGGGGATTCTGCCCCTCTGCTCTGACCTGGTGAGACCCACCTGGAGCACTGCATCAGCCCTGCAGCCCTCAGCACAGGAAAGACATGGACCTGCTGGAGCAAGTCCAGAGCAGGGCCACAAAAATGATGAGAAGGATGGAACACCTCTTGTATGAGGAAAGGCTGAGAGAGAGATGGGGTTGTTTAGTCTGGGGAAGGCTCCAATAAGAGCTAATTGGGGCCTTACAATACCTGAAAGGGGCTGAAAAGAAAGACAGTGACACTTTTTTACAGTACTTGYAGAAACAGGACAAGGCATAATGGTTTTAAACTAAAATAAAGTAGATTCAGACTAAATACAATGAAGAAATTTTTTTACCTGCCCATCACTCTCACCAGCATCTTGGCTTCAGTATCTCTGTCCCCAGAGAAAAGTATAACATAAAAAATACCCATAGTAAAGCAGACTTGTTAAACAAGTTAACACATTGTGAGAAATTTAGTCACTATATTAGCAGCATCAGCAACAGGAATAATTAAGATGTAATTTTTGATTTCTCATAGACTTAGATTTCATGGATCTCTGTATTGTCCCATCACAAATAACTTTTAAAACATGTATGAAATACTATTTCTGCAGGGAACCACAAGTGGCCAACAGCTTTGAGGCAACCTTTTTGAGTTGCAACCTGAAACATATTAGCCACACTATTCAAAAATCACTACAGGTAATCACTACAGGTAAATCACTATAGGTAATCACTATAGGTAAATCACTATAGGTAATCACTATAGGTAATCACTACAGGTAAATCACTATTCAAAAGCAGCTTCCCATATATAATGTGGGTAATGCATGGCTTAACACAACTTTAAAAAAAGCCTTTTTTGTGCTACTGCATAAAGGAAGAAAGTCTTCAAAGTTCTCAGAATACATATACATAAGAGATTTTTAGCAGTRAATTTAAAATACATTTACTAGCAGATCTACATGCTTTTTTAGCACCTCTCAAGCAGTGTTTGGGAACTTTAAAAGCTTTCCATTTTTTTGAAGGCACAGCGTTTCAAGTTATAAGCTACTCATTTCATATTAAGGTCAACAAAATTAATAGGTCTTAAGCAGATCAAAGTATTTTCCTATCAAGAAATGAAAATTGGCATAAAGAAAGCTAGACATAAAGCATCTGTAATTACTAATAACCTTTTCCACCTTTACAGCTGAAGAAACTACACAGACTTTTCTCACTACGGCAGTATAAGAACTAAGGGCTCAAAATGGTGCCTGGCCTCTGCAACCACACAAATAAGTGAATGAATTTAATTCCTATTTAAGCACAGAACTTCTTTTTGAGAGCCACTGTTAGATACATCATCAAAGACTGTATTTCAGCTTCTTTATGCCTTTGCTAGTTTCAGCAACCAATCATGTGAGCCTCAAAGTCGGCATCATCTAGAAACCTTGGTGATCTGACACGATATAATTGAGTAGAATGGAAATGATTTTGCTACCACTGSAAGTCCAGTGGTTATCTTTGTTGGTTTTGCCCAGTCATTCTGTTCCACAGGGGACCATCCCTGAAGATTTGCAAAGCAAGGCTGCAGTGATGCAGCCACTTGGGGGAACTAATTGTTCAGAAAATAGTTAAAGGAGGCGATGGAAGCATTGGTCATAAATTCATATTCACCAGTAATTCATAACCCCCAAACAGCATTGCAAATATAAATTAGGTACTTTAGAAAGTGGGGATAAACACCTGTAATAGGATTTTTCAAAATTCCTGAGAGAATTGCCAGTGGAAATTTCTKTTAGTGAGCTTCAGGAAAGATATGGACCTAAACAGTAATTCATCCACTGTAAAGTCAATGTAAAGTTATTTTTAAAGCGTCTATCAAGATCAACATGGACAAAATTTCAATATGCCTAATGTAAGTAGTAATTAATGGACTTATTTTCTCTTAAGTACCAGAAACAGTAACTACCAAAACTGCTACAAAAATCAAGGCAAAATTCTTCAAGAACTATGCAGCATGAAAAGGTCAAGTAGAACCATTTAATTAATAAAATCATAAAATAGTGTCTGATTAGATTTTTGCTCTTCTTTCAAAAACGAGAACATACCTACATCTTACTGAGAGTTCAACCCCCTTTGGGACAGAAAACATGTACGTCTCACTTCAGGAAGGGAATTAGGCCTCTTACTCCCAAAATTTTTTTTTTTTAAATACTGATGTGCAAACAAAAGAGAACACAACAAAAAAGCAAAAGTTTTATTCCTGTTAAAGAGTACTTTTTTTTTTTTTTGTGAGAATCGGTGCACTTTTTTCTTAAGAAAGACTATGCAAGAGAAAACAATTAATTTGCCACTTTGGCTCAATATAGCATCCCTATTTTACTTGAGGCATTAAAAACATCTGCATGGTGACTTCTGTAGTACAAACCTCAKAAATGTTCCCTCATGAACAGAGGATCAAAAGACTGCCAGTCTTGGCTTGGACTATTTTGAGTCTTCTGTTATAAATTATACACAAATTTATCACTCTCCAAAGAAAGGAAAAATTGTTAAACTTCAAGGATAGCTGGAGAGTATCTTCTGGGGGATTTTTTAAAATTGATAATTTCACTGMAAATTACCTAAGTGGTCTAAGCTTTGAATGGGAAATCCCTATCTAAGGTTTTTGTTTGCCCTAACTGTGCCCCCTTTTCTTTCTTCAGGAGCCAGATTTCTTCAGAAAAACTCTCCAGCTCTGGCTAAGACACACAAAACATTGCTACCTGTAGTTAACTCCGCTGAAGATTAAAACTAAAATACAGATTAAAGGATCTCCACAGTGCTTCAAATAGGTATGTATATTTTTTCAAAGACACACATGACTCTGCATGGCATAGGAAAACTAAAACATCTTCTGAAATACTATGGTCCTGGCTAGGCAAACATTAGTTTTCATAACATATGAAATTATCAATTGCTGCTGAACTTGAACACAGCKAGACCTTACTGGCAGCAGAAAACAATTTAAATTACAGTATCTGACAGGTTTTCCTTTCCCAGTGCATAATTACAATTATTTGCAACACTTATTGACATCGCTAGCTTGCCCACGCCAGCCACCATGCTGTTTAAAGGCAGCGYTGGYTCTCAAGAGAAGGGGCTGGRTGTGCTGTAAAGGAACAGTGGAATRCRCACACTGCTGACAGGTGATAATGGATCGGCAAGGCCCGGCAGTGAGAGGGTGGGAAGGAGAGGATGAGGCCGTGAGCCGGCCTGTGCCGCAGCCCGGGCCGGTGCTGCCGTGCCCGCGTCCGCGCACAGAGCCGGGAGCGGAGCCAGCAGAGGGAGTCGGTGCCCGGCCCGCAGGTGCCAGCCCGGCTCAGAGCCGCGGCTCACAGCGGGCCACTGCTCCACTGGCAGTTTCAAACARCACACAGGCCTAGGAATTTGCCTAATATTTTGTAATGTTAAATACGGTTTGTGCTGAAAAATCCCCCAMGCCGCAGAATCAGGTACAGCACCACACCCAACCTCCGAACAACTTTGTGATGAGTTAGCTTAGTATTTCAAAACATTCTACCTCTGCAAACTCTTCAGTCAATTCATTGTTTTGTATAACTTAAGAGCATCCTACAGCTAAGCAGTTGAGCCTTCTCGTTTGAAAGTAGTAACTTCTATTAGCATCTTCTATAACTGCAGTGCAATTATTGTGCCTGAGATTAAAAAAAATCCAAAAATGGCATGTCCATGTTACTAGAACCAGCAGTGTTTACACTAGATGTTCTTTCATTACACATATGAAAACAAAGCACTGTTAACCAGCAGATTTTCCCATCCCAAGGAATATCCTGAAATCTTGGTCAAACTTTCTCGCTTTCATCATTGCTCAGCTCATCACACAAACCATCTGCATAAATAAAGATGCAAACATCTGCTGTATGGCAAATGGTCTCAGGGGCAGATGTTTTTATCCTTGCATTCATGTCACTGGCTTGGATACATTATTTGAACAGATGTACACAATCTGAAAGTGTCGTGTCCCACAGTGAAACGTCTCCAACTGCTTTCTATCAAAGTACATAAATGCTATTTGCACCTGCATTTATGTTAATGATACAAAGGCAGCAGGGGTTCCAGCAAAGTGAGAGCTGATGCTAAGAAACACATTTACAAGGCTAATGGAAGTTTGAGATCTCCCAGTGCCAACCATACTAACATGGATACAAAATGTGTAGAACCACACTTCACYTATGATTCTAAAAAAGTTAAAATAAACATACTTAAAGAACAAAACTATTACTTTAGCGTGTGATACTCTTTTCCAATTGATATTTTAAAAAGACAAAACCTATTAGATAAATAAAACAGGACAGCCTTATATTTTGCAAAATATKTGTTTAAGATACACAATTCTTTCATGATAGAGTCATTTAAAAAAATATTTTATAAATCTGACAATGCCAACAGTATTTCAGTTCACTAAGGCACAGTGGTATTGTATGCCTGATGGAGCATTATAAAAAATACCAACACTTCCTCAACAGTAAATATTTAACATGAGTGTGAATAGTCAAATATAATGCTCCAGTGATTGTTGTCATGTCATATGTAGTCATATGAATGAAATGATAATTTCATAATCCTGAGGAAGAAATAAATTTGACAAGTTAGATACTTATTGTTCAGAAAAGTGCATCTAATTGAACATGGTGTTACAATTGCTTGCTACTTAAAAGATAGTGACGCTTCTTATAAAATATTTTAAAACTGAGAAAAATACAGATGTCTTGAAGGAGTACAGATTAAATTACAGAACACCTGCTATTACATGACAAATGGCAGCAGTGAAGTGTTTAGCTGTCACTCAAAGAACTTGCACTAATCATTRCTCCCATACTTAACCGAAAAATAACAAGCACATTCAAAGTACAGAAACATTGACAAATATGCCACATTGAATGTAACTGATGGATAGGTTCTCTTTCCAATCTAATCTATTTCCAAAAGTTTTATTTGTAAGAAATGAACCAACATAAGAGTTGTACATAAATCATCACAAATTACTAATACCCTGCATGTTTTCAAAGTGCTACATTTAAGAAACAGTGGTACTTGATATAAAACCAGAAAAGTATCACAGTAAAAAAATATATGGAGATTAATGTATTTGTAGAGTATCATCATTTCACACTGATATCACTCCTGGTCAC
>JACDOX010000184.1:1322144-1339962 GCA_014549065.1 Cardinalis cardinalis | reverse complement strand
ATATATATATATATATATATATATCTGTCTGGTCCAAAACCAGGCCTGTAAATGTATATTTATATAGCTCCAAACCTTTCAAACCCCAAAATTGACTGAGCAGAATTGGTTTTTTTTCTTAAAATTGTGTGGTTTTTAACCAGTTCTCACAAGCACCAGCCATATACTCCCCTTGCTCACCAGGCAGGTGATTGGCTGCTTTGAATAGAAATAATAGAAATAAATAGAAGTAAATAGATAATAATAAATAAATAGAAATAAATAGAAATCATCTCCTAAGGAGACCACAACTGAGGCTCATTAGGGTCATTAAAGCTCATTAGGGACCTCACTGGTCACACCTGGGGCCTCTTGACCCACACAGCCCCAGGAAATCTCTCTGTTCAGGGATTTTGGAGATTTTTGGGTGCCACCAGTACAATCATGTGGGAGCTGCTCACTGCCCTTCAGTTTTTCTCTTAGAGGGAAGGATTGATGGAGCTTGTTGGTAGAGTCAGGGCTTTCCCTGCCACTGCAAAGGCAAAAAGGGAGGTGGCAAGGCAGGGGAAGATGCTGGGGRTGGGGTGGGGGGACTTTTGGAGCTGAAGGTGCTTTAGAAGAGAAGGAAATTGAGGTTTGCAGGCTGTGATGCAGCAGCTCCTGTCGCTTCCATCCAGGCGAGTGCAGGCTGGCCACCCTGTGCCAAAGTCCAGCCTGGTGTCACAGCTCAGGGTGGTGATGTCCCTGTGTGCCTCCCTGACCTGGGCACGGCGACCTGGGCACGCTGGCTGCCCCTGCTCTGCCCTGCCCTGCCCGTGGGTCTCAGAGCTGCCTCAGCAGGTCCTGCAGCCAGGTCCCTTCGCTGGACAGAAGTGGGAGCTCACATTTCCCTGGGCTGGTGCACAGGGGCTGGGGGAGCACCCAGGATTGCAGCAGCACTGATTTTGGAACCATCCATCTGCCCATAGGCGTTCAAAGTTCCATAAGGCACCTTTCCAAGAGCATGGCAGCCCCAGGTGCATTTGAGAAGAATGCCTCACAAAGCTTTTAACCCCCTCTGGCTTCTTCTGCTTYACTCTTTTTCACAGATTCTCTCAGTGACAGAAGGAAGAAGCAGGTTTGCAGAAAGAAARACCAGGTTTCCTCCCAGTTTTTCACATCCTAACCCTGGAAAGTCTTGGCAGCCAGACCTAAACAACCAACCTGCCAAAGGTCAGCTCCACTTTGAGGCCTCCTTATCAGCAGGGTTTTTTCACAGGCTATTTCTGTTTGCCTTTCCTCTCCAGGTATTTTATTGAGCTGCAGCCAGCAAACATTCTGGGACCTCACCTTCAGGGCTTAGACCCTCCACAACCACCTCACCCTGAAATGTTTCCTTTTTCCCCATGCTGGATAAAGAGCTAAAGCTTTCTGTGTTCAGCAGGAAGTTTTCTTGCTCTGAGAAGTGTGCTTTGCTCTCACACTGCACTGCAGAGCCATGACATGGTTTGTGTTGGAAGGAACCTTAAAATTCATCCAGTGCCACCCCTGCCACGGGCAGGGACAGTTTCCACTATCTCAGAGTGCTCCAAGCCCTGTCCAGCCTGGCCTTGGACACTTCCAAGGATCCAGGGGCATCCCCAGCTGCTCTGGGCCATGGGGTTCTCTGCCCATGCCAGGGGGTTGAGAGAAAATGGTCTTTAAGGTCCCTTCCACCTCAAACCATTCTATGAGCCTATAAAAGCTAAATGAAAATACTGAAGAGAAGGATGCTTTTCAAGTTAAATATGGGACATTTGTCCATAAAGACCACAAAAGACCAAGTGAAGACAYCATAAATGGAAAACCAATAACTGGAATTTTCCCAGGTTTCTCTCAGCTGGATCTGCTCTGATTTTCTGATCACAGTAATGGCCCAAAAGCCCAGGGGTGATGCAGAGCTGGGAGACTTGCCCTTGAAAATGCCAGCACACCAAAGTCCTGGGGTTCTGATCCCACTGCAATATGCAGATCACTTCCAGAATGACACATGAAGTGCCCCCTCTTCCACCCCCCCTTTCTTTTTAGCAAAAAGCTTTCCCAGGACCCTGGGCTGCATCACCACCCTTACTGYGGTGTCTTTAGGAGACAATCAAACTCACTATCAGAAGGTTCATGCATTAATAAAAATACTGTGTGGTTAGTGGGCCAGGGGGTTTAGAGATGGATTTCCCAAGCCCTTTCCCGTTTCTTTCTGGGGGTAGCAGTGCTCCCCATCCCCTCCAGCCTGGCCCTTTAAGTAACTTGAGCCTCCAGGCTGCAAAGCCCAGTCTCCAGCTAAAAGGATGGAAAAGCTGTTTCCCCCTTCCCCCTTCTGGGTCTTTTCTTTTGAAAGGAACTGTCTTCTATCCCGTGATGGGAAGAGAGAGATCTCCAAAAGACAGAGCAGCTTTCTGAGCATCCCCCTCCCGCATCAAGGCAATCAGACAATTCCTCCTCCCCTCAGAGCTTCTGGTTGCTCTTTTTCTCCCAGCTTTCCTCCCCTCCCACCAGCCTTTGGCGARCCTCAGCTGATTTCCAAACACTCCGTGGCTGCTGGGGGTTGGCACAAAGGTTCAGTTATTTGCCTTTTCTTGGGTAAGGCAGGGACAGGAGAAGGTCGGGCCCCATCTCCCAGCACTTTTGCCGTGCGGTCCCTCTCTCCCGCCCTCCTCTCTCCCGGCTCCTGGAGCCCACCATGGATCCACAGGCAGCCTGGGGATGCTTCTGCCTGCTTTGCTTTTCCCTCCTGAGAGCAGCAAAAGGTAAGAGAGGCTTTGGGCTGGTTTGGGTCCAGGGACTCTGTGGGGTCTGGATGCCCAGAGAGGTGAGATGCTCATCCCAGCATTTACCCTCCCAGGCTGCAGCCAAGCAGGGAACAGGGACTGGCAAACTGCACACAGCATGGGCATCTCCTGAGGCCAGGAAATTTTGGRATTTTGGAAGTCCTTTCTTGGTGGGGGGGTGAGGAAAACCAGAGAGAGCTGGAGCTTTTTAAACTGCACCCCGTGCAGAACTGCAAAAACTCCTCAGACTGTCTCACAGAGGAAAGCCTCAGGGAYTGAGCTGGGCTTCCATTGATTCATTGTTGTTAAAAGCAGCAAAGCTGTAAAACATTTCAGAAGTCCAGCAAGTGCATTAAATTTGCAAGGGAATTTCAAGTGGCTTCAGAAAACAGATTTGACTGCTTTTGTCATGGCAAAGGCAACTGTCCCCCCTTCAATCACACTTGTAWATGAGCAAGAGAAGGGATTTCAAATAAGTCTAGAGAAATAAGATTAAAGCAGAGAGTTTTGATTTAAAGCTGTCCCACCAACTTCATTTTGCCTTAGCACAAAGACAGTGGTTTAATTAGAAATTCTGATGGAAAACTCATAATATGAAGAATTCTGCTTCTTTTCTCCCCTAAAAGTGTTGATTGTACCCCAGTTGATGCCCAGTGCTGAAAAGGCACTGGAGGTATCCCTCCTGTCTGTGGGCATGCTCAGGAAACTTCCCTGCAGGGTTAAAGTGTGTTTCTTTGGCATTTCTAAAAGTGCCCAAGCAGAGCTGCTGCTCCAGCCAATCCTTTTTAAGGCAGGGCTGGAAACACGAGCAGGAATCAGCTGTCAGCCCGGAGATCACCCAAATACCCAAACCACAGGCACAAATAACTGCCCAAATAACCTTCCCATCAGGGAACCTTCCCTCCCAGGGGGTGGAGCGACCCAGGCCACCAGCACCTCTCTGGGATGGAGGTGATCCATTGTCACCATCGAGTCAGGAACAGGAATGGAAGTGACACAACTCCATACAGATCAGAAGGCAAAAAACTTATTTTACTACAGTTTCTCACAATATTTATAACCAACATCATCCAGAGCCTGATTGGTTCTTAATAACACCTGTCACCCAATTGGTTAATTAAGGAACTGCTGTTGTAGGAGTTTCTCTGGTAGGGGTGTAATTAGTATTGACTCTAAGATGCAGAAGGTTGAACTATTGTTTTATTTTTTTACACCATATTATTATTATATTTTTAAGAAACTCGTAACTTTTTTTAGTTTGTTTGATACAGCTGCGACCTTTTTGGTTAACTAATTAAAACACTTTTACACTTTGGTAAATAAATCTCTATAACACATTCCATATTTGCCTAGTAACAGGTGTAGCAAGTGCAGATAAGAATTGTYTCAATTCTTCCTCTGAGCTTTCTCGCAGCCTTCCCCAGGGATAAATGCCTGGGAAAGCCTGTGCCTGTTCTCTGTGGCCAGAGAGCTGCTGCCACAAGGGACCACCCTTCTGAACACCTTATGAAAAACAACTGTTCAAAACACCAGCTGCAAAACCTTAAGATAAGAATKGTTTTAATTCCTCTCTCTGAGCTTCTCACAGCTTTTCCCAGAACGATGCCTGGGGAACAATCCGTATCTCAGCATCCACAATCCACGACTGCTTCCCTCCAGCATTCCATCTTTCCCCAGGGAATCTGCTGCCTTCTTTCCAGCCCAGGAGCCTGTACCAGTACCAGTACTCCCTGGCTGTCCAGCTGCAGCACACCTCCACACCATCCCCGTGGGGAGCCCGGCTGCAGGCTCAGGCACTGATCCATCTGCAGCGGCTCTGGAGGGACCCAGGCGGGGAGGAGCTGCTCCAGCTGCAGGTGGGTACAGGGGTGTACAGCCATCCCAGCCAGGGATTCCTGTACAGGGGTGTTACAGCCRTCCCAGCCTGGTTTTCCTGCTGGGAACACCCCAGGAGCTGCATGAGTGTACAGGGGTGCTACATCCATCCCAGCCAGGGGTTCCTGCTGGGAACGCCCCAGGAGCTGCAGCCCTGYTGGTTTCTCTGGGTCTGGATTGAAGGCATTTGTGGCAGTAGTTCATGTTGGGACCCAGGTGTTTATTATTTCTTATCAGTAAAAGAATCTCACTACTGTGAGTTTGGCTGCTGTGGTCACCAATCGTTGCGGTGTTGAGGGTCCCCAGGATGAGGTGAGAGATGAGAATCTGACTCCAAGTTCTTAGAAGGCTGATATTCTATTCTATTCTATTCTATTCTATTCTATTCTATTCTATTCTATTCTATTCTATTCTATTCTATTCTATTCTATTCTATTCTATTCTATTCTATTCTATTCTATTCTATTCTATTCTATTCTATTCTATTCTATTCCCATACTAAAGAAAGAGACAAAGGAGACATCCGTAGGCTAGACAAGAATGAATAATAAAACTCATGACAGAGAGTCTGACACAGCTGGCTGTGATTGGTCATTAAGTAAAAACAATTCACATGGAACCAATCAAAGATGCACCTGYWGGTCAGCAGCCTCCAAACCACATTCCAAGCAATCAGATAATTATTGTTTACATTTMATTTCTGAGGTTTCTCAGGAGAAAAATCCTGAAGGGAACTTCCAGAAAACATCACAGTGACAGGCAGCTTTTCATTAGAAGGCACAGAATGGCCAACAAYCTCTTGTTCCAAGATCTTTTAAGACTGAACTATCCAATTAAGAGCTGACACCTGGATTATTTTCCCTTTTAAYCCAATAACTGATCCCAAAGASCTGCARTGGGGGCTTTTCTGCCCAATTACAAAATGCCACCCAAACCCATGGAGAAGGAGGAAGAAGCAGCATGAAGAAGAAACCCAGGATGACACCCTGTGCCCTCCATCTTGCTTCCATCCACTACATACTAAAAATCCCCAAACCTCAATTTCTCACCCAGTGATACACCTGCACTGCTCTCTGTAATCTGTTGCACACTTTTGTGGGTTCCAGTCTATTCTGGAGTTTAGGAAACTTTCTCCATGGATGAGGGTCAAAGTCAGTGCTGCCCTGGGGCTCAGGACACCCCAAAACAGAGAAATATTCCCAGTGCTCTGGGTTTCCACACAACCCCTTCCATTTCTGGCCCATGCCAGCTGAAAGATGACCTCTCTGACCAAATCCATTGCCTGCAGGGGAAATGCACACCAGCTGTAGAGYAGACACTTGGTCACTGCTTTCTGCCATCTTCTGCTGTCGTAGATCCATGACCTGAAGGCCCAGCACCAGCCAGAGGAGAAGAGGAGCCAGGACAGCACCAGGGGCTCCCCTGTGGAGATTGCACTGAGCCCAGAGGCACAGGCAGAGCTGCAGCAGCCAGTGTTCATCTCCTGGAGCAGTGGCAAGGTCAGCTGGACACCTCCTGGGCTTGTTCATGCCCTCTGCAAAGCATTCCTGTCCTCCTAAATCCTAAATTTCCTGGGCTATGAAGCCCACAGGAGCTCCTGCTCCACCTGTGATTTCAGAGCAGAAGGAACTGGGCAGAGYGGCCAGTGCTGGACCCTACAAGGAGTCCCCTGCTCTGAAGAACTCAGCTGGAGCTGCAGAATCCCACGTTAAAGCTCTTCAGCCCTAACCATGGGATATGAGCTCCTTTCTGGCCTTCTCCTCTGAGGCTGTGGAACCCCAGGGTGGGAAGGAAAGGGAAATTTTGTGTTCTTGCATTCACAGACCTCACGCTATTGAGGGATAAGGGCCTCCTTGAGAAAATCCCTCAGGGGTCTGCAGGGTGTTCTCAGGTTCCCTTTTGTCAGGGAAGGCAGCAGGGAGCCTGCAGGGGCCCCAGAGATGTCCCCTCAGCCAGGCACCCCCTCCTGCCCTCCCAGGTCAAAGCTTTCTACGGGAATGAAGCAGAAAACCTCCTGATCTCCAACCTGAAACGAGGCCTCATCAGCCTGTTCCAGCTTCAGCCCCACGCCRGCACCACAGTGGAGGTAGGGCCAGAGCTGGGACCAAAATCCAGAGATGCACCAGGAGAGCTGGCCCTGGAGCCCAGCCAGCCCAGAGGGGGCAAAATTCAGGATAAATAACATTGGCTCTGCTGCTCCAACCGGGCTGTGAGCAAGGATGKCTCTTGGAAAGGCAGAAGAGTTAAAATAAATTAACTTAATTTTCAGCAATTGGCACCCCTTACAAATCATAGCCTTTCCCTGGACASTAGGAACAGCAGAGGAAGAACTCCACGAGCATTCCTGCCAACAGGATTTGCTTTGCCAGCAGCCAGCTGGAATGACCTGTGAGCAACATGAAATAACCTCACAGAGATGCTTAATTAACTCTTCATTTAGAGCCTGAATTTACAAAGATGCCTGGATGGACTTGGAGCTCTCCGACCACCCCCTGACTTGTCTCACATTCTAGATTTTAGCTGCTGTTCTCTTTGCTGGGCTGGCCTCTGTGTCTGTCCTCTCCATGAGTGTTTGATACTCGTGGTCACTCCTGTTTGTGTTTCAGGAAGATGCCTCTGGAAGCTGCCAGGTCACCTACASCGTGTCCAACCATTCCATCACCAAGGCCAAAGATCTGCTCAGCTGCTCGAAGCCAAAGTCTGGGTTCTCCTCCATGAACAAAGCAAGTCCATTGCTCTCACTGTGGGGGGCTCAGCAGGGCCACCCCTAAAATCCCTTTGCAGATGGGCTTGGATTCCCATTCCCAGCTGGCTTCAGCCTTCTGCACCAGCCTGGGATGGGACTCCTAGACCCATCCCCACAGTGGGATGCACCAACACCCCTCAGGAGCATCTGGAGGTGGRAAGGAGCAGCAAAGGTGCTCTGGGTCACCCCATCCCTGCTTTGTTATCAGTTCTGAGCTGTCAGCTGACCCTGCTTGGGAAGCTGGAGATGCAGGGATGTTTTCTGGGTCTCAGACTCGTTGCATGGGGGATTAGTTTGACAGGACCCTGTTGAGCTTAAAGCAGTAGCCTGTGCTCAGYCCTGACACAAACAGATGAAATCCCRTGGGTCTTAATGCACTCATACCTGCCACAACCAAAACCTAAGGGTTTTTTTGAAAATATACCAATTCTACTAAATTCAATGCAAAAATGGACATTCCCATGGAGACCCCAGGGGCCCTGGCAGGGCTCTCAGCCCCTCCTTGTTGTGCAAGTCCCTGTGGTGTCACCGCTCTGCCTGCCTGCATCAGCCATGGCTGGGAGCATCCCCTTGCTGGCCCTCACCTGGTGGTGCCTTCTCCCACATCTGGGAAGAAGGTGGGCTCTTATGGATTTGCCTTTCCTACATTTTGCAAGCGAAGTAGGTGACTTGGTGGGCTGGAAAGAGAGAAATCTCCTGGGAAGAGGGCAAGGGGAAAAAAAGTTTGCTTTTTTTTCTCACTGCCTTTCCTTTCCCAAGGTTTTTGGAGTGGAGTGGCAGCCCTCCAGCAGAAGCCAGTACGTGGTGAGGGACAGCCTGCTGCAGTCAGTCCTGGCAGAGGAAAGCCACGAGGTGGCTCCAGCCCTGAGGTCCCGCTCTGGCATCAAAATCAGCTCAAGGTGAGGGACGATCCCAACCACTGCCCGCGGAGGGTGGAAATCACGACACTTCCCACTGGCTGTTTCTCCCTTCACAGGCAGCAGCTCCGGCTGGTGTCTCCTGCAATGCCTGGGCCGGCAGAGGTGTCTGGACAAAGCCTTGAGGATGTGCTGGCTGGCACGGGGGCACGGCCCCAGCCCCTGGGCATGGCCAGCCTGCCCTTCAGGAGGGTCTGCACCCGCTGCCCGTCGGTCAGTGATGCTGCTGAGCCCCAAAACTCTCCCCCAAGCTCTCCCTCAGGCTGGGCACTCGTGGGGTTTGGGGTTAAACCCCAGTGGTGCTTTTGGAGGAGCTGGTTTGGTGTAAAGGTTACCCTGTGATAATATGGGAAAAGAGGCTAAATCCTGTGATGGTGTTCACAGGGGTTCTGGGATGAGGGAAGAGATGAGGATCTGACTCCATGGTTCAGAAGGCTGATTTATTATTTTATGATATATTTTATATTAAAACTATACTAAAAGAATAGAAGAAAGGATTTCATCAGAAGGCTAGCTAAGAATAGAATAGAAAGAATGATAACAAAGGTTTGTGGCCCGGCTCTCTGTCCGAGCCAGCTGGGCTGTGTTTGGCCATAAATTACAAACAAGCACATGAAACCAATCCCAGATGCACCTGTTGCATCCCACAGCAGCAGATAACCATTGTTTACATTTTGGTCCTGAGGCCTCTCAGCTTCTCAGGAGGAAAAAATCCTAAGGAAAGGATTTTTCATAAAAGATGTCTGCGACAAAATCCCCCCTGACAAACCTCACCTTTGCAGCTGAGAGCCTTTCTGAAGGCTTTTGACAGGCAGAGAGTCAGAACTGACCCCTCGAGTGTGGCCACAGCCTGGCAGTTCCAGAGGTTCATCCAGATGCTGCGCGGTGCCAAGAGGAGGGATGTGCTGCAGCTGCTGAGGAGAGCCCCCGAGGAGGCACGGTGAGAACCCCTGGAGCTGTCTCCAGAATTCTGGACAAGACAGCCAGGGTGGGTTGGTGCTGCTCCATGCAGCATCCCTGCTCCAGGCAGCCATCCTGGCCAGTGGCAGTGTCCTCTGGCTTCTCCTGATGCCTGTCCTGTCCAAGCACTGCAGGGTTGTTGTGGGCTGTGCCCTGCTGATTTCCCTCCTCCTGCTGCAGCCCCTTCCTGGTGGAGGCAGCGGTGGCCACACAGTCGRTGGCTTCCTTGGCAGCGCTCTCAGACTTCCTGGATTTCAGCCAGGAGCCCAAATCCCTCCTGGAGAAGTTTCTCTATGCAGCAGCTTTCTCTCCACGGCCTTCAGGAGAGCTTCTCCAGCTCGTCCTGGTGAGTATGGGCATCTCCCTCTCTCCCCCATCCTGGGATGGATCCACACACCGTGGAACAAGGGAAAGCTTTCTGCAGAAATTGATTTCCCTGCTCATGGGATTGTTTCATGTGCATTTAACGGGATGGGAGTAGATGCTCCCCAGAGGAAAAGAATCCTGCAGAAGACGCTTTGTGTCAGTGCATTAAAGATAATAAAATCTCAATCTACAGCCACAGCATTTTATCCAATTAAATCATGCATGGCCTCCTTCAAGGCAGGTAAGAACTAGATTTCCCTGACTGTGGGAATCCACAAAAYCAGAGGGTTTTGGGAAAGCTGCAAAAGGCAGGCCCCAGAGGCAGTAGAACTGTGAATGGAGCTAAGCAGCAGCCATGAGATTGGTCAGCAAAAAAATTGTTTAAACTGTAGRAAAGCAAGGACAAATAGAACAATGGTCTGTGTATTAATKCTTGKCTAGAATAACTCCCTRAGCTACAGAAAAGTTTATCTAGWGAGATATTAGGAAGGTTGAAGCTTAATAATGGAGCTCTGTGCATTGTGTTTTAAGGCTYACAAGCAGGTRTTGTATTTGAAATAAGCAAGCWYTGTTTAACCAAAGGTWYSTGTGCTCATAGTGGTTGKATAGAACYMCTGTCARTGTGCTTTTGCTTTGTGTGATTGSTCAAAACACTTATAAAGTGAGTTGTAACATTGAGTTCTTGGTCTGCTGCCTGRGATGTGAGCTGCTGGCATCTTCCCATTGTCATRRYCATGKRATGAGACTGATGCTGGAAAATAAACCAGCTCAAGGCACGTTCCCAGCAGCCCCGTCCTGTTTGTGATTTGTACAGAGCCCCCAGCCAGTGACACCTGACTTGCTTGAGATAAGAGGTAAAGCAAATTCCTTCTCTTTTCTTTTTTCTTTTTTTTTTCCTCATTTCWTCTTTCCTGCTCCCTGTCACCCCTTTCCTGGTGCCCAGGACAAGCTGGATGGGAAGCAGCTGGCACCTGAGATCTGGGAGACRGGAATAGTTGCCGTGGGCTCTCTGGTGGGCAAGCTGTGCCAGCAGAGGCTCTGTGGGCTGCAGGTGGGTCCTCTGCAACCCCTCACMCTTGGGGGACACCCCCCAATTCCAGGGTGCCCAGAGTACCTCCTGTCCCTCACTTCCCTCTCCTCCTGCACATCCCGAGCAGGTGGTGGAGCGTGGGGTGGAGACCATCCTCAGGGGGCTCAGAGGTGCCCAGGAGGAGCCCAGGGTGGTGGTTTCCCTGCTGGCCCTGGGCAATGCCAGGCTCCCCGAGACCATCCCCACCCTCCTGGAGCACGCTGAGGACGGTCCCACGGCTGTCACCACCGCTGCCACCTCTGCCCTGCAGCGATTCCCCGCTCCCCACATCTCCAGCAAGGTAGGAGAGCAGGTTGTGAGGCTTGGTGTTCTCCTCCCCACTCAAAGCCAAGCTGCTGGGCTGCACTTCACTCTTTTAATTACCCCTTSTCATCAGGTGAAGCAAGTGATGAGGAGGATTTTCCACCAGAAGAGGAAGAGTTATGACAAAACCTGTCGCCTGGCAGCTGCAGAAATCCTCCTGGACARCCACCCCCTGCCCATGGATGTCATCAACATCCTGCTGGCCACCACTGAGATGGACACAGAGGTGGCCACGTTCCTGCTGCTCAAAGTGCAGAACAGCCTGCGTGACCACCACCACCTGGCAAGGTGGGGCTGGAGGGCACGGGGGCATTTCCCCTCTGCTCTGCATCACCTTTTTCTCCTCCTCCTCCTTGATCTAGCTCTGGGGTTTGGACCAACAGGTCTTTCAAATGTGCTAGCATCACTTTGTGGGGGTGCCTGGACATTCCTGGAGTAACAAAAGGKGTGCAGCTGCCACACAGCCAGGTGAAACCTGACYTTCCTTGTCRTCYTGCCCCATGGCAGCAGGACCCAGGYTTCAGCAGAGTCCTTGGAGGTGAAGCTCTGGCTCCCAGGGCAGTGCACARTTTGTGCCTGCATTAATCTTCCTGTCTGCACAGAACAAACCAAGCACTCGTGTTTTTCAGAGCTAAGCAAAAGCTGCACAAAAAGGTTTATCCTGATAAGCCAGAGGAAAAGGGAATTCCAGGGTAGCCCATGTCTATGCTTTCACTTTTCCCTAATGCTGCTCTGGGCAGTCAGCAACCATGAGAAACACTTTGGCAAATTCTATTTCCTTCTGTAGGGACCACTGACCTCTTGCCTTCCCTCCCTCCCAGTGCTGACACATCCTTTCCCTCTCTTTTCCAGGAAGATAATGAAAGACATCATGGGAGACCCACGCATCAACAATTACAACTTCTTCTCCAAAGCTGGCATCTCCTCCTCCTTCTCAGGACCTCTGGCAGGTGACAGCACAGAGGACACCTTGGTCCCCTCCGAGGGTTAAAGGAGGGGTTGGTGGGAAAAGGCAGCTTCCAGAGGAGGATCCAGGCCTGTAGAATGCCCCAAAATCTCAGGRAGGTTTCTGAGAACGTCCCCCAGTAGCAGAGATAGGAACATGCCCTGCTCTAGCACAAACTTTTCCCAAATCCTGCTGGTTTGAAAGAGGAGCTTCAGCTGGAGATGAAACCAACAGCAGGTTGCTGGTGGGAGCTTCTGTGCTTTCCYTGACAAGATATTCCACTCCATTCCTCAGTTCCTTCAGGATTTTAATGAGATCTTCAGRGAGGAGGATTCTTGTGCTGAGATTTAAAAGAATCAAACTTCAGAGACTGCAAAAAGCAGCACTTGATAAATATCTGCTGAATTCTTCATCCYTCATTTCTGTCCCCCTTCAAATTAGCTCAGTCTGGCCTTGCAGAGGGTGGGTGAAGGTGGAATAGCCAGGGAGAACAAAAAACAAAACAAAACAGCTTTGCAATGCTGAATCATCTGAGTACTCCAAGAACGAAAGGAGAAGATGCAGAGTGGTACCGCAGGTTTGGGTTGGAAGGGACCTTAAAGATCACCCTGTTAGCACCCCCTTCCCCCAGCCACCCAGGGGTGCTCATGGGCATCTCTCTGCCCTTCAGTCACCCAGGACCTGACTTCCACTTTTGGGCTGGACCTGCTGTTTTTGGAGGGTGGATTCCTGAGGAAGAGCGTCTCCGACTTCTCCCTGCTCAGCCACGGCCAGCGGCTCCCTGCAGCTCAGGTGCCACCGAGAGGGGCTGGGGGCTGCAGGGGGGTGACAGCACAACCCAGGGGTGCCACTGCTGTCCCTGTGTCCCCTCTCAACCTCCTCGTGGTGCTTCATTTCTGTGCTCAGCACGTCCTGGGTCAGAAAGAGGCAAATTCCCAAAAACCAGACACTCCTGCTCTGGAGAGGGGAGCCCCCTGCCCCCCCAAAAACCAGAGGATCCAACATTGGCACCTCAGGGTGCTCAGGGATGGTTTGGATGCCTCAGTGGTACCTCAGGGTGCTCAGGGATGGCTTGGATGCCACACCCAAGTCACTCCATCACTGATGTCCTTCTCCTGTCCACTTCTGTCTTCCAGGTCACCTTTGAAGCACAAGGGATGGAGTCGATGATGGGAGAAAACCTCTCAGAAGGGGAGGAGGAGCCAGAGCTCATGGCAGGGATGGCAGCCACCTTCTTGGACGTCCAGCTGCGGCCAGTTGTCTTCTTCCAGGGATACACAGACCTGATGGCCAAGGTCCTGCTGAGCAGCRCAGAGCCCACCAGTGTGCTCAGGGGGAACCTGCTGCTGATGGACCATCACCAGGTACAGGGTGGGGAGGAAGCAGTGGCCTGTCTGCACATCCCAAATGAGCCTGTGGGTGTTGCACACCACAGACACAGATCTAAGAGCGAGGTGGCACTGCCAGATGTGTCTTGGGGTTGCTGAAGCAGTGGGGGATGGCTTGTTCTGCCATGGGAGCCCCGTGGCTGGAGGTGCAGGGTGGGGATGGACATTGCCAGCAGCCACAAGGCCCTGCTGGTGTCAGCACTCACCCRAGGGCAGTGCCTGCTCACTGGAAGCTCTGCCTTTTCCATCTTCCAGGTCATTCCTCTGCAGTCTGGCCTCCAAGTGACCGTCAAGCTCCAGGGTGGGCTGGGGCTGGACATTGCAGCCAACATGGATGTGAGCATTTGGGAGCAGGAGCTGAAAACCAGCGTCAGTGCCAGGTCAGCCTGGCTCTGGGAATGGGGGGCAAGGGTGGGTTTCCACAGCTCCCTGCTCCTCTCCTGCTGGGCCCAGCCTTTCCTGATGTTTACAGAGACATTTTCCATGGCCAGACCTCTAACTGAGGTGTTTATGGAGTTGTCTGGTGCCCAGCTCAGGCCACTGCTCTGTGACCAGACCCTACGTGTTTCTCTCTCCCAGGGGAAGCCTTGCCATGGATTTCCAGGCAGAACTAGATTCCCCTTTGCTCCAAGCCACCCTGAGGAGCCAGACAGAGGTGGAGACCTCCATCCACTTCGACACCAAGCTGAGGTTTTCCAGCAGCCCCGTGCTCATGTGCCTGCAGCTGAGAGAGGARCAGGTCCCATACAGGTAGCACCAGATCCTGCAGAACCATCCTGGTGGGCTTGAGAGAAAGGAGGGGAGAGGAGAGGGTCAGTGGTTGCACTTATTGGGTGGGAATTGGTAGGGATAAGGGAAGGGCACCACAAGTTCCTGATACGGGTGGGAGCATCATCTGTGGTGGTGTTCACAGGGATTCTTGGACGAGGGAGGAGATGAGGATCTGACTCCATGTTCCAGAAGGCTTGATTTATTATTTTATCATATATATTACATTAAAACTATACTAAAAGAGTAGAAGAAAAGGTTTCATCAGAAGGCTGGCTAAGAATAGAATAATAAGGAATGATAACAAAGGCAGCTGTCTTGGACTCTCTGTCCAAGCCAGCTGGACTGTGATTGGCCATTAATTAGAAACAACCAACATGGGCCAATCCCAGATGCACCTGTTGCATTCCACAGCAGCAGATAACCATTGGTTACATTTTGTTCCTGAGGCCTCTCAGCTTCTCGGGAGGAAAAATCCTAAGGAAAGGATTTTTCATGGAAAGATGTCTGCGACAATCATCCATAAGTGTTGCTCTGATTTTTTAAGACTTTCTAAGCCTTCTGATGTTGACATTCTTGTAGCAAACCTTCTGTAAATAACTTATTTTTTTAAATTCTTTTGTAGAAGAGGAGAAATTTGATAGACTGTTAGTTTGTCCAGTGTCACTGGAGAGGTGGCACTGTCACCCTCCAATCCAACAAATGTTAGAGTAATAAAATGACCTTCCCTTTTCTCCACCCTGAGAGCAGCGGTGTGCACGCTCGTGTTGTTTCGTGTCCTATAGCGACACATGAGACCATCAGGAGACGGTGACTGGGGGCAGAAGGATGAGATCCACCCCCACCAGGRGCTCCTGACCGTGCTGCTGTCCCCTTGTCCCACAGGGAAGTCCTCTCGGTGTCCCAGTCTGCCGGGAGCCGGAGCAGCACCGCCCGGAGAGGCCGGCGCGGCGCCGTGCCCGGCCGGGAATTCGCCCTGCACCAAAGCAACTCCAGGGTCTGCAACCTCCTGCTGGCTGCAGAGAAGGAATAGGGAGTCAGAGCACCTCGGGACTCTCCTCCACCACCACCTCTGCATGAGGAAAATGCTGCAGTAAGGACACCAGAAGGATGATGAGGAAGGACAAGAGGAGCTGCTGAAGAACAGACAGCTCGTGCCTCCAAACCTGCCCTCACACCCCAAAGGCTGACATTTCCCCCTCCTGGACTCCTCCCCTTCATGGGGCAGGGCCTTGCTGGAAGCCAAGCTTTTCCTCATGAACAAACAGCCTTGTTTTGTAAATGGATGAGTTTCTGAGAGCCTGAGAAACCCTCCTGGAGGACTGCATCCCAAAATGCTGAGTTTTCTCCCTGGTTATCAAAGCTRTCAGGAGGGGACACATCTGCAGCCAGCTGGAAGTCCCCAGAGGAGGGAATAAATGACCTTCCTTGCCCAAACTGAATTGTTGTCATCCACCACCACCCAACAYCTCCAGCACCAGAGGGAGGCTGGTGGGGAAAAGCAGCATTTCTCCATTCCCTCCTGTGCCTTGGAAGTATTTTTAGCCCTTTTTTGTGGTGTATGTGCTACAAAACAAATTTTTGGGAAAGAAAAGAGGGATATGGAGTATATATTCTTTTGTTAATTATGAGCCTGAAATGTTAGCACTGGGTCTCCTGGTTCAGGGGAGGAGACTTGCCTGCTTTTCTATCTGGAGACACCAGTTACAAGCATTTGGTTATATACAGAAATAAATGCCCTGTGTTTTCATGTTGCCTCTGTTTGACTCATAACTTTCTTGGACACATGGAAGGGCAGAAGGGAGAGGCACTTCCAGCAAGAACCTTCTTTCTAGGYCTGCATTTAGGGTGCTCCCTTTCCTCYTCCTCCTYCTCTAGAGAYTGACAAAGRCAGATTTATCATCAGCTGATATTTACCCCAAATCAGCTGAACTTCTAGTCCCAAAGGATACCTGTCCTGCCAGAGGGACCAGGTCCTGTAGCTGGGATTGGAGCTGGGAATGTGTTTCCAGACCCTCTGGAAGGGGTGAGGATATCTGAATATGGATTTCACCAGTTTGCATTGCTGCTGGCAGCTTTGCTGTCCTGCTGAGCCGCTGAATCCCGATGTTTTCCAAGCCCTCCCAAGGATTTTTTCCCCCCCCCAGTCCTGGTCAGATGCTCAAACAGCAATGAAGGACCATGGGCCTTTTGGTAAAGTCACCCATTTCCTTGGCAATGGCTCCAAATCCCCCCAGAAGGGACCTCTCAGCCCCAGGTCCCCAGTGAAGGTGACATTGTGCCCGCAGAGCTGGAATGGAGTCCCCTCTGTTTAGGTGGGCAGAAAGGGACCTRGATGTGAATTTGTTTTATCCAGCCTGTTCCAGTGCTTGCCAGCCCTCTCCATGAAGAAATTTTCCCTCATTTCCAGCCTCCCCTGGCCCAGCCTGAGGCCCTTTCCCCTTGTCCTGTCCCTGTTCCCTGGCAGCACAGCCCGAMCCCCCCTGGCTGTCCCCTCCTGGCAGGGAGTTGTGCAGAGCCACAAGGGCCCCCCTGAGCCTCCTTTGCTCCAGGCTCAGCCCCTTGCCAGCTCCCTCAGTGTCTTGGTGTGGAAAGACAGGAGTCTGCTGAGGAAGGCAGGAGCGTCCCCTGAAATGGAGAATGTAAACCCTCCCCACCCCTCCCAATTGCTATAAACTTTAAATTAAGGGGCTCTCAGGCAAAAATATGGGAGCAGGAAATAACAGTTCTTTAATAGGGAAAAGGAAAAAAAATAAAAGGATAAAATAAACAATGCAGTGCACTAGAACAACACTGCCAGAGTCAGAACCCAGCCTGACACCCTGTGGGGTGTTGGTGGCAGTCCCATTGGAATTGTGGCTCAGCCCTCCTGCAGTGTCAGGGGTGGYTCTGCTGGAGCAGGGATCCTGTAGGGAAGGATGGATTCTTCCTCTGAAGATCCAGTGGAAGGAGAGGCAGCTGCTGTTCCTCTGGGGAATCCCGTGGAGAAAGCCGTGCTGGTGTCTCAAAAACCTCTGGATTCTATCTGGGGAGCAATGCTTGGCTCCTCCCTCTGGGCTCACATCTCCCAATGGGATGTTACAGTTCTTATCAGCCATGCAGGGACATTCAATGGCTGTTATCAGCAATGTCCCCTCCCGAGGGAGGGGTGAATGTGGTCACTCAAAGAGAGAGATAAAGCAAACTGCCCACTTGGCAAAGGTAATCTGCCATAGGATGGGAATGGAAAACATCTTGCATTGCCATCTTCAACACTCAGCCTCCCAAAGAGTCCCTCGATCCAGCAGCAAGGGAAAGGGACAATCGGGAGGGGTTGGAGTGCCAGGTGTGACTGCTGGGGAGGACCCCCCAGGACAGCCRCTGTCCATCCATCTCCCAGGGATGTCGCAGCGCTCCTGTCACCTCTCCAGGAGCCGCTTTCCGTGCGGAGCTGCAGAGCAGCAGTGACCTCCAGCGGCTGCAGCCGCAGCCCAAACCCCCCCTCGGGCTCCCAGGGATGTCCCAGGAGCGGCACACGAGCTCCAGGGACCTCCTGCTCCTGCTGCTGACCCTGGGCAGCCCTCACCCCTCCGAGCCGCGCTTGGGGTGGCAATGCCGTCCCCTCCCGGCCTCCAGGTGTCACCTTTAGGTCGGATGTGACACACACGTACATACATACAGGGTCTAAAAAGAAATAAGATTTTTATTCTGCATGTTC
>JACDOX010000184.1:1285306-1315764 GCA_014549065.1 Cardinalis cardinalis | reverse complement strand
CTACAGGATCCCTGCTCCAGCAGAGCCACCCCTGACACTGCAGGAGGGCTGAGCCACAATTCCAATGGGACTGCCACCAACACCCCACAGGGTGTCAGGTTGGGTTCTGACTCTGTCAGTGCTGTTCTAGTGTACTGCATTGTTTATTTTATCCTTTTTTTTTCCTTTTCCCTATTAAAGAACTGTTATTTCCTGCTCCCATATTTTTGCCTGAGCCCCCCTTAATTTAACATTTACAGCAATTTGGAGGGGTAGGGGGGGTTTACATTCTCCATTTCAGGGGAGGCTCCTGCCTTCCTTAGCAGACTCCTGTCTTTCCAAACCAAGACAAGGGTACTGCCTATCCACATAGGAAGCAGTCAAGAGGGACCTGGAAAATGAAGCCAAAGTGCTGAAGGATTCTGTGCATGGAGAAAAAACAGAGAGCAGAGTTTGGATGCTCCAAACCAAAATGCACTGAGCTCCAGCTGCGAAGGACTCTGAGGAGGAAAAACCAGAAGCMATTTCCCTGCTTAAAAAAATTCCAAGGTTAAAAAGGAAAGGGCATAAAAGCCGGGAGGCAGAAGGAGCTCAGCAGGGAAACTGCAGGACCTCGCAGACCACGAGATGGCAACGGAGCACCGCGCTCYGGAGCGGAGGCAGCAGCGGAGGCTGGAACTCCCCGGGAGCAGCGCTGGGCGCGCTCCCAGCTCTGCCCKGCCCGCAGGGAGCTGCACAGCTCCTCGGGAGGGTCATCCCGGGCAGCACCGCCCTTACACCAGCACTTACTGGAGGAGATCTTGCTCACGGGGTTTTTGGCTCCCTCCTGGGGCACCCGCTGTCCTTTGGTCGTGCTGTGGTCACCGGCATCGGCGCCGGTGGTGATGCCAGGGAGCTTCCCTGCAGAGAGAGCACCACGATGCCCAGCAGCCACGGGAGGCTGRGGGCACTCAAAACACCTCGGGAGGGTGTTTGGTTTGTTTTACGGGACCTCCTTAAAAATTAAATCCCTTAAGCACCCAGCATTTAAGCCACTCAAACCCCACCCAAGATAAACTCCAGGGTGCCCATCTCCACCAGCTCCTCACGAGTTCAAACTGCCAGAAAACCCAAAACCAGCCAATGCCAGGGCTAAGAGCAGAGAAGGGAAATATTTTGGCTGGCTTTTAAGTATTTTTACTGCCAGCCACATCAGGGATGTTCAACCCAACCTTGTCCACTGGCATCCCCTGAAGCCACAATGGGCTGGAGGCACTCGTGGGGGTTGATCCCCACCAGCACATGCCCCATCCCAGTGCCTCCTCCTCCTCCTCCTCCTCCTCCTCCTCTCACCTGGGCAGACTGCCACGTGGCAGCCCTGGATGGCCTCTGGCTTGTCACCCTCGCAGCGTGCGCTGCTGTCACTGCCCTTGCACACCACCTGCCGCTGCTGGACGCCTTCCCCGCASGTCACCGAGCACTGSGCCCAGACAGACAGACAGACAGRCAGGCAGTCAGTGACAGCCCCCACAGCCCCCCAGGATGTGCTGCTGACTGCTCCTCAGGTGGATTTTGCTTTCTGATGTGGGGTTTCCCTCCCTGTCTCCCAAACCCCCACACTCTGCACAGGGATGCTCTCCCCTCTCTCATTTTTCCATGGAAGTTTTCAAAGCCGGGCTTGGAGCAACCTGGTCTAGTAGAAGGTGATCTGACCAAGAGGTTGGAATGAAACAGGCTTTAAGGTCCCTTCCAACCCAAACCATTCCAGCATTCTGTGAAAACATCACTGTCTCTTGTACCCTTATCTCCACCAAGGCCAGGCTGGGTGGGACTCTGACCAACCTGGTCTGATGGAAACTGTCCCTGTCCATGGCATGGGGATTGGACTAGGTGACCTTTACAGCTCCCTTTGAACCAAAACATTCTAGGGTTCTACTCCATGACCCCTAAAAGCACCTGACCTTCACACCCACCTGTTAAAGATTGCAATGCAAGATGTTTTCCATTACCATCTGTATGGCAGATTACCTTTGTCAAGTGGGCAGTTTGCTTTATCTCTGTCTTTGAGTGACCACATTCACACCTCCCTCGGGAGGGGACATTGCTGATAACAGCYAYTGAATGTCMCTGCATGGCTGATAAGAACTGTAACATCCCATTGGGAGATGTGAGCCCAGAGGGAGGAGCCAAGCATTGCTCCCCAGATAGAATCCAGAGGTTTTTGAGACACCAGCCTGGCTTTCTCCACTGGATTCCCCAGAGGAACAGCAGCTGCCTCTCCTTCCACTGGATCTTCAGAGGAAGAATCCATCCTTCTCTACAGGATCCCTGCTCCAGCAGAGCCACCCCTGACACTGCAGGAG
Source organism: Cardinalis cardinalis (assembly GCA_014549065.1). NCBI lineage: Eukaryota > Metazoa > Chordata > Aves > Passeriformes > Cardinalidae > Cardinalis > Cardinalis cardinalis. Next base: position 1,313,443 of record JACDOX010000184.1, on the reverse strand, counting down.
GGCTGAGCCACAATTCCAAYTGGATTGCCACCAACACCCCACAGGGTGTCAGGTTGTGTTCTGACTCTGTCAGTGTTGTTCTAGTGTACTGCATTGTTTATTTTATCCTTTTATTTTTTTCCTTCCCTATTAAAGAACTGTTATTTCCTGCTCCCACATTTTTGCCTGAGCCCCCCTTAATTTAAAATCCATAGCAATTGGGAGGGGTGGGGAGGGTTAACATTCTCCATTTCAGGGGAGGCTCCTGCCTTCCTTAGCAGACTCCTGTCTTTCCAAACCAAGACACCACCCTCATCCCCTCCTCCTCACCTCGGACCAGGCTCCTGTCCTCCACTGTGCGGGGCAGGGCAGGCGGCCGCAGGGCCGGCGCGTCTCGGGGCGCTGCCCGGGGCAGTTCTTGCTGTGCAGGGTGCGGTTGGTGCCGTCCTGCAGGCGCTGCATGCACTGCACCGCCCGCGCCTGCACCCCCAGCTTCCCGCAGGAGCGGCTGCAGGCGCCCCACTCCTCAGCCACCCACCTGCCAGCGGGGGGACATGGACAAGGAGAAGGCGTTTGAGGCGATGCTTGTGTTGGGAACGCTCCCAGTCCAACCCCGAACTGCCCCCATGAGGAGTGGGAGCACSCTGGGCCACACAGAGAGGACTTACATGGGCTGGGAGCATTCCTGGAGGTTGCAGCGCCTCCGGATTGGCTTTGGCTTCTTGCTGTTGTCACAGAAGTTCCTGTGCACCATCCGGTTGTCGCTTTTCCGACGGCAGCCGTACTTGGTGTACTGGATGCCTGAGGGGGCAGAGCGTGGGCAGGGAGGGGATGGGTGTGGGRGCCCCTCCAGGTTTCCCCAGCTCCTTCTCCTGCATCATATCCTGCTGGGATATCCTGCACATCCCACATATCCTGCTGGGATATGTGCTCTGAGAWGTCACCACTCAGGTGGGACCCAAGGTTTGCTCGTGTGGCTGCTGGATCCACCCCCAGGGTCCCCAGGCTGCTGTGGAGTGCAGACAGCTTGTGGAAAATGTCCCAGCCCATGGCAGGGGTTTGGACTAGGTGGCCTTTAAAGGTTCCTTCCAACCCAGACCACTCTGATTCCCAGAGCACAGGTGCTCCTCATGACCTGAGGGTCAGATCCCAGTGGCTGTATGGAAATGAGGCTTCCACCAGCAAACCTCACACCTACTTCTGTGCAAACTTTAGTCGTGCTCATCTTCAAAATCACTGTTTCTTGGCTCAAATCCAGTTAAAAATAGCCAAGGAACTCAAAAATCCTAGCAGGTCCATGGAGAGACAGACTAAGGTACACACACACAATCAGGCAAGCCTGTTTCTCCAAGAAATCCAGCTAAAATGCTCACTTGAACTGCTTTGCAACAATTTCTCCATGCCAGAGATGCCCCAAGGGGCTCACACACCCTCTACCATATCCAAGCACCCCTCAAGCACTCCCTGTAGGCTGTTATGAAGAGGGAGGTACCTCCTCCACACGCCTTGGAGCACTGGGACCAGCTCTTGAGGGCCCACTCGTAGGAATCCATCTCCTCCAGCAGGACATTGTTGTTTCCAATCATGGGCAGCAGGTCTTCGTGGATGATGTACCTGTACATGAGGCTGCTCCTCGCCTCCTCCTCCTGAGGGATCACCTGCAGGCACAGAGGGAGCAGTCAGAGAGGGGGAAGAATGATGCCACGGGAAAGGGACCACATGGCAAGGTGGCCTCCGCCCAAACCTGGGTCACAGGGATGGATGGGAGCMCAAACCTGCCATTCCCTGCATGTCCAGGGAGCCCAGCCTCTAATTCCCCACATACCAGCAGAATTGAAATGGGATTTGGAGTCATAAGCAATTGCTGCAGGGCAAAATGCAGCAACACATCCTTGTGCATTCCCTCATGCAGCTGGTCACCCCTTGCTTTTGGCTGGCTCATTCCCTGGATTTAATGACATGCCCTCTTCCTCTACCCACATCCTCCCATCACCTGCCACACCTCAGACCAGTTCCCCTGTCTGTGACAGTGGTCCYCAAGCCCCCCAGAGCACGTGCCAGCCAGGCTTACCAGAACACTGATGGCCTCGTGCAGGGGACCRCTGGTTTTCAGGCTCTCCTTGCCTTGTTCCACTGTGTATTCCCACTCCAAGCCCATCTCAATGAACACTTGGCTTTTGGCTTCTTGGCCCTTGGCATGCAGGATGAAGTTCCCCGTGGCTTGATTCTTAACAGCTGGAGGAGAAAGGAGATATTTTCAACACCATTCCCTCTGGTCACTCACTTTGGAGGATGGGAATGACCTAAACAAGACCCTCTTTGGTGGGAATTATGAGAGAAGGGTTGAGAAAGGGTGAAGGGAGAGGTGCACTAGGGCATGCTCACCGATGCTGTGGGATGCTGGCTCCATCTCTTCTATCTGAAGGTGCCTTGCTCCAGCTGGGATCTCAAACATCTTCAAAACACCTGAAAGGGAGGGAAGAAGGATGGAGGGAAGAGAAAGAGCAGGTTTCCTCCAAGTGGACACACGAATCCAGCTTGTGAATCTGCTTCCCAGCTCACCCACCCCTCTCACCTGGCTGCTTGGGGGTCTTGGCCAACGTGCCCTTCACCGTCCGGCAGTGGGAGTTGTCCCCCCCGCAGACCCCACACTTGTCATCCTGCTTCAGGGAGCCAACCTCCTTGTCACAGCCGACGTGCTGGCACCCAGGGGACGAGAGGACAAGCCTGGGGTCACATGCCTGAGGCCCAGCCCAGGGTTACAGCCCTGCAGCCCAGCCCAGGGTTACAGCCCTGCGGCCTGTGGAAACCCAGGGCACTGGGAATATTCCTGTGTCTGCTCTGGGGTGCCCTGAGCCCCAGGGCAGCACTGACTTTGACCCTCATTCATGGAGAAAGTTTCCTAAACTCCAGAATAGACTGGAACCCACAAAAGTGTGCAACAGATTACAGAGAGTAGTGTAGGTGTATCACTGAGGTGGGTAATTTAGGGTTTGGGATTTTTAGTGTGTTGTGGATGGAAGCAAGATGGAGGGCACAGGGTGTCATCCTGGSTTTCTTCTTCATGCTTCTTCTTCCTCCTTCTCCATGGGTTTGGGTGGCATTTTGTAATTGGATGGGAAAGTCCCCATTGCAGGCATTTGGGAATTAGTATTGGGTTAAAAAAGGGAAAATAATCCAGGTGTCAGCTCCTAATTGGATAGCTCAGTCTTAAAAGACCTTGTAACCAGAGATYGTTGGCCATTTTTGTGGTGTTTTTCCAGTGCGYTGAGCCTTGTGTGGACAGTGTGCAAAACTTTAGATAAGATAATAAAAAACAGGAACCTGAAGACCAAAAAGATCCAGTGYRTCTCTCTTTCCTGACACAAAACTGCTCCAGGAGGGTCYCCCCCGACAGGGGAGCCCCCTGGGAGGGCCCAGCCAGAGTCCCAGAAGTYGGGGAATCAGCAACAGGTACCCGACAGCGGCCCAGCCCATCACTCTGCCATCCCCTTTGATGCACACAGGCTTGGTCCCCAGGGGCAAAACCTGTGCCCCCAAGGGGCTGAGCTCCCTCCTGGCCAGGGAAAGGACAGGGAGAGCCCCACAGGAGCTCCTCACCAGGCACTCGCCCCGCACGCAGACGCTGTAGGGGTCTCGGTAGCTGCAGCGAGTCCCGTCGTGAACAACCTGGTTCATGAACACCACGTCCCCCGTGCCCTCAGACTGGCAGATCAGCTCACACTTCTGAGCATCTGTGGGGCAGGAAAAGGGAAGGGGGAGAAAAAGAGAGTGGGGGAGGAAAAGGAGTTGTGGAAATTCATTAGGGTGGGTGAAGGCAGAAACTCATYGCAGCTTGTACCCCTGAGCACAGCCACAATTCCAAAGCCCAGGACATTCATGTGGCTGATCTCCATTTGCAGCTCTAGAGCCTGCACTTTTGCCTGGTACACTCAGGAAATTAAGGGAAGGACAGGACACACTACATGAGGCTGCAATGCAAGTAGGCAGCTCTGCTCTGGAAACAGGCTGGGAGAGCTGGGGGTGTTCAGCCTGGAGAACAGAAGGCTCCAGGGAAACTCAAGAGCCCCTTYCACCGCCTGAAGGGGCTCCAGGAAAGCTGGAGAGGGACTTTGGATTGGGTTTAAGCATAGAGTAATAAATCAAGCCCTGGATAAATCATTTGAAATGATTTTTTTTAACCCCCATGAAACTTTCCACAAGAAAGAATAAAGTTGTGGGAAGCTTTCTGTACAAGGGGAAGGCAAATTCATTTTGTCTAGCATGAAAATTGGACAAATTCCCAACCAAAGAAGCTGTGGATGGGAGATGGGACAAAGGAATATGAAAAGGCAGGTTTTTGTAAGGAAGACTCCAGTAAGAATTGGAAGGAGTGCAAAAGGTTCTCCACAGGAGAATGATGGCGAGAGGCAACTACCTGGAAAATATTTAATTCTGAGCACAAGCATCCTTCAGCTTGTGAAGACTGGGAATGACTTCAAACKGTCAGAAGGCAGGGTTAGATGGGGTATTGGGAAGAAATTCTGTATTGTGAGGGTGGTGAGGCACTGGCACAGGGTGCCCAGAGAAGCTGTGGCTGCCCCTGGATCCCTGGAAGTGTTCTCCCAGCTGTGAGTAACCTGGTCTAGTGGAAGGTCCAAYGGCTGTAGGGTTGGAATGAGATCATCTCTAAGGTCCCTTCCAACCCAAACCACTCTGTGGTTCTGTGATTTTAAAAGGCTGCCTGCCTGATGTCAGCCTATTGCACAACAGTTTCCAGCTCAGGAGCTTCCCACAGCCCAACATCTGTGCAGCTGGCACAGTCCCCACCCCAGGGAGATGGCCACCAGGGCAGAGCAATTCCTCTGGAGGAGTCTGGCTGCTGCTCCTTTGCCAGGACTCGCCACCACTCACCGTCATGGTGCTCGTAGGGAAGCCAGGAGTGTTTGCTGCTCTGGTGGGTGTAGTAGGAGTTGCGCTTGGAGCACTGCTGGGCACGGAAATCCTGGAAGGGCCCCGGGCACTCCTCGGCATTGCACACCTGGTACTCGTAGGTGGATCCCGGGCACGGGCGCCCTCCGTACGCTGGGCTGCAAAACAAACCCAGGGGTTTGTGAGAGGGCTGGAGAGGGGTCAGTGTTCAACCCCAGCACGGCTCAGTGCCCCAACACACGGCACAGTGTGGCATTCATGTTTTCTGGARAAATCCCTTTGCCCRGGATTTTTCTCCTGGRAAGCTGAGAAGCCTCAGAGCAAAATGAAAACAATAATTATCCCATTGCTTCTCCTGYGTTTTGCTGCTTTGGGATGTGTTTGGAGATTGTTCCAATTGGTGCTGATCAATCCAATTGGTTGATCCAACAGGTGCTTGTCTCATTGGCTTCCTGTGAATTGTTTTGACTTATTGGCCAATCAGTGCCAAGCTGTGTCAGACTCTGGAGACAGAGTCACAAGTTTTCATTATTATGTTTTTAGCCTTCTGTAAGTATCCTTTCTGTATTCTTTAGTATAGCTTAGTATAGCATTCTTTAATATAATATAGCATCACAAATAATAAATTAGCCTTCTGCGAACACGGAGAGATTCATCATTCCTTCCTGCCACGGGGCACCCCACAAATACAATATCACAGCTCCCACAGGAACAGATGTCCYCATCCCTGCCAACAAGGGGAAGAGCCAGGAACCCCTGGCTCGTGGGCACTTCCAGCTGGGCCAAGGGAGGGAGGCAGAGCCCAGACGTACGGCGGGTTGTCGCAGCTGCGGCTGCGGGACCGCACGCCTCCCCCGCAGGTCCTGGAGCACGAGCCGAACTTGGACCAGGAGCCCCAGCTGCCATCCTGGCTGTAAGGCTGCTCCGACGTCTTCCAGATGCAGTGGCCCTTGAAGCACCACTGGAAGGGAGGAGAAGGAATGAGTTCCAGGCCTCTTCCAAAGCGCTCAGGCACCAGTGGAGAGCCCTCCTGCACCCACAGCACTACAGAAAGGGTACAGCACGGGAGGAAGGTGCTCTTCATGGTGCCCTCTGACACATCCCTCCCACAGGAAGCAGCACCAGCCCCTACCTTGCCAGGAGAGCACTCGGTGCCATCCAAYGGCGGCCCCTTCTTGGTCTTGCAGAAGTAGGGGTTGTCCGGRTGGCTGCACCACAGCTGCTTGCAGGGGTCGAAGGTGCGGAACTGGGGAGCACAGAGGAGCTGGGCTGGGACAGCAGCGGCGAGTGCCAGCAGGCTGGTGGCAGCCAGGCTGGCTGGGGACCCCGGGGAGGGGGGACAGCGTGGCCATGCAGCCCCTACTCACCGCCGTGCAGGTCTTGTAGCCCACGCCGAAGTCGAAGCGGCACTGCTCGTCCATGGAATAATTGATTCCCGGCAGCTCGGGTAGCGTGGGCCACTGGTGCTCAAAGGGGTCATCCAGGAGGCAGTCGTAGGAGCTGCAGAGTCAGACAGAGGATTTCCCTCCATCACCCCATCCCTCAGCTCCAGGCCGCTCTCCAAATTCAGCTACTGAGAAATTTGAATTATCATGGAATCCCAGACTGGCTTGGGTTGGAATGGTCCTTCAAGGCTGTAGAGTTCCACCCCCCTGCCATGGGGCAGGGACACCTTCCACTAGACCAGGTTGCCCCAAGCCCCATTGTCCAACCTGGCCTTGGACACTTCCAGGGATCCAGGGGCAGCCACAGCTTCTGTGGGCAACCTGTGCCAGGGCCTCACCTCCCTCACAGGACTTTTTCCTAATATCCCATCTAACCCTACTCTCTGTCAGCGGGAAGCCATTCCCCCTTGTCCAAAGTCCCTCTCTGGAGCCTTTAGGCGCTGCAAGAGGCTCCAAGGCCTCCCTGGAGCCGTCTGTTCTCCAGGCCGAACGGCTGGGGGTGTTCCAGCCTGTCTCCAGAGGCCCTCCAGCCCTGGGAGCCCCTCTGGGTGCCAAAATCCACCAGTGTGGCTCTGGGGGGAGGCCATGCCCTCCCAGCTGGAAGGGGCGTACTGGATGTAGCGGTTGAGCTCCTGCTTGCTGCAGCGGGACCAGTGGTAGCGGTGGAAGGCGGCCTGCACCAGCGGCGCCATGATGCTCCCCATGCTGGTCTCGTCGGCGCAGCGGTTGCCCTGCCCGTCGTGCTCCATGCCCAGCCTGGAGGGGAAGATCCCGAGGGATTCTCAGCTGCAGCAGCACCTTTGCAAAGGGAGGGGCACCACCCCAGCCAGCTCTCTGTGCCCCCAGGACTTACACGTGCCCGGTCTCGTGGGCCACCACGAAGGCCGAGGAGAAGCCGTCCTCGTGGTTGAGGGTGCAGCTGCGGAGAGGGTGGCACATCCCTGTCACCGGAGCGTAGCCTGGGGCAAAGACAGGAGGGAAGGACAGAGGAGGAGAGGAGAGAGAAAACCTTTGAGAGAGGAGGGGAAAAAATGAAAAATTAAGAGAAAAAAAGAAACCCACAAATGCATAACCTGGCTTCACTGCGGCAGAAAACAGAGGGGAAGGCGCTGAAGAGGAGGGGCTGCCCAGGTCACCTGGATGGCAGCCCAAGGACTGGCTCAGCAGTGTGTGCCAAAAGCCAGCAGAGGTTTCTGTGGGGCTTGCTGGCACCACTGTGCCCTTGTGCCAACACACCTGGGCAGGCAGGAGGGCAGGAACAGCGCCCGCAACACCCTGCCAGCGTGGGTGGCCATGGCCTCCCAGCCCAGGAATGGCATCCCCCGCATTCTTCTTCATTTAAAACAAATAAAGAAGGAAAAAGAGAGAGGAGAAAAGGCACGAGGCTCTGCCCAGAGCCCTGCCAAAACCCCAGCCCTACTCCCCACGGGGCGCACCCGCACATGCACCCGCCCCGGCCCCAGGACCCAGCCCTCGATCAAGTGCAGTGCAGTGGGGCAGCTGTGGGCAGAGGAATCTTCCCCTGCCCAGGCAGCAACACATCACCTCCATTTTGGTCACTTTTCCATTCTTTTTCACCTTATTTCTGCCCAATTCAATTATCTTGTTGGCACACTCCAGAATTTGCTCCCCAAAGTTTTTTTTACGTGTGTTGGGTTTTTTTGAGGCTGACCCTTTTTGGCATCCAGGGAGTTAGTGAAGGAAGGACTTAAAGGTCAGAGAGGCAAAAGCAGGGCAGGACCATGCTGGATAACTGTGCCCTGGGGACTGGGATGCTGGAAGGGGAGAGCTCAGTCAGCCAGGAGTGGGCAGCAGCAGGAGAGGGGAGATGCACATCCCTACACCCACCCTGGCAAACCATGGGGTCCACAGAGCCCCCCATCCTTGTGGGATACTTGATCCACACCAAGTCACTCCCATAATGGGGTTTAACCATAGAGTAATAAATCAAGCCCTGGATAAATAATTTGAAATTATTTTTTTTACCCCCATGAAACCTTCCACAAGAAAGAATAAAGTTGTGGGAAGCTTTCTCTACAAGGGGAAGGCAAATTCATTTTGTCTAGCATGAAAATTGGATAAATTCCCAACCAAAGAAGCTGTGGATGGGAGATGGGACAAAGGAATAYGAAAAGGCAGGTTTTTGTAAGGGAGACTCCAGTAAGAATTGGAAGTAGTACAAAAGGTTCTCCACAGGAGAATGATGATGAGAAGCAACTACCTGGAAAATATTTAATTCTGAGCACAAGCATGCTTCATCCCAGGCCAGAAAACCCCCCTGTGCCACCCACTGCAGAGGGACAAGACCTCTACAGCAGCAATTAAAATTTACAGCCCATCTGTCCACTGCTTTTCTCCTCAAAGGACACATTTGGGATAATGTGGTGCCACACTCTGGGCCTTCATTCCACGCATCCCTGAGCTTTACACGGTGTCAGGGATCCTCAAGGACTTTGTTTAGGGGAAAAGAGGCAAGAGCAAGCACTGTGTTACTATTCCAGCAGCCCAATCAGAGGGAAATTCCCAGGGGAYGAGGAGCTGCTTGTGCCATGCAGCACAGCCAGGCAAGGACACGGGGATTCTGCAGAGAGCCCTGGAGGTGTGTGACAAGCAGAGAGCCAGATCCACAGGGAAAAGGGGAAGGAGCTGCTGGAAGGAGCACCCCTAGAGCAGGGCTACTCCATGGATCTCACAACTCCTTCCCACCAAGGGGCAGCCTAGGGAGCCTCCCCCTTCTGCCAAAAAAGGTCCTCCTCTCACCAATGCCTTTGGACACAGTCACTTTGCCAGGAAGGGTCTAGAAAAATGAAACAAAAGCTGGTATTGCACCCGTGTGACTCTGGACAAGGAGACCAGGGCAGGCCACCAGCTTGGCACAACCCAAGGTCTGCTACTTGGTGGCCACAGGACCACTGGCACACTCAGGAGGGTTTCCAGCTGGRTATCTCCTGAGGTTCATCTCCTGCTGAGGGGGATCCTTCTCAGGGAGGTCATCCAAGTTAGGACAGGTTTCCTTCTCCACTTTTCCTTCCCCCTGTGCACACCAGGAGGACCTGTGCTACAGATCAGGGTGACAATACCCACCCCGTCCACGGCATCATATGGAGCCTCCTGATGGAAATCCAGACCTGGCCACCAGCGTGGAAAGGAGGAGATGGGAATTTGGAAGCAGCGGGCTCAGAAGTGGGAAAAGTCACCTCCCTCCTGGTAACATCAAAGCACCTGTTTTCCTAGTGGAGCCATGAAACATCAGAAGGTTTTCCTGAAAACTTTTATTAGCAAGGCCTCCCACTTCTCAGAGCACATCAGCACAATCTCTGCACCAAGAGGGTGAGAGATTCCTGCAGCAGAACTTCCTCTTTGGCCCAGGGTTTACTGAATGCTCCCATGTCCAAGAAATAAATCCATATAAAAAAAGGTTTTAAAGGTCCTCCAGAGGCCAGAATAAATTGATTGTCCCCATGGGGCTTCCTGCAGTATTTCATCTTTTTTAATCTTATTTTTATATTTTTAAGGCATTTTGGGCCAAGGGGAGGACTGGTAAATGAAATCAAAGAGCAGGAGAATAAATAAATAAAGACATTTTATCCATTCAGGTTGATGCTCTGGATTAATTCTCTGTCTCTCTCTTCCTCATCATGTGAAGAAAAAAAAACAAACTGATTTTTATAACCTTTTTCTGGACCTCGCTGGCCAAGGAACTGTGCTCGCAAGAAAATCCTCTCACCCCTCGCTGGCTTTTCCCCCCCCCCGGGCAGACTGCACATACCTGATCGAGACWAATACAGTACCTTGCATACCTGCGGGCCCAAAATCTTGCCTGGTGAGGAAGACGGCGTGGTCGTGGTGCTCGGCGTGCGCGGGGTCGGGGCGCTGCTGCGAGTGCGCCCAGCGGCACACCTGCTCCAGGCTCCGGGACGGATTGCCCCGCTCGATCAGGCTCACCGACTGCAGGGACAACAGCAGGACACCCGCTGCTGGGCAGGGCAGGAGCAGCTGCTGCCCCGCCCCTGCAAGCCAAGGAGGCGCCGTGCCAAGTGGGGCGGTTTGGGGAAGGAGACAGGAAACACAAGCATGTCCTTCAGTCTCCCAAATCTTCACGCGTTCKCCTTCACGCCCAGCAGCTGTCAGGAGCTGGAGCTCCAAACTGAGAGAGGGTAGGGGTATCTCCCTCTCCTTCACTCTCCTTCTCTTCCCTCTCCTTCTTATCTCCCAAGTGGGAGATAAGAAGCTTGTCCTGGAGGCCAAGCAAACTGTATTCTATTTGCMATCTGTATGGCAGTTGTCTYCTGTCCAGTGGGCAGCTTTCCTTATCTCTTTCACAACCACTCCTCCCTCCTGGGGACATTGCTGATAACAGCTGTTGAATGTCACWGCATGGCTGATAAGAACTACAGCATCCCATTGGGAGATGTGAGCCCAGAGGGAGGAGCCAAGCATTCCTACCCAGATATAATCTGGAGATTCTGGAATAACTGCATGGTTTGTCCACTGGATTCCCCAGAGGAACAGCAGCTGCCTCTTCTCCTGGATCTTCAGAGGAAGAGATTGCACCTTTCTACAGGATCCCTGCTCCAACAGAACCACACCAGACACTCCAGGAGGGCTGAGCAACAATTCCCATGGGACTGCCACCAACACCCTGACCCACAGGGTGTCAGGTTGGGTTCTGACTCTGCCAGTGTTGCTTTGGTTTACTGCATTGTTTATTTTATCCTTTTATTTTCTTCCCTATTAAAGAACTGTTATTTCCTGCTCCTATAATTTTGCCTGAGAGCTCCTTAATTTGAAATTTATAGCAGTTCAGAGGGAGGGGKTTWMMWTTTTCYATTTCAGGGGAGGCTCCTGCCTTSCTTAGCAGACTCCTGTCTTTCCAAATTGAGACAAAGCTGCAGGATGACTTGCTCGGGAAGCATCAAATCCAAACAGTGAGCTGAGATCTCTCCTGGATTCAAACATCCATTGCTTATTTTCTACATCATCCCTTGAACCTGAGCAGTGACATAGCTGGACAAAGCAGCTGCCTCCAGAGCTGGCTTTGGGGAGGATAAATCATCCCTAACAGAGCCTGGCAGTTCCCACTCCCCTGTATCACCACAGCTCCAAATCCCTTCCCCTCCTCAGATCCACCTCCAGCCCAGAGCACAAACGTCACTGGGATGAAGCCAAATGGATTGTTGGCTTTCTCAGCTAGAGATGATGTTCCTGGTCCCAYGGAAGCCTCCAAAAATGAGCCAGCCTCCATCCTTATCCCTGCTCCTCAGAACCATCCCTGGATCTCCAGGATGTGTTGGGTTTCTGCCAGCCAAGCATATTTCTATAATAAGGAAGTTTTTTCCAAGACCTAACCAGCCTTATTTGCAGATCACACACAGAGACATCACTGTGTTGAGTCATTAACACCCTTGCTAGAACACTTCCTGTGGGACAGCCCCAAAAAAGTACAGAAAATCACATTGTTTTAAAGAAAAGTCTGGCTGTGCTCGAAGAAGCCTTAAAAAATAAGTGTAGCCTGAAAAACCACACGAAAACTTCTCAGGAAACCTTTCCACGCTTTTCCTGGCCGTGCCCAAGCCACACGAGAGCTACAGGAGAGCCAGGGAGCCGAGTCAAGGAGATCCCAGCCTCAGCTTCTCCTCACKAATGTCCAGCTCCTCTCAGTGTGGGAAGCCACCTCCACCCCATCACCTACAGAGCTCTGAGGAAGCCTCTGTGGTTTTCCCCACATCCCAGAGCAAGCAGGTACCAGGAGATCACAGCCACCCACCCACCACCTCCCTCGGGGGCTCTCCAGGCCCTCAACCCCCAAAATCCAGGCTGAGGAAGGTTCAAATTCACCCCTGCTCAGCACAGTTGTCACCTGGGCTCTGACAACTGCCACGTTTTCCCAAGGCTGGGCTTACCTAAGTGCCAAATAAACATTAGAGCATGTCCTGCTCTAATCCGCGCGCCGGATTTACCTGGCGATATCCCACCATGATCATCCTGACCAGCACGATGTTGATGTGCACGCCCAGCGACTCGTCGTGGTAAATCTCATCCACCTGAGGAAGGGAGTGGGAGAAAGAGCTGCTCACTTTTCATCGTTTAGGAAGGTTTATCAAACCCTATCAAAAATACAGCAGAAGACTGAATAAAGAAAAAAGGTTACAGCGCCGGGAGCAAAAGGTTTTCCCYGCCATGTGCTCAGCCCCCTCACAATGGAGGATTTACCCTTTTTAACCCTTTAACTCCTCCCAAAGTTGTGTCCATCAACCCCTTGTTCGCTGTCCAGTGGTGGAGATCTCTTCCTGAGATCCTGATTGGAGGTCAGGTGCTCCACAGTGACAAGCCAGCCCTCCCAGATGTCCCAACTCCCGACGTCCCTCGATAACCATGCAAGGGGGTACAGCAAAACTATAAATCTATAAAACTTTTCTTAACCTATATACATGACATTTGTCCATGAATTGTGAGAGTCAATCATGGCATTACTCATCTATCACAGGAGGGAAATCCAACAGGGAAGGAGTTAAGGCCACCCCAGCTCTCAAGCCCCTCCTGTCCTCCACACTCCCAYGTTCCACACCCTTCCAGGCTTTCCAAGGCCAGGTGCAAAGATGTCATCCCCCTCCTCCCACTGTGGGGAGAGGTTTCTTTCCCATTTTCCCACGTGTAACAAGCACAAATCCAAAAAGCCAAGCTGGAATAAGCCAAAGTTTCCCCAGGAATGGCTCAGATGGTCAATGACATCAGCCATTTCCATCAAGGGCTGCGTTTCCTCCACCACATTTCTCAATGAGCCGTTGGAATATGAGTCCCTCAGAGGGATGGAAATGCTCCAGACTCCAGCACCCAAAAGAAAAATGGCTTTTTGATACAATCCTTTGCCTCTCCCCAAAGCCAGGGCTTTCCTCAGTTGAGTCAAACCTGACCTATGGCTCCAGAAATCCCGGGAGAAGGCAACACAATGGAGAGAACAGGGAGGGCTCATGACTCAATGAGATCTTTACCATCCTCAGCTATTAAAAATGACCTTGCAGAGGAAATAACCAGCTACAACCTCTTCCTTCTGCGTTTCCAGGATGAATAAACAAATTCTACTCCCAAATGCTACCAAGAGAGTAGGACACCCAGATGGGAAATGTCCCTGAGAGCTGAGCCCAGTGACATGGAGAGAGGCATGGAGTGGGCAGCCACAGACCCACGGGAGACCCTGCACCTCCTGCAAAGCATGTGGGAAAACACAGCCCCATTCTCAAAAACCAGGGTATTTTTCTTCCCTGGGCTTTCTTTTTCCCAAAAAGCCTCTCAAATGAACAGTTCCACAAATGGGGGTTCACTGCAGAAGTCAAAGAGACCCAATTAAGACAATCTTTAATATKGACTAGAATTCATGTTTTAATTAAAATATACTTTTTTGGCTTTGCCCAAGGGGGAACTAATTTCCCTCAGCTCTGTCATAGCCTTCCAAACTAGATGAAGGTTATAAAGTCAGATTTATGGACCTTTCCTATTTTTTCCTCCATTTCTTTGGTGTTTTGCAATTTTGCATCAAGGGTTGGGTGACAACTACCCTTTTACTGCTGCCCAAGTCCATGTCAGCCACTCCCCAGTGTTTTACAAGCCCCCCATTCTCCAGCCTGGCATTCCATTTGAAATACCCACTCAGGCCATTTTTAAACCCAAAAACCCMGTGTTAACCATTTCCCCATGACAACCAATACTCCCATGGGGTGCCTGCGAGCCATGCAGAGAGGTAATGCAGATCCTGAGCCTTAAATGCAGCAAAATCGATTATAAAAAATTAAAATTAATCAATGGACTGCCAGCCCATCCCCATTAATGCATCCCTTTGGATGCAGAAGCTGCAAGAGCCGCGGGGTATTTTATCCATCAGTGTGGAAAGATGATGCTGGTCAACCCACYCTCAGCTCATTCCTGCTTTCTGTGGGTGGAATGCCCCTTCACCCTCCCCCTTTTGCAAGAATAATGAGGATATGATGGATTTTTTCTGGTCCCAACCCTATTTTTTGGGGATGTGCACGGAAGGGTGGAAGGTCACGCAGTGTTGCAGCTGCAAACATTGCTCAGACCTCCAGACCCACTGAGGTGTGAAGGACCCAGCCCAGCAAGGAGCTGCAGCTCCCCAGGGATGTCAGGCTGGGTTTTAGCATGTAGGAGGCTTTGGCACCTCAGAAAAATCCCCCATCCTAAGTTTGATCCCTTACAAAAATATTGGTCATATGGCAGGGTGGGAAAGCAGGGAGAGAGGGAGAAATTAAAGCCATGCTTGAAGAGATGCAGGGCTGGGGGTGGTGTGGGGAACAGGACAGGAAACACAAGCATTTCCTGCACTCTCCCAAATCTTCACGCATTCTCCTTCACCCCCAGGAGCTGGAGCTCCAAACTGAGAGAGGGGAGGGTAGATGGGATATGGGGAAGGAACTGAGGGAGGTGAGGCCCTGGCAGAGGCTGCCCAGAGAAGCTGTGGCTGCCCCATCCCTGCAAGTGTCCAAGGTCAGGTTTGATTTGGCTTGGACCAGCCTGGGCTGGTGAAAGGTGTCCCTGCCCRTGGCAGGGGGTAGGAATGGAATGAGCTTTCATCTCCCTTCCAAACCATTCCATGATTTCAGGATWCTGTGGTTGTCCACCAGCGCTCTGCTGCTTGCTGCCTGCTCCTGAGGACCCCCCAATCCATCAGGATGAGCCACGTTCCAGCCTTAGCAACCTCTGTACCAGCCACAACCTGGCCTTGCTGTGACTGGGAGCATCACGTGGAGCAGCACACACCTCTCCCTTCCCAGCTGCACAGGATATTTTGGCAGGATGCTCAGTAGATCCTGCTGTATTATTCCAAGATGGGATTTAATTCCATAAATCTTCCTTATAAAGCAGGRCTAAACCCCCCTCTCCTCCAGCTCGCAGGGGCCTGATGTTCCCTCAGTATGGTACTCCATTTCAGCCCTCCCTGGTGCTCCATTTCAGCCTCTGACATGAAGAGTCAGCCTAAAGCCCAGCCCCTGTTTAGTCCAGGGTTTAGGCAGGGATCTGCACCTAACAGATCCCAGCTCAGCAGTGACCTTTAGGGTTAATTCAGAAAGCAGATGTGGAACCACACTGCCCAAGGCTACAGACCTCCCTTCACAGCCAGATATAAATAATTGATTGAGGGGGGGAAAAGAATYATATCAAAAGGGCTTTGGTGCTGGCTGCTGCAAGGGCTGCGACCCACAGGCCCCAAATTTTGGGGCAGGGGGGGAGCATCAGCAGGACCAGCTTCCCCCAAGTGCTCCAGGGCCTGTGGAAGAAGTGGGGATGGAGCTGGAGGGGTCGAGCATCACCTTGGGAGTGGGAATTCACCTGGAGAGAAATGGGAATTCACCCGTGCAGGCTTGGCACAACTCCCCCTGCCCCCTGCAGATATCAGTGTCCTCAGAGACACCCCTTCYCCCAAAAACAGCTGTTCAGCAAAGGGCTCCAGCAAAAAAATACCAATTTTTATAACCCACATCCCTGAAGCCACGGGATAAAGATCTTCTTATCCCTCTCATCCACGCTCAGCCTGTTTCACACCGTGGTCTGGCAAGAAATGCCCTCCTCTTTCACTTAAAATGGAATTTTCCCACCTGTGAACAGCCCAGCCCTTCAGGCTCGCTGTGAGTTAAGGGCAAACCAGCAGGAACAGCCACCCCACAGGACTGCCCCAAACCCTGCAGCACCAAGGAGGCAGTGGCAGTGCTTTACAGCGACAGGAACACTACACCCTGAGAGCAGGGCAGGCYGCCTCCCCAAAGCCCKGCAAACCCCGGCCAGCCCCGAGCCYGCAGCCCCAGACGCGAGATCCCGACAGCAAAACCGCGCTGGCAACGAGGGCCAGACCTCGCTGTTCTTCAGGGAAGGAAAACAAAGGGAGAGACACGAGAAGAATTTGCCAAAGCAGCAGAATAGCTGACATTTCAAAACGCCGGGATCGCTTACTCGGAACAGCCAAGTCATCTTTAAGCTCCTTTCTTTTATTCCCTCGCTCGGTTTTTACGCTGGTGGATTCACCCTGAGCCTCTCTGCTGGGGCTGGGGGGTTAGGAAGGGAGGGGAAAGTCCCCCTTACCACATTTTTGGGCTTGCATAATGCAGAATGTCACCTCTGTGAGGGCTGACCCACATTATCTGCGGGGAGGAAGAGAGGAAGGGGGGAATTGTTCTGCAAGGGCAAGACTAGATTTGATCAGAGCTCTCTACAGAACAAGGCATGTTGTCCCAAAAAAAATAGCAACAAACATGTAAGCCTATACAGAGGGTAGGGAAAAGYGCATGGACACATGAGAGACATCAGAGGTATTTTTGTTATTATCAGTTACCAGGGAAGTGGCTCATAAACCCCTCACCTAAGGAAAGAACATACACAGGTTAAAATTAAAGCTGGAGGTTTAATTTTTGTTCCCAAACCACCTCTCCTGTGGGGTCTCAGGAGCACTCTTTGTTGCTCTGCCCTTGGGAACAATAATTTCAGCTGGAGCCAGGCAAGTCCCAGCCTGGAGAGGGCTCTGACTCATGGGGTTTCCCTAGTAACCCGAAACAATGGGAAAACACCAAGAACCTTTGCATCCTTAACCAAATCATGGGCAACATCAGACAACAGCCCAGGAGCCCAGTTGAGCCCAGGGCCAGGTTTAACACAGCCACAGCCACAGCTTGCCTTCTCCCCTCCAAGTGGAGCCACCCCCWGACCTGAAAGGATCAAGGATGAACAGTCTGGTGGAGAAAACCAAGAAGCMCCACTCCCTGAAGGCAAGAGACTGGAAAGCAGAGCTGAGCACTGAGTATTTCCTCTCCTCTTCCTTTTCTGGGGCGCTGGATCCCTCCTGGTTCCCAGCCCTTGATCTCAGCAGCCACCATGGCTGGGGGATCCCAATTTTCCTTCTGTAATATCACAAGGCAGCAAGCAAGAGAGGAGAATGGCTCTCCAGAGCCACCACATCACCAAACATTCATCCCAAGAGCCCAACAGCCCAGTTTTGGTTAGGTGGACGCAGCAAAGCCCAGCTCGGAGCAGAGACAGGCTCAGCTGCTGATGGCAGAGGGGGAGCTGTGAGCCTTTCCCACTCACTCCAACCTGACCCCAAATTCCTGGGCAGCATCTGAGCCAAGAAGGGATGGGCAGGCTGGGAATGCAGGCTGGGAGCTAGCAGGGAAGGCAGCCTGCCTGCAGGGAAGCTCTTAGGTGCACAAAAGGAGCAGTCATCCTCACGTCAGCCTCCCGGGATGGACACAGCGCCCTTCACTGAAAAGCATCCCCATCTCTGGCAATGCAGTAAGGGCTGTGGGGTTTGTTTCTTTTCATAAAAAACCTCCTCCGTGACAAATCATTTATCACCAAGCTTCAGCCGACACAGAGTTCCTAATAAAGGCTTTTGTGTCTTGGGAAGAGCCCCGGGACCCTACCTACAGCAGCGCTGGGAAGGGATGCGCGTCCCACTGCTCCCTCAGCACTCAGTGGAGACCTCAGGAAAAGCCAGGAGAGTTTATCATTACTTCCAAACCCATTGCCCCCTTTCCTTGGGATGTATCTTGATAGGAGAGCTCCTAGACAGGAAAACTTCCCAGTTGGCTCCCTGACATACTCCAGCCCAGCTCGTTAAGTCCTTTCCTCGTTAGAGGGCTGGCCAAGCCTCTCATCCTTCTTCCCTTTGCCTCCAACTAATGGGATTAATGTTCAGCTGTGTGGTCCCAGCAGGCTCCTCCTCTCTCCCTCCCTCTGCCACCCAGGCCAGAAAGCAGGGCTCTCTTTTTTCTGCTGAATCGGGTGTTTTAAGGCAATCTGAGCCGGTAAGGAAACGAGGCGGCGCCAAGGGAAGAGGAGGCGGACGGAGGTCACGGCAAAGCTGGAAAGAGAACGCACTAAAAACCAGAAAGAAAGAAGGGGAAGGGGGTGGGGGGAGAGAATAAATAGAAGGAAATAATACTTGGGGGGAAGTATTTGTTGCCTGTATTATCCTGGGGCTTTCCCCCCSTCATTAAAGTCTCCTGCGCCGCCTTTAATTGAATAGGCAGCGGGTCCTCCCTTCTCCCAGCGCAGCATCCCGCGCATTCACTCCCTGAAAAGTCCTGCCCGCGGGGTAGGGACCATGAAATGCGCCTGAAAACCGACCTTTTGATTAGAGCTGACAATCCCCGGGGCTCAAACGGGCCATCCCGAGCCCCCTTCCCCCCCTGGGATCCGAAAGGAAAARTGACATCATCTCCGACCCCCGTAACGTGGGAAGAGCCGGAGGGCAGAGCARGGAACCCGGTGGCTTCCCCCTGGCAGGAGGATTTAATGTTCAGAAAGATGCCGAGAGCATCGGGATAACGTGCCAGAGAATAGAACATTGTCATGAAGGTGTTTGCTTCTTCAACACTTTCCCTATTCAGGACCAGCCACTTCACTCATCCTTCMCCTCATCACCCTTCTAATCACACAAATCCTCCCCCCACCCATGTTGATAATTTCCCCCTTCGTTGCCGGACTTGTGGCAGAAATAATGTTCAAAGCAACAACCAAGCACCCAAAAGCATCTTTATAACTTGGCCATTCCAGAGCTTATTGAGCCTTTTGAACATTTTCCACCAGTATGTCAAGGAACACTTAAAGAAAAGTAAATAAATAGAGGTGATAATAAAGCATGGAAAACAAAACAAAACTGGGAGAGAGGAAGAGRTCCTTGAGCATAGACCTTATTTGCAGACATTCAGGTGCTGGAGGGGCAAACCTCCCTCAAGATGACTGGATGAATAAATATTGATCCTTCCACATCTCTCAGGACTCAGGGAATATGGATRTTTTCATCTTAGAAAGGAATGAAAAGGGGTGTAAGGAACCACCACAGGCTGCCCCATGCCTCAGAGTGAAGAAGGGTGCAGGAACTGTAAAGCTGCTCTAAACTCCTTTTCAAACATATCCTGAATGGTTATCCAGGTGCAAAAAGCTCCTGAAAACCTATAAAAATATTTCCTCTACCAACAAATAGTATTCAGAATAAATCATGAACATCGTCACTGCAAAGCAAATTACAGATATTCTAATTTCTAACTAAGTAAGCCAYGACTATTCTCTTTTCTAGCATTTCCTGAGACTTCAGTGATGAGGAGGAAACGTTCTCAGCCAGGATAAACTTTTGGGCTCAGGTGACARACAGTGACAGCACCAACACGCCAAACCCTGCCATTGGCGAGGAGAAGGTGATGGAAATGACCATCAAAGGGCTCTGCTTTCCATCCCTCCAATTCCCACAGCTATTAAACACCAGAGCTGGCGGTGTGAAGGCACAGCCCTTCCTGCAGCACTGCTCCCCCTCCCAAACCCATTTCTTTTCCCAGGATAACAGATCTGCAGCACCAGAAGAGCACTAAAACCCAGGGAAGGGCGGGAYCCACACCCCCCAGAGCCGAGCCTTACTATGTTCATGAGGGTGAGGACGTAGTTCTGGACGTGCTCCTTGCCATGGAAGCGCACCACGGAGTCGTCCACGGCCAGCAGCACCTCGATGTTGTAGTCGTCCTTCCTGGCGTGGCGCCGCTTGCGCTCCGCGTCCCCCAGCCGCTCCGCCATCAGCTCCAGGGAATTCGGCAGCTCGCCCACCTGCACCCTGGGCCCTGGGCAGGAAAAGAAAGAGCCCKTGAGGAGATCTGACACCACGGTGATGCTCCACAGAAGCAGGAATTCAGTAGGGGAAGCAGATTTGAGATTTAATTCTAACAGGATATTGAGCTCCGGCTGCKTGCTGGTCCAGCTCGCCCAGTGGCAGGTGAGCTTTGAACGGCTCTGAATTGTGAAGACCAGCACTAAAAGCCATGTTAATGATTGGACTCGAGAACCTTAAAGTTTTTCTCCATACTAAATGATTCAAAAGGTCAAATCRAGGCCACATTTCGTAGAATCATCACAGAATGGTTTGGGTTGGAAGGGACCTTAGAGCTCATCCTGTTCCAGCCCCTGCCGTGGGCAGGGACAACTTCCACTATCCCAGGCTGCTCCAAGCCCCATCCAGCCTGGCCTTGGACACTTCCARGGATCCAGGGGCAGCCACAGCTTCTCTGGACAACAACTTCCAGTACCTCAACACTCTCACAACACAGGTGATCAAAGCAAGGCTGCAGCACCTCCAACCCAGCATTTCCTTTCCTTCTTCTTGACTTTAGCAGTTAAACCAGGCCTAAAGCCACAGGGTGAGATATAGAAGATGAGACATGGAAGGAGAAGTCCTCTCCCCAGGTGAGATATTTGCTACCAATTTCTGGGATAGACTGGATTCCAGCAGCCCCTACCTTCGGGGTGGAGGTCGTGGGGCGGCTCGGCGCCGTCCTGCCGGATGGCCGAGCGCCGATAGACCACGTGGGCCCTGCCGTGCTCCTCTGTGTCCTGCTGGCCCCTCTCCAGGGGCTCGATGAAAAACTCGTTGCTGTCTGTCCGGATCAGGCCAGCCTGGACTCCACAAAGAAACAAGGAAAGGGGGGGAAAACGGCGTGGTTTTATATAAGTGATGGGGGACGTACACACTGAGTATGCTCGTTAAAGATTGCTGCAGAGCACGCACAAAGGGGAAAGGCATCTCAAATAATCTTGTTTTGATCCTACTCCATGACACCAGGATGGTTCTAATACCATGTTCATCTATGACAACCCTTAATTTCTCCTGTAGATGGGGGAAAAAAAAAAGTAAGGAAAAACCAAGCAACAAAAAAAACCAACCCAACCTGGCTGCAATTCAATTTGTGTCTTTATATGGCTACAAAACTCTGTTCTGCCTCATCTATGAGTTGTGCTGGACCCTGAACTCAGGGATACAAGGCTGAAGGGGCTCCCAAGACACTCCTGAGCCTCCCTGAACCCTCCCCATTCCATTCTTGCRGTGCCTTAGGATATCTGCTATTTCACTGACACAACGAGCTGCAACAAGAAGGAAAGAGAAACCATTCTCTCTGCCCCACGAAGTACTTGGGAATTAACACAGGGGAATCCCGTTGGGGCAGAAGCTGGAAAGCATTACAACTCCACCTCCCAAACACAGGGAAGATGAATGACAGGGCAAACATCGCTGGAAATGTTGTCCTGGCTACCGACCTGCTCCTAATTAACACCAAGCTCCCATCAAATCCCCCTTACATCAGCCTGAGCGCTCACACCCCGCAGCGCCRGCCGGCTCAGACCTCGGGCAAGGAAAAGGATCACCAGGATTTGGCTTCTCTCCCAGGGCAGCCCCCCCAGCTCGGCATTTTTCCCAGCTCCCTCCATGGCGCACGCGCGCGTTCCTTCCCCTGCTGCTGAAGGGCTGCCTGGAAAGCGCCAGCAGAACATTTGGATCTGTTCTTGGAGCAAAGCCTCCAGCAGYGTGGACCTACTGGAGTGAGTCCTCGTAAGGGTGCTGGGGTGTTGGAATGGTCCTCATCAAATAAAATAAAATAAAATAAAAGTAAAATATATACAGAGATGTATTTTGGACAGAGGCTGGAGCTGTTCCAAACCCGCCTGGCTCTTTGGGTCCCCTTCGTGTTCACATCCCATTGGATTCATCAGGCAATGGCCAACCTGGCTCTCCTGGATTCCACCAAATTKCCTGCTCCACTTGGGTTTCATTAACTCCTCAACTCTGCTGCAAAGTGGGGTTTTGGCTGGATTTGTTTTACCTCCTTCCCAAGGAATCCAAGTCCTTGCCTGACACACGTATCTCAGGTTCTTCCTACAGGGGACATCCAGGTCAAACCAGGGCAGCCAGGGATTGTGCCCCCCACCCTCAGCCAAGGAGATGAAGAACACAGSCAGGTTTAACCAGGGCAACAGACAGGGTGGTGGTGATGAGGCAGAGAACCAGCCAGGGAGTTAAACCACCAGTCAGGTTCAGTGATGGCTGGATGAGGCCATGATGATGGGGCAGGGCACAGAATCACRGAATCCTTTAGGTTGGAAAAGCTCTCCAAGATCACCAAGTCCAACCATTGACCCAGYACTTCCAAGGCCAYCACTAAAACACATCCCCMAGTGCCACATTTATACATCTTTTCAATCCCTCCAGGGATAGGGAATGCAAGCCCGTGCCCAAGCCTCACAACCCCTTCCAAGAAGAAATTCTCCTAATTTCCAGCTCTGAAACATTGCTTTTTACTGTACAACAAGAGAAGGAGCAGAAGCAGCCCCTGCCCCAGGAGGAGCTCTTCTGGGACACCCCTACCCCCTCCCAGCCCTGCCAYGGGGCGTTTCACTCGGGGCCAGGCACCCCAAAGCCGGTTTATGGGTTTAGGGCCAAAGCCGGGMCTTGCTGAGTCAGGCGGCCGGAGGAAAGCCGTGCTGCAAGGCTGGATTAAAACCTGAAAGAGCCTGGTCCCAGGCCACAGCCCACTTGGGTTTGAGCTGCTCTACAGCTCGTGACTAATTATATCTGGCTCAAGGAATAAAGCAGCCCAGACGTTCTCCCAAAGGYGGGATGCAGCGCGCCGCCGGCTCCGGGGATGACCGAGGGCAAAGGGGACAACGCAGGGATTTTTGTGTCCATCTGATCAGAGCAGCCCAAGAAACGAAACAGAAGCTGCAGCGGTCACCCTGGCACTCACAAAAACAAGTTAAAAAACGAAAACAACCCAAAAAACACCATTGCAAGAGGCACGCACCAACCTGCCTGCTCACAAAGAGGAGCAGCTCAGGTTGTGTTTCAGCATTTTGGGAGGGTTGTAACAGTAGAGAGGCAGCAGAAAAGGTCAGATGCCACCCAAAAAGTCCCACTCAGCTTTTCTTGGGCTTTTTCCAAGAGTTCAATCCCATCCTCAGTGATCAATTAGCCATATGCTTCCTACCCTTGATTTTAATTTGGTTTAATAATACCAAATCTAATTAAATCAATTGGCGGGACTAGTACCACTGCTTTTCCTAACATGAGATGCTGCCTGCAGCTCTCAGTGAAGGTCCTCCCCAACTAGAAAATGGCCCTTTAAAGACAATTCTACTGGAAAGAGGGAACACAATACACCAAACTCACTCCTGCCAGCTCACAGAGGGTGAAGTGTCTTCTCCAGCTCTCCCGTGCCTCCCCAGGCTAAGGGAGAGATGAACTCCTGCCCCCCAGGACTCTGAGTAAGAAACTCCTCCTCCACTGATGGGYAAAAAGCTCCAACTCCCACAGGAATTCAGGAAATTCTGACACTTTACTCAGCTGATACGTGGAAAAATTAATAAAGCTGCTGCACTCAACCAGGGAAGCTAACAGCAGGGGGAAATCCAACTGTGTGTATGTATTTTTCCTGTAAGATTCACACGTAATTTGGACAAAAAGTCCTAGAAAATCAGGCAGTGTGAACACAGACACCACGGATAACAGCACTCCCCTTCCATCCAGAGGGCATCAGGCATGGTCCAGAGGTGCTCCATCASTATTTTCACGCCTCTCTGCAGCACAGGCTTTGCAGCCCATCAAACACAACACTTTGCCTTCCTTGACACCTTTTCCCTGCTCTTTGTGCCCAGGTGAGAGGTTTTTGGGATGGCTACAGACCAGGCTTTGCCAGGTGAGCTCAAATGTAGCTCCTGGTGGAGTGAGGACATGAAGACACGTTGGGCACTAATTAATTAATTGAGTTTTCAGCCCCAACAGGGCCTGGTTTGCATCTTASTGCCAGAAATTGGGATTGTCACCTGGGAGAAAAGCCCTCATATCCATACAACACCCACACCAGCTGAGGTCAGTGGGATCTACGTGACCAAAGGGACATCTCACACCCTTTTCCTCCCCAGAATGAACCCTACAGCTCAGGATCTGCAAGGAAAATCCTGGAAGACCAGGCCAYCCTTTTTTCAGTGGGGCATCATTTTGGGGGGCTGTTTCTCCCTCTGTTCCCCATTAATTACTGTTTCTGAGGGTTTTTGTGTCCTGCTTATCTGCTGCCACSCATCTGAAGCAAGCCAGGGCCACGGGGATGGAAAACGCTGGCTCTACAATTTGCAGCAGTACGGCAAATCACCCCAGGGCAAAGCCAGGCACACAAATATGGTGTCTGTGGGTGATAATCCTTCACCCATCCCTGCAAACCAGCAAAGCAGGAAGGAAGCAAGGTCGACCACACGCTGCTGAAGCCAGCAGGGAATAATCTGGGATGCCTCCACTGCAGCGAGACGYGTCCGCCGGCGGAGATTCCTGCCTAACGCTGCTTTACCAGTCAGGAATTTGGTGGCTTAGATCAGCTTTGAAATTACATTATGGGCCACAGCACCTTCCCACCCTGGTACCAGACACCCTTGCAGAATATGCAAGGCCAGATTCTCACGCGTGGGTGCCCGCAGGGAACGACAGCCATGGAAGGTGCCACGGCTTTGGCACCTGGGAAAAGCATCGGCTCGCTTGCACGGCTAAATATGGATTTAGGAAAGACTCTGGGTGGACTCTCTTTTTCAACACTGGGTTCAGATTTTGGGTTTTTATTTCTTCCTCTCCTGCACTCCCCCCCCCCGTTATTTATAATCTCGGTCTCCGTTTATACACGGCCTAATCTCTCTGTGTACACAGCCCTCATCCGCAGCATCCCGGAGCGCTTCCTCTGCCCAGGAAGCGGCRGCCCCGCGCCTCCCACGCGCGCTATCCCGGGATGCAAAAGCCACAAGCCCCTTCCAAAGGTCATGGACAACTCCCAGCAAAAGTCCACAGCAGTTCCAGGGTCCTTGCTCATGGAAGAGTTTCCTCCAGCCCATCAGCATCATTCCCGACCACGTACATCCCTCACAGACACTCTGCTGCTTCTCCGACAGGTCATCAACACCATCCTCCCATCCCATCCACACCTAGAACCAGGTTTTCGTTCTGTTTCTTGCTCCATTTCCTAAATCAAGCTGTCTTCACTGCTTTTAGGGAATCCTCTTGATYTCCTCACTCCTCCAAAGCTGAGATCCTGAGCAGATTGAAGATGTCAGACTCATTAAAGCCAGAGGGCCATACAGCAGAAAACCCATGGAAAAGAGAAACCAGCTGTGATGTTGGATGTATCACAAGGGCAAGGGAGCCAAGCACCTGCTTGTCCCCTCAGCCTCGTGTCCTTCACCAGACCAGCTCTGGAAATTCCTGGTGGAAGCCAGGATATTGATTTGTTGGCCACCCAGCAATAAATTTATTGTGGGAAACAGAAAAAAAGAATCTTTATCATGGGGGAAAAGCCACTTCTTCCTTTACATGGGCTTAAAAGGGTGGGCTTACCCATGGGTGGCAGGATATAGCTGCATAAATCCACATGGAAAAGCATCCTGTGGCACAAGCTAYACCCTAACCCAGCTGGAACAAGGGCAAAAAGAATGACAACCAACAAGGTGTGCAAGGAGCAGCAATGGGAAAACGTGGGGCTAAAGCCTAGGAAAGCCTGGAAAAGTTAAATTAAAGCCGGCTTGGGATTGACACTAACAATAGAGTGGGCTCTGGGGAAGAAAACTCCCAGAGCTGTGCCACAGCAGGACAGGGATCAGCTGCCAATGGCCTCCAGCATCCTTTAGCTCGTGATGCCAAAGGGAGTGAGATTGCCAGGGAACCTGCACGCTCCAAACCCTGCTCCCTGCTCCAGCCTCGGCACTCTTCGCTGGGTCTGCAGGAAATGCCTTTAAAGCTTCCAAGCCTGCCCACACTGGCCAGCCCCAGCACAATCCGTGCCCCAGAGAAATGTCTGCGAGCCCACAGCCTCAGCCCATTCCCAAAAGGATGCTTCAAAAGGTGTGGATTACGTGCTAAAAAAATGTAATTCCTGTACGTAGGCGAAATACGTATTTCTAGCTCTGCTGCTCTATCATTTCTGCTTGTACAGTAGCATCAGGCGCTGTATAAAAAGAAAGGAATGCCAAATTGTTTGTGCTGGTGGCAAAATTGGCTTAAGGAGCTCCCAGAATAAAGCAACGAAAAAAGAAATATATAAAATTAAAAAAAAAAAAAAAAAAAAAAAAAAAAAATAAAAAATAAAAAAAAAAAAAAAGGCACAAAATAAGGCATTTCTTCCAAATCAGCAGTAAGTTTAAGTGGTACTAGGAGAAAACAGCAAACTCTGGCATCTAAAACAAGATTTAAATTGGCTCAAAGGAAAATCTGAAGGGCAACGGGCCAAGGGTATTAAAAAATAAGCGCTTCCCCAAGCGTATCAAAGGTAGGGAACCCACAGGCAGAGCAGATGCTGGGGATAATGAGGTAACAGAGCCATTTAAAGGAATTAAAGCTCTGTGGCAGCAAGTTACTGATGCTGAACTGTGCTCAGAAAGCCAAGAGCCTCCGAGCCCCTGAGTGATTAGGGAAAAAAAAAAAAAAAAGAAAAAGAAAAAGACATCCTCCTGCAAAAAGATGCTTGGTGGGAACCAGTCTGCAGCTAGCAGTGATCTCAGGAGGTGCTCCAGCTCACACAGCATCATTTAAGAGGCGGGAAATGCAGAGGAGAAGTTCCTGGAGCAATCCCAAGGTAAAGCACGGGTGGGCAAGGATGGAACAGCATCACCATGGTGTGGGTCCCCGTCCCAGAGGCTGGGCACAGCCCAGGCTGGCAACAGCATCTGGGCAGGAGGCACTTCAGGCACAGGGCTGGCAAGTTTTCCAAGCCTTTTACATAGATATTGGTGCACAGACCACCCTGATGGAGCAGGGCAGGCAACACCCAGGGGAAAGGGGACCTGCTGCTGTCAAGGCCTAAAGGGCAACATATGGCACAGACACCTAAAGAATCACCCAAAAATCAGGTTTCAGGACATCAGGATTCATCTCTTAGGAGGAAACCGCACCAAAACACAGGCAGCACACACAAAGCACCTGTGGTGGTTCTGCATGGGAGGCATTTAGGGAAGTGATAATTTTACGTTTTGTTTCTCTACACTGTCAGTGAGAAGAAAACGTTGTGAGAAGAAAAGTATTCTGAAGGTTTTGCTCTGATTTTTATTACTCMTTCTTTTAGTTACTGTTAAWAATTTCTTCTTTATACTCTAAAAAAGTTTCGAGCTTACTTTACCTTTCTCCTAATCCTACCTCACAGCAAAAAGGTAAGCGATTATCCAGCACTAAGACCCACCACACCCAATAGCACACTAACCAGAAAAATCTCGAAATCAACCAMCGAAAACCACCAGCCCCAGCTTACCAGCCCATCGCAGTTGCTGATGGCCACGGCAGCTCCGGGCATGCCGGAGATGTCACCGGTGAAAAGGCACCGCTGCCGCAGGGGCTCCCGGAAAAGCGCCTCGAAATCCTCCTGCCACTCCGCCACGGCTCCCGGCGGCACCAGCCGGCGCTTGGGGCTCAGCCGGAGGTGCAGCTCCTTCCCAAAAGCCGTGACGTTGAAATAGAGCAGGCGGCGCTGGGGGGGCTCCTCCGGGGGGCTGCGGGGGACGCGGCGGGAGCGGGAGCGGGAGCGGCCGGGGGACAGGAGCGGGGCCGGCTGCGGGGGACAGGCGGGCCGGCCGAGCCCCGCCGCCGCCTCGCCGGACACCACGTGCGACAGGAAGCGGCCGCGGCAGTCGGTGCTGAAGGGGACGATCACTCCATACTCGCTGAGCTTGCCGGACAGGAGGAGCTCTGCGGGGACAGCAGCGAGGCAAAGGGGCCGTGGGCGCGCACGGAGCATCCCGGGGGCCGCCCCAGCCGGGGGAGCCTTTCGGAGCCCGACGAACCCCACGGCAGCTTCTCCGTCCCGACCCGGCTCCGCTTTGTAGTTTTAAGCGGGTGCGTCCAGCGTAGCAGAAGGAACTCGGGCTGACGTCCCCTCGCACGCCAAGCACGCCAACTATTTCTCGCCCGGCCTCCATCTCCCCCAATTCCCACTGAAACCTCCCTACCCCCCCCAGCAGCGGG
>JACDOX010000184.1:1265628-1284686 GCA_014549065.1 Cardinalis cardinalis | reverse complement strand
CCGGCTCCGGCGCTGCCCGAACAAAGGCGAGACGCGCCGGGAGCCGGGGAGCGCCCGCGGCTCTGCCCCGGTCCCGCCGCCCGGCCCCTCGCTGCCGCGGGACCCCGCTCGGAGGGACACGCTCCACAGGGAGAGCCGAATGGTCCCCCAGCTTAGGGCGCGTGAGCTGGAGGTAAATACACATCCCGGCTGGAAACAGCTGGGGTGTCTTCCAGATGTGGAAACATCCCTAAGAGAGAAACTGGGGRTGCCCCTGGATGCCTGGCAGTGTCCAAGGCCAGGTTGGATGGGGCTTGGAGCAACCTGGGGTAGTGGAAAGTGTCCCTGGCCATGGCAGGAGGTTGAAAAAAAACCTGAGTTTTCAGGTTCTTTCCAACCCAAACCATTCCATGATCCCATTTAATTTTTCTTTCTTCCCTCTCCTCCTGTTTTTAGGGGGAAACAGTCGGGAGGAGGTGCTGGCCTTGCTCCTGGATGCCATCTTGCTGGCTCTCCAAGAAAAACCCACACTCCTGGTGTTTTCCAAAGGGCATCACCACAGCTCCAGAGCTGGGACCCCTCAGTYCAATACGTGCTGTGCTTCCTCAGGCTCCTCCTCCTCACCACCTTGACAAGAGCCAAATAAACCCAGTACTCCCCTAAAAAAGCTCAGCAAAACTCAACAAACCCAGCGCCGTGCTAAAAGGGCTCCCCACATCATGGAACATGGAATGGTTTGTGTTGGAAGATCAAGGTCAGCTTGCTCCAGCCCTTTGCCACAGGCAGGGACACCCATGGCATCCCAGGTTGCTCCAAGCCCTGTCCAGCCTGGCCCTGGACACTTCCAGGGATSCWGGGCCATCCATCAGCACAGAGCAACAAACCTCCTGGCACTGTTGCCATTTGCTGGGTCCAGCTAATTTTTTCTTTTGGACAGGATTCCAGAAAGGAGGGGGCTGTGCTGGACACCAGTAACACCAGTTGTGCTGGGATTTTACCGCCATGGGCGGGGGTTACACTGAGCAACCCCAAACCTTTCCCAAGAGGTGATTCCTGCCTTGGGGAACTTGTCATCCAAGCTGCCAGACAGGCCAGAGCACGAGGGGAAAGGCAAGCAGGGAAAACAACGTGCCAGCCTGCAAGCTTCCCATCAGGAACTGGGATTCCCATCAGGAACTGGGATTCTGGTTTGGGATTTCTTTGCTAGGACCCCAGCTGGAGCTTTGCTCCCAGTCCATCAGCACAGCAATGCCCAGAACGGTAGGAAAGGATCAGTATTTGGGAAAATGCCCTGCTTACCTCCCCTGCAGGTGTGGGAGGGTGGTGGGGCTGCTGGGTGCCGGGWGGAGGATGCAGAGGTGGAGATGGGGAACCCCTTGGAGATGGTCCTGCTGCAGCCATTTCTGGGGAGGCACCACTCTGCTGTGTTCTGCTGCCAGAGCATCCCTCCAGAGGAGGGGGGAGAGCCCTGCCTTCCAGCTGGGTGACCGGGTTGGGTTTGGGGGCAAAGAGGAGAAGCTGAGGCTGCAGTGATCAAAATCCAATCCAACACTCCCTGTAGCTAAAGCCACAGGATTCCCCCAAAAGGAGAGAGGAAWACACTTACTTCAAGGAGAGAATTTCAAGCTGGAAGAGAAAAACAGATTTTAATTCCCACTCTAAATCTTTTCGTGCTTCTGTTGCTTTGTGCAATCTATAATTAAAGAGGAGAAATGATCTGCAAGAGATTCTTTGCAGAAGAGATAGAAAAAGAATTTGTGCTCCGAGCATTTCGGGTGATTTTGGAAGATACGCACCCGCTGGAGCATCAAAGCTGGAATGAGCCCTTAGTTTGGYTGAATGGATTTATGAGGAAACATGCAATAAAGGGCATGCTTTACTTGTGAAGAACAGCTCTGGAAAGCATCATTTAATTACTGTTTTTCAGAGGCAAAAAGCTATTTCTTCATCCACAAGCTCTGTGAATTCATCCAGTCCCTCTAGACCTTATGCCTCCCCTGATGTTACAGAATCTCTGGCTTTGGCAGCAAAAGCTTGGCTGAATGACAATGGCAACGACCTGACACACAGCTTGCCTCATTTATTACCTTCTGAAGGTAATAATTAAACATGTTTGGGTACCTGTGAGATGCTGGACCTGGTGAAATGACAACTTCCAAGGGGATCTCTCAGGCTTACAGATGACAAGGTGTTACTTTGTCACCCACACTGTGACACTAAGTGTTGGTCTTATTTGCCTGAAATACACATATAATAATATTAGTGTGGGTTTTGGTGTTATCTCTATCAATGCACCATCATTTAAGTCAGAAAAATTTGTTTATTCCAGCATTTTCTTCCCAGTTCTTGCCATAGAGGATGGAAAGAGGAGCAGCAAGGCAACTYCCCCTTGTCCTTTCCTTCTGCTTTGGTCCCTCCATTCTCCTCTTTGTCTCCTGGCTTTGCCTTTCCCAGCCTTTAACTCTGTCCCACCCTTCTCCTTGACTTTTGGCTTAACCTTTTCCTTTCCATGTTGGAGTCCAATGGGCTCCTTTTCCTGTTTTTCCCCTCCTTGGGCGCTACTTTATCTCGTGGCCCCATTTCCTCCATGGATAATGCACTCTGGAGTCCTTTATGATTCAARGCTTCCCTCTGCAGCCTGGAGATTTACCAGTGACATGGCTTTGGGCACTTTCCCATTATTTAGGTGACCTCTAGGCCTGGGGAGGAGCAGGTTTTCCTTCCAGCTTCCAGAGAAGAAAGCTGACAACGGCTGCTGTTTCCAAAACCCCAAATCAGGCTCCTTTTCCTGCAGGAGGCTCCAGCCAGTATTCCCAAAGCCTGATTTTCACCTGGCAGTGCCAATTTCTGGCCATCCTGGAGTGCTGCAGTGTCCAAGCCCTGCCTGGCCCAGCAGGTACCACGCAGAGCCAGTGCCCAGGTGAAATGCTCCAAATCCCCTCCAACAGCATAGATGCAGCTATTGGCCCCAAATACAATTAATCTTGATTTTGAGGGCTGGAAAAATCTTCACAAAAGGCTGGAAGGATTTCTTATTTAAAAAAAAACAAAACACACACACAAAAAACCAACAACAAACCCACCCAATTGGGTCTATTTTTGTGCCTTTATGGGTTGTTTTGCTCAGCTGTGCAAACCTCCTGGAGGGAAGGGCATTGGGGCTAATAAAATTGTAGCAATCTCCACCAATTACCTAAACTGGCTTTTCTGCCCATAATATCATGGGTTTGGGAGCCAGGAGCTCAGGGTGTACCAGAATGAGAAGACAGGTGTATTTCCAGCCCTAGCTCACCACATGTCTTCTTCCCAGAGATTTAAACCTGCTGTTTGTTAATCCAAARGGCTCTGAAGCAGCTGCCCCTGTGCTCAGGTTGCACAATCACCTCCTCACCACRGGCTGATTTCTGGCAAGAAGTGGTCAAAATCACAAAAAAAAATTAAAGGAGAAGAAGGGGTGGGGGGAAGTGTTTTGCAGCTGTTTGGGTTAGCCTCAGGTTTTTAAAGCAGCTGGAAGAAGGAGGAAGCACTGGGAGGGATGGCTCAGCATCCTAGGCACAGGTAAGAGGGGCAGAGGCACAGCCAGGGGTTTTACCTGATGCTTATCCCCACCCAGGTGCAACACATCCATCACTGTCGCTGCTAGAAATGAAGGGATGGGATGTTTTCAAGCTCAGAAGGATTTATTGCTCAGATAAACATCAGTCTCAGAGGCTGTGAGGTTTTAGAGGAGCAAGCACTCGGCCATAGCTCAGAGTAGTCACAAGTTCTTTGTTACAAGGCAATGTAGAACTTTCTAACCCAATGSACAGATGCCACAAGGTTCATTTTRCTTTTCTAACCCATCACCTTTACTAACTTCTACTGCACTGTGGATATTTTTATCCAATGGGCTTCTAACTCACGGTCACACTCATGCTTCTATTATAACTTCTAAACTCTTAACTTGTTCTGTACAACCACATCCCTACAATATAAACCCTTCACCATCTTAGCAATGCAGTTTTCTACTTTATAAACCCTTCACCATCTTAGCAATATGATTTTCTACACTATAAACCCTTCACCATCTTATCAATACGGTTTTCTACATTACAAACCCTTCACCATCTTATCAATGCAGTTTTCTACATTATAAACCCTTCACCATCTTATCAATACGGTTTTCTAGATTATAAACCCTTCACCATCTTATCAGTGCAGTTTCTCACTTAAGGCATATTCTTACTTACAACTATAGAAACACAAGTTTATGGTTTTTCTGCTTAATGTCTATGTATTGTATTTTTACATCAATCCGAGCTTCTCCCAAGGCTGCAGATCAAACCTTTCACTGTCTGGGGAAGTTTCTGTTTTTCCCGATTTCCACGCTCAGAGSACGGCACTGTTTGCTTAGGGAAGCATCCCAAACGCACCGGGAGCCTCAGCAGGCTCCAATCGCACCCTGCCCTGCGCACGGAGGGAGGGAGGGAGGGAAGGATGGAGGCAGGAGCGCGGCGGGCTGTGGGTGAGCGAGCATGACCTCATCCCTCAGCCACGCCGAGCTGCCCCGGGATTGGAGCGGGGAGCAGCCGCTGCCGCAGCGCCGGGGCAGGAGGGGAGCGAGAGCCCCCCGAGCATCCTCCGCTCCCTCTCCACAGCGGCCCCTGCCCGGAAAGCACCCCTTCTCCAGGATTTCAGCTCTTTTCGGGGGGTTTTTAGGAGTCCAAGAGCTCGAAGATGTTGTGCTGGTCCAGGAGAGGAGCAGGAGGAGCAGGAGCCCTGATTTCGGAGGCAGGCAGGGAGGGAGGGAGGGAGCTGACAGACACATCATCTGGTCTCCGGCTGCCCCGAGGCACGATCATTCCTGGCAGATCTCTCCCTAATCCCTACTTTAAGACCTCCAAAGATGGAGGGAGCCTCCACAAGCCAATATTTCTTTTTTTTTTTTTCTTTTTTTTTTTCTTTTTTTTTTTTGCCATGTCTTGCTTTTCTTATCCTGGAAGGTTTTTCCCCCTGGTTAATCTGTGTATCTGCAAGTTTGGCCCGGGTAAAACACTAATCCTGGTATATCCTCCCGCCAAACTCTCCCTGCCAGCACGCCAAAGGTTCTGGATGCTGTCACAAAACCAAGCGACAATGGCAGCTGCTGGCAAAGCTCTTCCACAAGGCCCCAAACCCACTGGAATCAGCACAACACTCTAAAGGGGAGGCTTCACTGGAGCTGGAAAATGAAGGGGTTTGTATGGATTTAGCACACGGCGCTGTGGATTTCTGAGAGGACCCAAGCTCCCCATGCCTTTTTTCCAGGACCCAGAAGAGAGAGCTGGGTGTGCCGAGCAGCTGATCCAGCCAGGGTGGGAAACCATCCCTTCCAACCCTCTCCCCATGGCCAGCTGCTCTGCACACCACATCTCCAAAGGCTGCCATCCTCCCTGCTTCCCCGGTGAGCCCAGCACCCCACAGCTGAGACACGAGGCCATTCCCCTGCAGCCAAGCCCCTGGAAGCAGCAGGACAGCAAAGATGACACCGAGCTACCACAGGAGGTTGCAAGGGTGACAGCCAGAAACCTCTGGAGAGGAGCAAACTCCTGTTTAGGCACATCATGGCAGGAGCAGAGCTCAAATCTTACCCAGGCTTATCTCCTGATGGCACCTAGGCAGTGTTTTTTGGGATCAGAGCCCAGTGTTCAGGCCAATCCCAACAGAAGCATCTTTCCCTCATCCCACCAAACTGCATCGTGCCGCACCTCCGAGCATCGCTTCTCCTCAGCCACAGCTGCATCTGCAAATCCCTGCCAGATGTTTGCCTTGGCAGCCCTGCTGGGAGGTTTTCTAGGGGCTGGGAGTCCCCCCTCACTGCCTTGCCCACCCAGGGATGAGCAGACAAGCTCAGGAACCCAAACTGCAAAGCTGGAAAAGGGATAAATGAGCCAGAAAGTGGAAGCCGACGCCGGTCCCGGCTGAGCTGCGAGTTAAGGGATGGTGAAACAAGGTCAGTGAGATTTATACCGACAGCCTTGGATGGCTTCCAGCCCCTACTGTCAGCAGCAGAGCCTTGGAAAAGAGGAGGGAAAAACTTGCTCTCCTTCTAGGAACCGCGCCGCAGAGAGAGCTGCGCCGGCGTGGCCGCAGCCCCGCCGTGGGGAAGCAGAAAATAACCCCAAAATCTCTGTTCTTCCAAGCACAGCTGCAGCAGATGCTGAGCTCCAGGTCAGCAGCACTGAGGTGGTCACTGGGGTGAGGGGCTCCTCTGCCATGGGTGGAAACCCATGGAACCCCCCTTGCCAAAAGCACAGAGCCTTAGAGCTCCCTGGTGGCCGTGGCAGCCGAGGGAAATGTTACTGAAYTTGTGGGGTGCCCCGTGGCAGGAAGGAATGATGAATCTGATTTTGTGTTCTCAGAAGGATAATTTCTTTTTTTATGATACTATATTATATTAAAGAATGCTATACTAAACTATAYTAAAGAACACAGAAAGGATACAGACAGAAGGGTAAAAAGATAATAATGAAAACTCGTGACTCTCTCCAGAGTCCCARCACAGCTGATTGGCCARTAAGTCCAAATAATTCACACCAGAAGCCCATGAAACAACCACCTGTTGGATAAACAATCTCCAAACACATTCTAAAGCAGCAAAACAAAGGAGAAGCCAATGAGATAAGAATTGTTTTCTTTTTTCTCTGAGGCTTCTCAGCTTCCCAGGAGAAAAATCCCGGGCRAAGGGATTTTATCAGAAAATGTGAATGTGACAAAAYSTGTGCACCCTATCCAAGGGATCCAGCAGGGTGTTAAAGCCTCTCTTCAGGACCAAAGTCCCACCAGCATCCCTTCAGCTCTGGGGCTTGGCACAGCCTGGCAGCTGGGATTCATCCATCCCTGCTACCGTGGCATTCCCAGCCCTTCCCTTTCTCCTCGCCCTGCTGATGCTCAGTACAAACTAGGTTAACCTTGCCCAGCATCCCCCCCAGAACAGCCTTTCCCTCTCCACACATTGACCACCTCATTAATTTTTTACCATCTTCCTGCTAAAATTAAGCTTACYGCCATGTAAACCCCAAATCCTTCTTTTTTCTTTTTTCCTTTTTGACCTCTYAAATCGAACTCCTGAGCATTTCCCAGTCCCCAGGGCCTTGCTCRTCCCCTCAACCCACAGATATTTTTCCAGCATGACCCCCACCAGCCAGAGAGTGCTTCCATTGAGCCCCATCTCCTCTTTTAGCTCGAGCTGGGGAAAATGAATTTTTCATTTGCTTGGGGCCAGAAGCACCCTGAGGTGGTGGAGGGCTGGAAAACAGCTGCTTTTTTTTTTTTTTTTTTTCCCTTCCCCTGCAATATTCATGTAAGAAAAGTGAGAAATAGAAGGAGAAAGTCATTCCAAGCCTGRGGTCCGTGGTTTATGCACATTTTGCTGCAATAAAAAAAGCCAAGGCTGATTCTTTGCACGATGCCCGTAGGTTTTGGAGCTTTGAGATCCTCCCCTTGCTGCCACCCTCTGCACAGGTCAGCATTGCCATTGCCCTTCTGGGTTTTTAGCCAAAAATCCCATTTCTCTGCACCATCCCCTTTCAGCCCATGATCTATTCCTGCCCCTGCTCCCCAGAACAGGGGCTTGGCCATGCCCGGGGGTCCAGTGGAGCTGGGAGGGTGAAAACGGGAGGAAAAAGGGAATTTCTGGTGCTTGGAGGTCTGGTATTGTGCCTGGATGGCTTTTATTTTTAGTTTTTCAAGCCCTGGCTCTGCAAAAGCATCTTAATTACTATTCTTCAGCTGTAAAAATGAAACCCAGATGTGCTCCCTGTGCAGAGGTTTCATCGGGGGGGTTCTGCCGGAGGGGGACATCCCAGCAAGGAAAACATGGAAATTATTATTATTATTATTAATATTATTTTAGGAGCTCTCATGTCCAGAGCTATTTGTGGTGGCCCCGAGCCAGCACATGCCTCTTCCCTGCTGCTGTAAATAGAAATTATATCACCCCCAGCCCCAAACACCCTCAGTTTTCACAAAATTAAAGGGAAACACTCCTGAGCTGGGCCTGGAAAAGCTGATGGCTGTGGGGCTTGGGAGCAGCTGGCACAGCTGCCCCAGCTGGGCAGAAAAAGAGGGAAAAATGGGATTTTTTTTTGGAAAAACACAGCCCTGAAGCCTCTGATAGCTGCAGTGATTTGGCTGGGGCTGTGGCAGGCTTCCCCTTGCAGCCCCATGTGCCAGTGGAACGTTGGCTCCTCGGCACATTTTCCCTTTTGGATGGATAACAAACACAAAGACACGTGAGGTTCAGCTTCCAGGGGTTGCTACTCGCCCCCGAGAGGAGGAGGAGGAATAAAATCCCTGGCTGAGGTCAGAGCAGCCCTGTTCCTTTCACCTCTGTGAAGCCCAAGGTCCCTTGGCCAGGGCCCCTGTCTGATGCAAAGATGCAGGAAGGGAGAATCTGGCCAAGAACAGCTGCATTTTTGTACTTTTAATAAAAGTAATAATTTAAAAATATAATAAAATTTTAAATTATAAATAAAAAATTAAAATAAATAAAATAAATTGAAACTTTAAAATAAAATAAATAAAAACAACATAAATAAAAACTTAAAAATAAAAAAATTAAAATAAAATAGATAAAAATAACATCAATAAAAACTTAAAAATGAAATAAAAACGGAAATAAAATAAATAAGATTGTAAAAAAAAATAAACAAAACTGTAAAATAAAATGAATAAAAACCAACATAAATAAAAACTCTAAAATAAAATAAAAACTTGAAATAAATAAGACTTTAAAATAAAATAAATAAAATAAATAAAATAAATAAAAATTTTAAAATAAAATAAATTAAAGTAACATAAATAAAAACTTTAAAATAAAATAAAAACTTAAAATAAACAAGACTTAAAAATAAAATAAATAAAATAAAATAAATAAATAAAAACTTTAAAATAAAATAAATTAAAATAACATAAATAAAAACTTTAAAATAAAATAAAAACTTGAAATAAACAAGACTTAAAAATAAAATAAAATAAATAAAATRAATAAAAATTTTAAAATAAAATAAATTAAARTAACATAAATAAAAACTTTAAAATAAAATAAATAAGACTTAAAAATAAAATAAATAACAAATAAAATTTAAAATAAAATAAAAATAACATAAATAAAAACTTAAAAACTTAAATAAAATAAATAAGACTTAAAAATAAAATAAATAACATAAATTAAAACMAAAAATTAAAATAAATAAATAACAATATAATTAATAATAATAAATATAATATGATTAATTAAAAGTTTTAAAAATAAAAATATTTTAAARTTGTAATCTTGAAAGAAATGTGATSTCCCAGGCCCATTTATCTGRGSAGAGTTTCCCAGAGAGGTGGTGGGGTTGSGATAAAGTTTCTTGCCACCTTGTCACCACCCACACAGAGGATTTATATATTTATTTCTTATCTATATTGTTTTCCCAGAAAAAAAAAAAAAAAGGTTTCTGGCAGAAAGCTTAAGGAGGCAGCCTTCCAGCCAAGGGTACMCGTGGTGCAAAGCTCCACTGAAATATTCCTCCCACCAACCAAGCTCCACCCAAAGGCAAAGGCTGAGCGGGGAGAAGGAGCCTCTGTACCCACCTCCTCAAGGGGGAAGAAATATGGGCACGCTTCCACTTCCAAGGCAGGTTTTCACCTGGAATTCCCCATGGATTGACTCACAGGGGTTTTATTCTGTTCCAAAAAGCTTTTCTTCTATGTTTTGGGGAAGTGGTTTATATTAAAATAGGTTTTAATAGGGATTTCAAAGAGAGGTTTTGTCCCTGTATGGATAGCAAACAGCATCCAGCCAATGGTTAGAGGTTCATCATGCCTCCATTTATAAAATGTTTTAATTACACCCTCRAACATGACCTTTGCCATGGGACAAGAACACGAGTGCAGCACAGAGAAAAGCCTGGAAAGGACATGTCAGCATAGCCCACACCCTCAGGGATGGGGAAGGCAAGCAGAAGCATTAATAATCCATTAAATAATTATCCATGTCAAATATAATCTCATTAGGCAGCAGCACAGCCCCATTGCCACGTTACCCCCACAGTGCAGCCAGAAGAAAAGGGGAAAAAGCCATTAAACCCCTCCCTGCCCTCATGCCAGCGCAGGCAGGCTCCCAAAGCCCTCGGTGATGATGATCCAGGGGGGGGCTGGTGTGCAGGAGGGAGCATCCCCTCCCTTGCTCTGTCCCCAAGGCGTCCTGAGCAGCAAGGGGGGAACTCAAAGGAAATTTGGGGAGGGCACAGGAGCCCCTGGTCTGGGTTTGAGCTCCCAGGGAGGGGCTCAGGGCAGCTCCCACCCGAGGACAATTTGTCCTCGCTGCCCTTGAGGCTGCAGCATCCTGGGGAGATGATGGGATGGAGCCTGTGGGCAAGGCTCCTCTGGCAATGTATACAAATATATCCAAATAAAGGCTCTCTCCTCCTCTCYGTCACAGGTGAAAGAGGCACTGACACCATTTATCCAGGCAGCTCTGGGCCCCCTTTCAGTGTTCTCCACACTTCACCTCTTCCAAGCCCCAGCAGCACCRATGCCATGAATTACATTTTCCATAGGCAGAATAAGGGGTAGATTTGGGGTTTTTTAAGGGATATTCAGGGTTTCCATGACCCACCCCAGCCTGTGTGTACAACCAAGAGTGCAGTGGGGTGATTCTGGGCAGTGCTGGGGCTTCCCCTTGGCTGCAACACAGAGCCTGGCTCTGCCCCACTCCCCTGTGAGCCTGCAGGTTTGGGAAAAAGGGGCAAAACAAAGCCCCAGAAATGGGAGATGGCCCCCAGRGCTGTAGGGATACCCTGGGTCCCCRTGGARGTGAGATGCAGACAAGCAGGCACAGATCTGTGTYTCCTGCCCTGAAATCAATCCCCCAGCACTGCTGGCTGGGATTCAATATTTGATTCCCCACCCCAAATCAACCTCAGATCCCCTTGGCTGTACTCCCACACTCCAAGCCCTGAACAAGGTGAGGGAAGTGGAGAATTAGGAGTTAACTGAGGGTCAGGAACCTGCAGAAAACCAGTTTCCATGAAAATCAATAAAATTGATCAACGAGCTCTCGGCGTTTCAATGTAAAAACACACTTTGAGCTTCTCTTTTTGCAGATATTTTAGCCCACACGGCCTCTTGCTGGTGCTTCCCTGGGAAGAGCTGCTGCTCCTGCAGGGAATAAACCCCACTGAGGCTGGAGGTCAGCTCATTAACACCATCCAATTAATAGCTGCTTCTTACCCTCCTGCCATGGGACACCCTCCACCAGCCCAGGYTGCTCYTGGTTGTTACTATATAGAATTTAAAATATTTCATGTATTCAGTATGTCTTGAATTTACGTTGTATAGAATAATTCTAAAATGTGTATTTTCTATMATTATATATATATAAAATATACTTTTCTATCATTATATATAAACGTATATAYACATTTATGTATAATGTATACACAGTATATGTAATAAATCTATGCTATAGACACAATATATAGCATTTAAAATTCACAACATACACTCARTGATGATTTTACATTCTAGATATATCACATATGATACATAACCCCTTGTTTGCTTTGTCTCTGGCTGAATCCTTTCAGAATTGCCAATCCTTTTCCCTCGGAGCAGAAAATCCAGGCCATTCAGAGCCAGCTTTTAACTTCTCATCTAGGAGAGGGATCTGAGTTCTGCCTCCC
The DNA here is from genome assembly GCA_014549065.1 of Cardinalis cardinalis. Taxonomy (NCBI): domain Eukaryota; kingdom Metazoa; phylum Chordata; class Aves; order Passeriformes; family Cardinalidae; genus Cardinalis; species Cardinalis cardinalis. Next base: position 1,273,017 of record JACDOX010000184.1, on the reverse strand, counting down.
CAGCCTGGGGAAAACAAGGAATAAACGCAGCACGGTTGATTTTTCACATTCAAACACATTCCCATCTCCCAGGATATTTTTTTTTTTTCCCAGGCAATTGCTGTAGCCCTGCTTTGGAAATCACTTGTTAGGATGGTGGGAAAGCAGAAAGGAGCCTTTGAGCCCCTCAGACCAGGTGATGCAAAGCTCCAGCCTTCATTACCAAGATTAAAAGAGGCTGGGGTTTCCTAAGCAATTAAAAACTCTGCCTAATTAAGACAGGGCTAATAGGCAGGACTTCCAAGGGCTGCTGCTGCTGGGGCAGGAGAAGGATTTGCAGCTAAGGAGCCTGCAGGTAATTGCTTTGGTAAGGCAGAATAAATGGRGATGTGAGGATAGAGAGGATGTGCTCTGCTCAAAACTAAACTAAGAGGGGAAAAAAAAGAGGGAAAATAGCATCAACAGCCTCTTGAAATTATTCAGTCAACTGTCTGACTGCATCAGCAGCAAGTTATCCAAACACTGCAGCACTCAGAGAGGGGCAAAACATTCAGGCAGGTATTTAGGTATTTCTGCCTGAAGAAAGGAAAAAAAACCTCAAAAGCACACCCCCAAATGTGCAGCTAAGCCAAAAAAAAGAAAATGAGGGACCCCTTGGGACCTGGGTCTGTCACAGCCAAGGCTGAAGAAAAAGCAGCACTTTGCTATTTTAAAACCTTGTTTTTCTTTCCAGCCTCCACCTTTGAATTGGTGCCACCTCCCGGCACTGGCAGGGGATGAAAGCGGCGGCCGGGACAGACGGACAGACAGCGTGCTCCTGCTTTTGTGCTTCCCATCCTGCCCTCTCCTCCCTCCAAGAGCCTTCCCCCTCAGCCCCTCTCACCCCACTGTGAGGCCAGCRGGGCACTGGGACCCCTCATTTCTATCACCTCCTTCGGATTCACTTCATTTTTCACTCTTTCCTTAAGAAACAAAGGAACTCCCCCGGCATTAATTTTGCTTTTCTGCCTTTGCTGAGCAGCTCAGCCCCCCCCCGACACTCAACTTGCTGGGGCACCCCAAAACTGGGTACCACAGCTGCCATTCCAGCTAAAAAGAGTTGGGAAGAARCAACAAATATGCCCAAGCCCTAAAAATACCCAGGTTTGAAGTGACTGGGATTTCTGCGAGTCCTAATTCTGGCTGCTGGTTTTTATGGCTCCATATACACAAGGAGCCATAAAAATATAACCATATTTATACATTTACATGTACATTTGTGTGTTTATGCACATAAACACACCTCTKTGTGTACAAACATAAAAATCTGCGTAAACGCCGCGCTGCCTCAGGGAGAAAGCGAGGAAGGTCTCGATTTTTAATTTACAACATTTTTATTGCGTCCAAAAGAACCCCCAGAAATYCTCCCATCCTAAGGCAGCTTCGAGGCTCGCCCCTCCCTCCCCACACCCTCAGATTTGGGGGAAAAGTCTTTTTTCCTTCGCTCTCCCCCGCCCCAGGGCAAGCAGCAGGGGCCCCGCGCTACACGAAGTCGCCGCGGAAGGGCCGGGCCGTGGCCCCCTGTGCCTGCCAGCGGCCCCGCAGCGTGCACAGGGCTTTGCCCTCCAGGCTCTCCAGCTCCGGGAATCCCAGCTGGTTCAGCAGCTCGTAGACCCCAGCCACTGCTGCCACCTGGAAACAGAGGGACAAGGCACGTTGGATCCCCCTCCCGCCCCGGGGATGCTTCYGCCACCTCCGGGGTGAAGATCCCCYGCCATCCYGGTAGCACSCCCTTTACCTCCCCCAGCCTCTTTCCAGCCCCAGTTTATCCATTTTCTAAGCCTCTTCCTTGCTGCTGGGGTCAGCCATCACAGGGTTTGTTGGCTTTGGCACCCTCCTGCCAAAAAGCTACAATGGCGCCTTGTTTTTGCTAAAAACGCGGGGATTATGCAGCGGGAAGGGGCGCCCCGGGGGTCAAAGGCTCCTTGTATCCACAGGTTGGGTGGTTTTCCCTCCCCTCCAGCAGACAGGGGGAGTGGGGGATGGAAACCCCACACACAGGAGATGTGGCATTAAAAGGGGCAGCAGCTTTTGGGGCCGCGCTCAAAAGGGAYGCAGCGCCCAAAGAAAGATGCGGCGGTAAAAGATGCTCCAGCGAAAGCGCAGACAGAGSGCAGATGTAAATCCATGTGCTGGAAATGCAGCCCCAAATGGTGCTGCTTTAAAAAATACAGCCCCAAAAGGTGCAGCACTAAAGGATGCAGCCCCAAAAGGTGCAGTCCCAAAATATGCTGCTTTAAAAATGCTGCCCCAAAAGGTGCAGCACTAAAGGATGCAGCCCCAAAAGGTGCAGCCCCAAAGGATGCAGCCCCAAAAAGTTCAGCATTGAAGGTGCAGCCCTAAAAAGTGCTGCATTAAAGGTGCAACCTCAAAAGATGCAGTACTAAAGGATGCAGCCCCAAAAGGTGCAGTCCCAAAATATGCTGCTTTAAAAAATACAGCCCCAAAAGGTGCAGCACTAAAGGATGCAGCCCCAAAAGGTGCAGCCCCAAAGGATGCAGCCCCAAAAAGTTCAGCATTGAGGGTGCAGCCCTAAAAAGTGCTGCATTGAGGGTGCAGCCCCAAAAGGTGCAGCATGAAAGGATGCAGTCCCAAAAGGTGTTGCTTTAAAAGGTGCAGCAATAAAGATGCAGCCCCAAAAGGTGCAGCACTAAAGGATGCAGCTCCCAAAAAGTGCAGCATTGAAGGTGCAGCACTAAAGGATGCAGCCTCAAAAGATGCTGCTTTAAAAAATACAGCATTAAAGGTACAGCCCCAAGAGGTGCAGCACTAAAGGATGCAGCCTTCACCAAAAGGGGCAGCACTAAAGGATGCAGCCCCAAAAGGTGCTGCTTTTAAAGGTGCAGCATTAAAGGTGCAGCCCTAAAAAGTGCTGCTTTTAAAAATACAGCATTAAAGGTGCAGCCCCAAAAAGTTGCAGCACTAAAGGATGCAGCCCCAAAAGATGCAGCACTAAAGGATRCAGCCCCAAAAAGCGCCGCRTTAAAAACCGCTGCACTCAACCTCGGGCCTCCCGCATCCAGCCAACAGCGAACATCCCAAATCCCCACAAAAGCTGCTCCAGCCCCAGCGGCGGCCGCCGGGCAATGCAAACAGCGGCATAACCGGGATGCCAGGGCGGGGCGGGCACCGGGGCGGCCCCAGCTCCGCCCTCCCATCTCCCGGCAGATCAAAGATGCCAATAGGAATTAGCAGCGCCGGCCGGGAATGGGGAGGAAAACTCTCTGCACCGTAATAGAAGAGATGGAAAYGACAAAATAAATTAAAAAATAACTGAAATTATAGGGGACATCGATAGAAGTAATACAATAAAAGAACAAAAATTAAGAGTGAAAATGGTAAGAGACAGTCGTGCAGTAATAAAATTTAAATAAATACAAATAATTAAAATGTAACAATATGAATAGGAATAATAGGAAGACTAGGAATAATAATAATAATAATAATAATAATAATAATAATAATAATAATAATAATAATAATAATAGCCATGTTCCCATCTTCCCCTTCTCCCCCCTGACTCCCCTTTCATGCAGAAGAACCCCCAGCCACCAGCACACACACCCCACAGCACTTGTACCACCTCCAAAGTCCCTTTTCCAGGGAAATTTACAGCCCCTCCCCAACATTCCCATTCAAATCAATGAATCCCAAATAAATCTGGCGCCTACATCCCTCCCAAGCAGGAAATATGGGTAATTTAGGGTCTCTAACCCAGCCTGCCCCCATTCCATAAGGATGATTTAGGGTCTCTCACTCGCCCCCATTCCATTTTTCCAGCTGGTTCCCAATCCCCTTGGATATCCAATGCCACCATCCCACTGTCCCATCCCCTGTGCCACCTGTCCTGGCCAGGCAGGTTTGGCTGGTGGCCCCCCAGCCCCAGATGCTGCAACCTCACCAAAACCCCTGGGAAACTCAAACTGGGGGAAAAGAGCAGGTTTGGGGAGGGAGAGCTCCCCCTCCATGTGGTGGGACAGTGCCAGTGGGACCTCCAGTGGCTTTCCATGAGAGCCACCAAGCCAGGGAGCAAAGGGACACAGATGAGGCCCCAACAAGCCCCGAAATCAGGTGTAAGCTAAGGATGGGCGCCTGCTTCCCAGCAAACTCCTGTATTCCCACATAAACACCAGGTGGGGCAGCCTGGGAGAGCCTCACCTCACGCATCCAGAGGCTGAAGGGCCTCTGCCAGGAGTCCTTCTTCTCCAGGTGCAGGTAGGTGTTGAAGAGGATGAGGAAGATGTAGCGCTCCAGGTACTGCAGGCTCCGCAGCTGCAGCGTCCGCGCCTCCCGCTCGTCCTTGCTCGACTTGCCCTGGAGGGAACAAGAGCCTGCCTGAGGCACCTGTGGCACCCCCAGGGGAGCTCCTGCGTCCCAGCCTCAGCCACAGCCCTGGGAGAAGCCTGGGAAGGGCACAGGAGGAGGGAGGAACACTCTGGGGACAAAAATGAGCAGATCCATCCAGCCCGCTCCTGCCGAGGCTTGGCGCTCCAGGCTCTCATTTCCCTGTGGTTTCCAGTGGGTAACAACATTCCCAGAGCTCCAAAATAGGTGAGGGAGCACTAAACGTGGGGGGCAGGAGCAGGAATAGGCAGCCAAGGGAGAACTGTACCCCAAACCATGAGCTTTTGGACTGCAAAGCACTTCCCCAGGGAAAAACATCTCCCTGCAAGGCATTCCCACCTGGATTCAGCCTCTGTTTCCAGAGGAAGAGAAGAGAGAAGAGAAGAGAAGAGAAGAGAAGAGAAGAGAAGAGAAGANGAAGAGAAGAGAAGAGAAGAGAAGAGAAGAGAAGAGAAGAGAAGAGAAGAGAAGAGAAGAGAAGAGAAGAGAAGAGAAGAGAAGAGAAGAGAAGACAAAAACAAGAAAATAGAAGTTGATGGCCATCACATCTCCCAGTACTATTTTATATATATAAATATAAATTCTATTTTATAGATGTAAATTATAAATTATAAATATATCTCTTATATCTTATATGTTTTAGATATATTATAGTGTTCATGCATTCACTATTTCTATTTATTGCTTTATTTGATATTGTATGTAATTATACAGTAATTTTTATTAGTATTATTATTGCCCTGCATGCTGCCCTTTCTAGGAATTAATAAATATTAATAAATGAGAGCCCTGATCCCACAGGCCACCCCAAAAAGCAGCAATTCCTCACTCCAGCTCTGCCCTTGGGAAAAGGTGTCTCCTCCATTTGTGTGCCAGTAGTTGTAGAAAGCAAATCCTATAACCCTGTTATTTATCCTGGCACTGTACTACCCTATTTATTTTTCATGCTATTATCCTATTATTTACCATGTTGTTGTATTATCCTACTTATTTTTTATCCTATTATTTATTGTTTCATTCCATTATGTTATTTCTTTTTCTTCTGTTACTTACCATTTTAATCTATTATCCTATTTTATTTTCTTCTATTATCCAATCTTCTTCTGTTCTATTACTTATCATTTTATTCTCTATTATCCTATTTAATTTTTTCTATGACTCTATAACTTCTCATTTTATTCTATTATCCTATTTATTTTTCTTCTATTATCTTATTATTTACCATSTTATTATCCTATCATTTCTCTTTTATCCCATTATTTATATTTTCCTACATTTTTCCTGKTTTTTCCTCCCAGTTAGGGGTGGGAAGAGGTCGGAACAAACCAAACCAAGCCCCCAGAACACCTTTCCCTTCCCTTCTGTTTGCCCTAACCCTGAAAAGCATCTCCCAAAACCCCAACAATTCCCACCATTCTCTTCTCCAAGCTGCCCATCACTGAGGAGARAAAAAAACCAACAAAAAATAAATTAAAATTAAAGCAYTTGCTCAGGGCCAAGCCAAATCAAATGGGATGGATGGAGCAGCCAAGAGGCTCCTCCCTGAGCAGAGGGAGTGGATGAACCCTTCCTTACCTTGCATTCCCACCAGGATGCCAGCCTGGAAATGGGACACAGCCCAGCATCACCCCGTGCTAGGCCTGACAGCCAAGCAGGTGAAACTCCCCACATGGCCACGTGCCCATAGCAAAGGAGGGAAAGCCAAAATTAAATTAAAGTACTTATCCTGAATAAAGATAAAGTAATAAAAAATAAATGTGACTATAAATAATTTATAATCACTACATCTGCAAATAGTTAGGTCTCCAGAGGTTTTCTCTCCCAGCTCCCTAAAAAATGCAGAGGCTCTCAGGAAGCAAATCCCCAGGAAGCTGCAGATGTTCCTGGGTGATTGAACATTTTGTTTTTTCTTCCCTCCATCGATCGTTGGCAGCCATCAATTGAAAACACAGATCAGTGGCAGCTGGAGCAAGAGCTGCAGTGAGGAATTCCCTGTGGGATGTGGCACAAACCAGCCCAGGAATAACACCAGGCCCTGGGCTCTGCCCTTCCAGGGCCCTGTGATACAGCTGCACAGGTTTGAAACATCCCAAATCTGGTTAAAATAATCCTTTTTGCTTCCTGATCAGCTCCACAAAGTGAAACAGGGCTGTGGAGCACAGGCTTGGCTGGCCATGGATGAGTCCATTCCCAAAGCTGAACCTCCTTCCCAAACTCTGAGGAGCCAGAGGAGCCTCTGGGGCTGGGAGTGGAGCGGGACAGAGCAGCCCTGCCCTCTGCAGGCTGTGCCTCGGGATGGGATAATGGGATARTGGGATARTGGGATAGTGGGATGCTGCAGGAGAGGAACGTGGGATGCAGGCTGGACGCTGGGTGGGATGCAGGACAGCAAGGGACAGCACAGGATGSGAGGGTGACCGAGACCACAAGARCCCSGGTGTCACCGTGATACTTTCTSAAAAATCCCTTCACCAGGATCTTCTCCTGGGAAGCTGAGAKGCCTCAGAAAAGAATGAAAACAACAATTATCTGATTGTTTGAGAATGTAGTCTAGAAATCAGTTACCAACAGGTGCATCTTGGATTGGTTCCATGTGAATTGTTTTTAATTAATGACCAATCACCATCAGCTGTGTTGGACTCTGAGGAGTCAGTCATGAGCCTTCACTGTCATTCTTTTCTAACCTTCTAATGTATTCTTTCTCTTTCTTTAGTATAGTTTTAGTATATAATTTCTTTTAATATAATATCATAAAATAAATCAACATTCTGAGAATATGGAGTCAAATTCTCATCTCTCACCTCGCCCTGGGGACCCTCACAAACACCACACCCTGGCACCTCTCTGGTGACACAGCAGAGAGCTGCAGCCTGAGAAGTGACCCATGCTGCAGACTGCAAGGCAAGATGTACCCTATTACCATCTGTATGGCAGCTGGCTTTTGTCAAGTGGGCAGTTTGCCTTATYTCTTCCAYAATCACTCCTCCTCAGGAAGGGACACCTGCTGATAACAGMYWWTKRAWKKYC
>JACDOX010000184.1:1233265-1246643 GCA_014549065.1 Cardinalis cardinalis | reverse complement strand
CCAAACACACCCAAACACAGTCATTGTCACCTTAAGGACCCCTGGCACGCAGCCCCCATCACCCTGGGGACCCCTGGCACGCAGCACCCCCCAAACTCAGCCACTGTGCCCTTATAGGGACCCCTGACACACAGCCCCCACCACCTTGGGGACACCCGGTATCCCCAAACACAGCTACTGTCACCTTAGAGACCCCTGACAAACAGCCCAAATCATCTTGGGGACACCCGGCCCACAGCACCCCCAACCACAGCCACTCCTCTTAGGGACCCCTGGTGTGCAGCCCCATCACCTCGGGGACACTCAGCACCCCCAAACACACCCAAACACAGCCACAGTACCCCTAGAGACCCCTGGCACGCTACCCCATCATCTTGGGGACACCCAGCACGCTGATCCTTCCCTCATCTCCTGGTGACAAACCAGAGAGGGGTTGGGGCAGAGAGGGGACTGTCAGATGCCACCACCCCAGCCAGGTTTGCAGTTTTGGGGGCATCAAGGCACTGCCGGCGCCTCTCAAAGGCAAAAAGTGCTTYTCCTTCCCAGGCATGGGAGACAGGGATGTGTGTGATGGAAGGCCAGTATCCCATCCAGCCCTGCCCTCTGGCTGTTCAGAACCATTCCCCCTTGTCCTGGCACTCCTTGCCCTTGTCCAAAATCCCTCTGCAGCTCTCTTGGAGCCCCTTTGGGCACTGAAAGGGGCTCTAAGGTCTCCCTGGAGCCTTCTGTTCTCCACATGAACAGCCCCTGCTCTCCCAGCCTGGCTCTGTAGGAAACATCAGGGCACTCCCAGCTCTCAGAGCCATCCTTCCTTGCCCAGGCCATTCAGATTCCTGGGAAATAAAGCTGCTGCCCACCCACACAGCTGCTTCCCAGCACCCTACAGGATGCCCCATGGTGGGCTCTTGCCGTGGCTCCACCAGTACCAGCAGGTCCAGCACCCAGCTCTGCTCATCTCCTGCCCGGAGCCCACCGCGGCACAGAGTGAATCCACCAGGCCACTTCAGGCTCCCCTCGTTGCCACACAAAGGTGCTATTTCAGCTAATCCACAAAACCCCGGTCCTTTCAGCTCCTACCTGCCTTGCCACATTCCATTGGGGTTAGAACAGTGGCTCTCAGAGCCCCCCAGGTAGGACCCCAACCCCACCTCCCCCGAGCCTCCCAGCGTTACAGCCCTGCCCACACCCAGCACCAGCCAGGGCTGCCGTGCTGCTCCGAACCAGCGCTTGTAGGACACCAGGAGGGCGAAGGAGAAGGAGAAAACCGGCATTAACACGTTCACTGGCACTGGGAAGGAGGGCCAGGAATGTAAACGCAGCCCAGAGCTAGTCCGAAAATGGTAACAGCTGGAAAGGAGGGCTGGAAAGTTTGTTCGTCGGGATCCGAGATCCTAGCCAGGCTCCCAGCATCCAGCTCAGCCAAAACACCCTGCCCTCAGCCGCTCTGCTGCATTCACAGTCCCGAATTGAAATTTTAACACTTTTGAAATTGATTYTAATTCTCTGTTTTGAGATCCCAAWTCAGTATCTAAGAAGCTCCCTAACCAAAACCCAGGGATTCACACACACACATTTCCTCTACAGGAGCTTTGCTAGCTGGGGTTAACACATAAAAAACACCCCAAAATTCGGGAGGGAACCAGTTGTCACYGGCATTGCACGGCCTAAACCAGATTCAGGCAAGAGCAGCTCCCAAACGCCTCGTCAGCAATTCGCTCCGGATTTCCCTGACGCTGCAGAATCAAACTGCTGCAATATGAGCACAATCCACGGGAGGTCATGGCAGGACCACTCCGAGTGCAGCCAAAGCAGGGTGCTCCAAAGGGCSCCCCAAACCCTCGGAAACGCCCCCCAGCCTCACCCCTGGGATCTGAATGCTTTGGGAATGTGATGTGCTGCTGTGGTATTTCACACACACAGCTGAGGTGCCCTCAAGGGATGATTCCCCAAGTGATGCTGAGGCACCCACAAAAATTTGGGGGCACCCTCTGTAGGCAGAGGGAGGGGACAAACATCCCATTGCTGCCCCTCCCTCATCGCCCTAGTGGGGGAAAAAGGCATGTGCTGCTCAGACCCCTCCCCAGTTACAGTGGATGGTACAAAAGAGACTAACCTGGTTTAAAAAAGAATTAAATATATTACAATGTAACTTATTTCTGTTAATGGTGTCCTTGAAGGATTCAAGGCCAAGGTTGGAGGGCACCCTCCACCAGACCATGTTGCTCCAAGTCCCATCCAAAAAGTCCTTGAAGACTTCCAGRGATGAGACCRGGACAAATGATCAGTTTGGGGCAGATTTGCACATGGGAGACCTATGGGAAAATCAGGTTCCTGTGTGTGTGACATTTTGCAATTTAACCCTCAGCTGCTGGTTCTGGGTTTGACCCTTCCCTGCTCTGTGGGCACGACTGGGAGAGAGGCCACGAGGGGAGTTTGCTCCAAAGGGAAGGGAAAACCCTCCCCACCCCCTGAATCACARTCCAAACCACCTTGATTTAGTAGAACCAAAATCTTTATTGATCTCACTGTAACAGCAACCACTGGCGAGAGCTTTTCTCCTCCCAAACACCTGCTTGAAAAGACGGTACAAAACAACAGAAATCCCAAACGGAGCCCCTGACTAGCAGAGGGACTCTGACTAGCAGAGGAACACCCMGGCGAGGCCAGGCACTCCCTCCCTGCTCAGCCCCCAGCCCGCTTACAAAAGAGAACCTTTGGGCAGAAAAGTAGCTGGGACGGGGAACGGAGACACAGGGAGGTTGGGAAAGGGGGAATTTAGAGGAAAAAAAAATAAAACAACAAATGACAAAAAAGGTTTCCCTCCGGCTCCTGTCCATTAAGTCACGTTGTCCTTGGATATGGTCTGATTGTTTTTGGCTAGCAGAGCAGGTTTTTCCCAAAAGGAGCAGCTGTGCTTGAGGGCRCCAGCTCCCTGCGTCCTCTGCCAAGGATGTCCTCGCCCCCTGCCCCTCCCTCGATCCGAGGGCCTAACCGACCTCCTAGGATCTTGGCTTCAAGGAAAATATATCTATTTCTATATAATATATATATTTGTGTGTGTCTCATCACCACCCACCCACCCACACGCACTGCTACTCGCACTCACTCACTCGTGCGCCCACGGCTGCCGCGCTCACCTCCCCTCCCACGCCAGGGCAAGGATGGCAAAGACAACCCCATCCCCTGGGGCTGTGCTTTTGCTTCTTCCTCCCCCACCCCCAAAACGAGGGGCAGCCCCCCCTCCCCTGTGAGAAAAAGCAGCTGGAAGATGGGAGCTGGCCACCAGCGCCGTGCCAAACACACCTAGAGAAATAAATTACGGGATGGAAAGTGCACAAAGCCTGTGGGGTGTCCCCCTCCCCAGCACGGGTAACGAGGTGGSGGTGACCCCAGCGAGGGAGGGACGATGGATGGAGCAGGCACTCAGGTGGGGGCTGATAAAATGGCACTTGAGAAGGTTGCAGAGCTGGTGATGGCTCCCAACAGGCAGTAAAAAAATCAGAACTGGGGGGCTGGTGGGATTGGGGGGCGCGGCCGTGCCCAGCGCTGCTGGTCAGGGCAAGAATCACACGGAGAGAGGGGGAAAAAGAAACCCCATTCCAGGGGAGGTTCAAGATGGCCACGCCATGCCAGGCTGGCAAAGGGGAGGTCGATGTGGAAATGCTTKATCCACGACAGCATGATCCAGCTGGGAGAAACGCCATCCTGGGAACTGAGGATGGCATCGATGGCAGCGCCCTGCGAGGAGAGCGCCCCATCCCTGCGGTGTCTGGCGAGCCCCCACAGCCCCCAGGGACACCCAGCGATTCCTGAGACATCCAACGGTGCCAGAGGGATCTCCCCCCTGTAGCATTCACATTTTAAAGGGCTGGGGGGGTARAAAAACCCGAGCACTACAAAGCACTTTCCCAGAGGCACTCGGCCCCAGCCCAGACAAAGTCGTTGGGGGTGAAGCGCCCCTTTTCAGTACCAAAAATAAAAGCAAGGGGGTTTTATAAAATATGGCTACATTGCTGGGAGTCCTGGCTGGTGGGTGGGGGACACGGCCCCTGGYTGGAAGGCCAAGATGGAAGAAATCCACGTAGGAGAGATGTGGACACRCTGGCTGATTCCATCAGGGACTACATCGGACCCCTGGAGCACCRAAGGGAACGGGCTCCCAGTGCTGTCCTTTGCTGAATGCCAACACATCCCAGGGAAACTCAAAGAATGCCCTCCCCAGGGTGCAAGCAGGTGCATGATTTCAGGAGTGATGTTTCCCCCTCCTCCCGACAGGCTGCCCAAATTTTCCAGGAGAAGGGGGCACAGGGGGCGACACAGCTCCAGAACACCAAGCTGCTGGCCATGGGAGGCTTGGGTAACAAGAGAGGGGAATTTTGTGGGGGCACGAGGCAGCAGAAGAGGCAAAGGGATGTTTTAAGAAGAAGCCTGGCGAAGATCAGGCTGCTGGCAGGTGGAAGAGGAGGAATAGGGCCGGATCCAGAAGGGATGCTCCGTCTGGCACATGCTGGGACCGCTCACCCACCAAGGGGGAGAAGACAGAGCTGCACTCCCCCCAGAAAAGAGGGGGAGGAGGAGGGCGGGGAGGGGACGCTGGTGGGGACCACTGCCACCTCCACCTCGCCGGGACGGATCCTGCTAAGCCGAATGGGGGTGCACAGGGCTGGGGAGTCGCTGCCTCTCCGTGGTTCCCGCTCAGATATCCATCTCGAACTGAGCTTCGTCCCCTGGCAAGGAGAGCAGTGTTAGGGGCAACATCCTCCCTCCCAAATCCCTCCTGTCCCACCCCGGTGTCCTTTATCCACAGAAGCAGCGTTAGGGGCATCATCCTCCACCCCAAACCCCTCCCGTCCCACCCCGAGGGTCCCTTACCCATGGATGGCTTGCCCTCCTGGTGGTTCAAGCTGTTGGCGTCCGCTTTGGGCTCCTCGCCGGGCTCGCCGGGGCTGGTGACGCCGGGGATATTGGGGAGGTGACAAGGCGGGGTCTTGGCCATGGGGGAGTTGCGGCGGTCCAGCAGGAACTTGCGGTCGTAGATGATCCGGGTGCCTGGGGGGAGGACGGGAGCAGAGTGGGGCAATCCGGTTCGGCAGCGCTTGTTTGCCGAAGGAGTTTCCCGGCGGGACGGGCCAAGGTTCTCCGCCGCGGATCGGCGGGGAGGGCTGGGGGTGCGCGCCGCCGCTCTGCCCGCTCTTATCTGGGCACAACAGGCGATAATTCGGCCAAACACCCCGGCCGCAACCGGGTCCCGGCTGCCCCGGGGGCGCTCCACGCTGTCCCGAGCAAACTCACCCTGTCCCGGGGATGCCGATGGAAGCGGCACCGCGGCTCACCACGTGTCCCTCTGCGCTGCACAGGGACAGGCGTGTCACCGCCCCGCGGCACCGGGGCAGCGCCGAGGCACCGAGCCCCCGGTGCCCGCGTCCACCGGGAGCTTCCCGCCAGCCCGTCCCGCGATCCAGCTGCCGCCCCGCCGGGACCCTCCGCGCTCCCGGTACGTCCCGGAAAAACAACAAACCCATCTCCACGCGTGAGCGTCGAGACGAGCGGGCGGAAAGCGCTTCGGATCCACGACATATAGAGGGGATTCAGGCGCGGCAGGCACGGTCCGCCCGCGACACGCGGCGCTCGGGCTGGCCCGGGCGCGCTCCCCCGGAGGCCCCGGCGGGCGCGGCGCTTTTACCTCCGGGCGTGGTGGAGAAGAGCGTCCCGCCGGGGGTGGTGCAGTAGTCGGCGGGGAGCTGCGCGGCGTCGCTGAGCGTCACGGTGCGGGTGGGGATGGCCCGGCTCTGGCTGGGCTGGCGGCCGCCTGCGGACGACATGGCCCCCGCTCGGCGCCGCGCTTTGTCCCCGCCGAGCGGGCGGGCGGAGCGGGCCCGCCCCGCCCCGGGCCCGGCCCAGCCCCGGGCCCGCCCCCGGCCCCGCCTCACGTAGCCCCGGGCCCGCCCCCGGCCCCGCCTCACGTAGCCCCGGGCCCGCCCCCGGCCCCGCCTCACGTAGCCCCGGGCCCGCCCCCGGACCGCCGCCGCCAGGGGGCAGGCGTGCTGCCGCGCCGCCCTGCCCGCGCCTCCCACGTGGTCTAGCGGTTAGGATTCCTGGTTTTCACCCAGGCGGCCCGGGTTCGACTCCCGGCGTGGGAAGCCCGAGTTTTTGGAGTTTATTTTTTTGGGAGGCGGGGGAAGGGAAGGGTGGTGGTGTCCTGCCCAGGATGCCTCCGGCCAGAATGTTTTGAAGTCATTGGGAAAAGGAATGCATCCAAATATCCCAAACCAGGAAAAGGGTTCTGTCCCCATATCTCAAACCAGGAAAGGGATTGTGTCCCCATATCCCATATCAGGAAAGGGGTTTTATCCCTGCATCCCATATCAGGAAAGGGATTCTGTCCCCGTATCCCATTTCAGGAAAGGGGTTGTATCACTGTATCCCATACCAAGAGAGTGGTTGCATCTACGTATCCCGTGTCAGGAAAGGGCCTGTATCCCCATACCCCATACCACAGAATTGCATTCATCTTTGTATCCCAAACCAGGAAAAGGACATGGATCCCTTATGCCAAATCAGGAAAGGGCTTGCATCCCCATATCCCACACAAGGAAAAGACACCCACGCCCATGTCCCAAACCAGGGAATAGGATTCATCCCCATATCCCATACCCAGGAAAACAGCATGTCCAATACCAGGAAGGGGGAATGCATCCAAATATCTCAGACCAGGAGAAGGGATGCATCCTCATTTCCCAAACCAAGAAAGGAGATGAATCCCCATATCCCATACCAGGAAAGCGGATATATTCCAAGCCAGGGAATAGGATGCACCTACGTACCCCAAAAGCACCATCCTGGAAAGCTGGGAATCTCACCCCGCGGGACACGCCAGCCCCAGCACAGCCTCCCTCCCTCCCCTGGGAACTCTGATCCCGCCGGTTATTTTTAGCGSCCCTGTCCCGGAGAGCAGAGCTCCGGTGCCTCCCTCCAGCCCTGGATCCCGCGGGGCACAGCGCGCTCCCGGCGGGCCCGGCCGCCCTCCTGCACAGGAGGATGGGCGAGGCRGTGGCCCGGGTGGCCAGGAAGGTGAACGACACGGTGGAGAACAAGGCGGATTCCCTGGGTAAGGCCGCTGGGGAACAAAGCGGATTCCCGGGATGAGCCCGGGGCCCGCGCAGGGATCGGGTAGCCGGGAGCGGGGCTCTGCTTTTCACTGCCGCACTCTAAAAAAAGCTGTCGGCGTTCCCTCCCCGCGGCTCTGGAGAAGGGAAAGTCTCCCCCAAAGGGCCCTCAAAGTTAGAGCAGGTTCGCATAATCCCGTGGGATGTGTCCCCTCCTCGGGAGCAGCGGCAGGAGCAGATTTTCCCCCATGCGGCCGGGTCAGATTTGTGTTTTCCTGCGTGTGAAAAACGCCAATCACTTGKTTTYAAAATGTTACAAGTTTAATAGTAATAAAATGGTTATAAAAAAAATAATACAATTAGAGTAATAATAATTTGGACAATTTGGATTAGGACAATATGAGACAACAAACACAAAAAGTTACAGACAGTCCGGGTACCTTTTTCTGGGCAGCACGAGCCTGAAAAAGGCCCCACGTTAACAGAGGATTAACCCTTAAAAGCAACAGCCTGTTGCATATTCATACACCTCATCCATGATGCAAAAATTCCATTCAAACACAGGATTCTGTCTGGTCATCTTCAACTTCTTCCTCTGAATCCTAATAGCCCCTTCGAGGTGGGAAGAAGTTCCTTTCTGCTGATAATGGGGCAATAAATTCTCTTTCTCATTTAGGTGTCCTGTGGCTGCTATCTAGATGCGAGTCCTTTCTTTAAAAAAAGTATCTCACATAGCATAGTTTCTATTTTAACAATTTTTATAACCTAAAACTATATTTAACACAGTACTTAAGAGAATTAATACAGCATTACTTTCTAACAACACATATAATATTAATTTTAATATTTGTGAAAAAGCAATCACAAAATACACGCATTTTTCACACTGCAGCTTCCCCATTTCCAGCTAATACCCAAGAACGGGGTGCAGTTCACCAAAGGAGAGAGATGAAAGCCACTCATTTTTATTCCCACTGGATTCCTGGCCCTGGGATATAAACCAGAGTATGGCAGGAGCTGGAGCTTCATCTCTAAGGGTCTCCACATCCTCCTGGGAGAAACGTGGGAGGATGGAACTTGCTCCATCAGCCCCCACAGAGGCTTTGGGGAGGGGGCAGGAAGCAGAGCCCATCCTGGGGCTGGGATACAGGGTTTCCATCCCTGGAGTCTCCTGGGAGGGGAAAGAGGAACAACTCACGGTGAAACAAAAAGGCCACGAGTTGAGAGGCACAACCAAATCTYTTTTCCCCCTCCCCGCCCCTTGCCGTGGGACAACCAGCCATGACCATGAGAGATCCAGCCAGGAATGCCCAGCAGTGGAACGGGCACCCCTGGGATGCTCAGCTGCCCCCGGGGCATTGGGGACACGGTGGGGGGAGCAGGGGACTGAAGCTCTCGGACCCTCCCTGGGTCTCTCTGGACCCTCCCTGGGTCTCTCTGGACCCTCCCTGGGTCTCTCTGCGCGCAGATCTGGCCAACTGCAAGCTGATGGCTTTCCCCGTTGGAGTCTACAAAGCCGTGAGGAGCGTGGCCGAGGGCATCCACCGCATCTCCCTGGCCAACAACGAGCTCAAGTCCATCACCAGCCGCTTTGTCACCACCTTCAGCCAGCTGAGAGGTAAGGCACTGCCCCTTCAACCCTCTGGGGCACGCCAGGAGCCCCCAGCTTGCTGCAGAGGGGGCAAAGCACCCACGAGTCTCCCCTGAGCTCACACCTCATTGCAAGCGTTAGTTCAGACCTCCAAAAAATCCATTTTTGGTTATACCTTCCTGCTCTTGAAGGATGAGGACACTGGTTCTGCTCTCACCCACCCTTCCAAACTGGTTTCAGGCTGCTGTGGGGTCACTCAGCACCCCCAGCTCCCTCCAGGGGTGGAGGAGAACAGGAAAAGCAGCCTGGGGATAACAACAGAGGCATGRCAATCCACGCTGTGCCGACTAATTAGTCCTCGGAGTGCGGCATCAMTGAGAGCTAACCCCCGCAGGAGACGGGAGCGATCACCAGCACGGCGGGGACACCTCCCTGCCAGCCCAGAGAAGGCAGCCCGAGGCTAATCCCATCAAAAATGGCCATGCGAGCATCCAGAGCATCCAGCGGCGCTGGGGATGCTCTGGCAGCTTCTAAAATCAATTTATTCCTGCGACACACCGCACAGATGCSGCTGTGGTGGGATGCCTGGGGGGGTTTCCCTTGTCCTGGAGCCGCMGCATCAYCTGTGAGAGCAGCCCTGGGCTGGGGAAAGGGAACACACCCAGCAAAGGAAATCCATTCCCATTTTCTGGACAGCACAACCAGCCCTGAAGGGGAAAAAAATGACTTTGCTTTCCCAGCAAGGGCTTTTCTCCRCCAGTGAACCAATCACTCCGGCCCTGAGCTGCGCTGGGTCTCGGCAGGAACAGACGCCCCGGGGCTGCGGACAGGCTGGGTGAGGCAGGACCTATAAATACCGGGCATTAGCAGGGGCAGGGCGGCTTGTGTGGGTATTTATAGCGCAGGAAGCCCTGTGTCCCTGGAGAAGGGCGCTGGGACAGCGGGCTTTGGGTGCTGTGCCCGGGAGTGCTGCTCCTGGCCCCGCAGGAGCTCATTCTGGGGCGGGAAAGCATCACAGATGGGTAAACTGTGACAAACAGGTATTTTTCACAGCTAAAGACCTCTCTCCTACCATTCTGTTTATTGCTCAGAAGGGGCTCAGGCACATGAATATAGAGGGCTAGCCTTAAGCCGTGACCAATGACCACTGGGGAGGTAACTGCGCTGAGTTTATGGGGAAATGTTCCTTATTTTCTAGAGACTCTGCTTGCAAAAGGCTGCCYGATTCCATTAGGAAAGCATTGCTCCTAAATATGGTGTTCCCAGCAGGCAAATCTACAATGAAAACCGTGGAAAACAGAAAAAAAWTTAAAAAAAAGAAAAGAAAAAATGCCCAATTTTTGGAGCTGGAATCCCATTGATGRACCTGGCAGCAGAGGCTGTGAATCAGGCCGTGCATTAGTTATTCTCCCCGCATGCCACCACCTCCCTTCTGTCTTCCCAGAGCTCAACCTGGCAGGGAATTACCTGCASCGGCTGCCCGAGGAAATCACCTCCCTGCTGCACCTCCGCGCCATCGACCTCTCCCGAAACCGCTTCCGGYGCTTCCCGGAGCCCCTGGCCACCGTGCCCGCCCTGGAGACCATCGACCTGGAGGAGAACGAGATCGCAGGTGAGGGGGGACCCTGTCCCACTGGAAAAAAGGCGGTTTRGCATCGTGACAAACAGCTGCTCGCTTGGGAAATTTAAAGAGGTTTGTTAAACCTTGAGAAAAACACAACAAAAGGACTGCGTAAGTGTGGAAAACGCCAGTCGTTTGGTTTTTTAAAATTTTATGAGTTTAATAGTAATAAAATGGTTATAAAAATAGTAATATAATTAGAGTGATAATAATTTGGACAATTTGGATTAGGCCAATATGAGACAATAAGAACAAAGAGTTCCAGACAGTCTGGGTATCTCTTTCTGGGCAAAAAAAACTCGGAAAAGGCCCCACGTTGACAGAGGATTAACCCTTAAAAGCAACAGCCTGTTGCATATTCATACACCTCATTCATGATGCATAAATTCCATTCACACACAGGATTCTGTCTGGGCAGTGTCAGCTTCTTCCTCTGAATCCTGACTGAGTCTTCAGGGCTGAGCGAGGCAGGAAGAACTCAATAATAGAGCAATAAATTCTCTTTCTCTGAAAGATTTGGGTGTCCTGGGGCTGCTACCTCGCTACAAGTCCTCTCTTCAAAAAAAGTATCTTATATAGCATAGTTTCTATTTTAACACTATGTTATAACCTATATTTAACTATATTTAACACATTACTTAAGAAAATTAATACAGCATAACTTCCTAACACAACACATACAATATTCATTCGAATATTTGCCAAAAGCCAATCTGAAATACGCATTTTTCACATAAGGAAAACTTTGCAGCACTGGGGACTGCCCTCATGGATATCACCTGGCCGGTTCAAGATGGATGCTCAGCCTTTTACACCCCTGGGGGTTGCATCAGMCAGCCCTGGCCCTTCCCAAAGTCTGTCAGGCAGCTCTTCTGTGCCATTTATCAGTGCAGACTGCTTTCTTGTAACTGGRTTGGGGGTCAGGTGTTGCCATGCCCACCCCCTGAGCACCCCCAAGCTTTTCCATTCCCACCTGCCCCACGCCAGGGGCACRTGTGCAGCCTCCTCTCTACCTGTCCTAGACASCCCTGGCTGTCTGATGGCAGCAATRCAGGGGGGAAARGGRACTGTGGGGAGAGCAGGGGACATCTAAACCACAATAACATAGCTATACACCACTAAAGCTTCTCTTAATACTCACATGATAGTTATCCTTTAATTGCAAGAGCCAATCATCTCATTATCCATCTCTAACAACATCACCCAGGGCTGGTGCTGAATAATCAGAGCCTGCTCAGCCATTTGCCTTTCCTGGGAAAGGAAATTTGCCTCCCAGGGCAAAGCTGCTGCAGGCACAGTGGGAGCCAAGCCCCATTCACCGTGCTGGGATGTAGCTCCTAAAGGCACCTCCAGCTGGGATGACCCCAAAATCCTCAGATTTCATTAAAAAMCCAGAGCTGATTGCAGAACCCGGCCCCAGTTTGCTGCCAGCCTAAGCAAGGACACCTGAACATTTCCCAGAACAAGCAGCAGCTGTTTAACACTACAAAATCCCCTAAAAATTAAATTAAAGGAATGGTAAGAGCCGCTCATCCCTCAGCCCTGCAGCGGCAGGAAAATTTTTCATGTGAAAAAAACCYGAAGGCTTTGGAGTCTGTGAAGGATGGGCAGAAGGGGCAGCTGTCGTACACAGATAAAAGTGAATTTATTTAGCAGGCAGCCTTCAAAGAGCCCGGGCTGGAGCATCCCACAGCCCCCACGGAGCCCCGGGGAGGGGAATCCCGGAGCCCACTCAATTCTGCTGTTTTATCTGGGGTTACTTCAGCTGCTGCTGGGAAACTGCTCCCTGCAGCAGGAGGTTTGTTAGCAGCCTCACATCAGCTGCTCCCCAGCTGTGCCTGCAGAAACACTGGAATTAAAAACTGCTTCCACAGGAGCCAGAGAAAGACACGGCTTTTCCCCACCCTCTTTTTCTCTCCTGCCTCCTGTCTCACTTTCAGTTTTCCCTCCGTCACTTTTTGGCTGATTTCAACCCGAGCTGGTGTCCAAACTGCATTTTCCCYGCTGGTTTTGTGGAAGCAGGGTGCTGCAAGGAGGGGATGCAGCTCTTTGGTGCCTTTTTCCCTGCTCCAATGCAGGGAGGAAAGGCTGCATGCAGGGTTGCACCCAAGCTGGCTCCTCCAGATGTGGGGAAAATAAAATAAAAACAGAGAAAAATTTGACGATTCCAAGCCAAGGTGTTGCAGGGATATGTGCGAGTAGCGCACACGAGGCTGTCTGGCTGCAGAAATGGGTGATGGGAGCTTATTTCACACATTTTCTGGAAAGRGGAGAGGAAGACACCGGAAAGCCAGGGGGGTTCAGCCCGTGTTTTCCAAGGAAACAAAAACCTGGGCAATCACACTGTCTTGGTTTGGAAAGCCAGGAGTCTGCTAAGGAAGGCAGGAGCCTCCCCTGAAATGGAGAATGCAAACCCTCCCCACCCCTCTGAATTGCTATAGATTTTAAATTAAGGGGCTCTCAGGCAAACATATGGGAGCAGGAAATAACAGTTCTTTAATAGGGAAAAGAAATAAAAGGATAAAATAAACAAAGCAGTACCTAGAACAACACTGACAGAGTCAGAACCCAGCCTGACACCCTGTGGGGTGTTGGTGACAGTCCCATTGGAATTGTGGCTCAGCCCTCCTGCAGTGTCAGGGATGGCTCTGCTGGAGCAGGGATCCTGTAGAGAAGGATGAATTCTTCCTCTGAAGATCCAGTGGAAGGAGAGGCAGCTGCTGTTCTTCTGGGGAATCCCGTGGAGAAAGCCAGGCTGGTGTCTCAAAAACCTCTGGATTCTATCTGGGTAGCAATGCTTGGCTCCTCCCTCTGGGCTCACATCTCCCAATGGGATGTTACAGTTCTTATCAGCCATGCAGGGACATTCAATGGCTGTTATCAGCAATGTCCCCTCCCGAGGGAGGAGTGATTGTGGTCACTCAAAGAGAGAGATAAAGCAAACTGCCCACTTGGCAAAGGTAATCTGCCATACAGATGGGAATGGAAAACAGCTTGCATTGCAATCTTCAACACTCTCTGCTGCCCCCAGCCCTTCCCAAGCAGGTTCCCCTGCAGGTG
>JACDOX010000184.1:1162940-1193016 GCA_014549065.1 Cardinalis cardinalis | reverse complement strand
GCCGCACCTGCGCGCCGACACCGGGGCGGGGGAGCCGCCGGCGCGGCTCGGCACGGCTCGGCACGGCCGCAGCACCGGGCCCCCTCCCGTCACCGTCCTGCACCCTCGTCCTTGACCTGTCCCCGTCCCGCGTCCCTCATCGTGCGCCCCGCATCTCCTGCCACACCCCCATCCCGAAGTTCTCGTCCTGCACTACTGGTCCCCACCGCGTCCCCATCCCCCACTCCCTGACACACCCCCTTCCCGCATCCTCTGTCCCGCACTCCTGACCCTCGTCCGGTCTCCATTCCACATGCCCCATCCTGCACCAAGTGCCGCACCCCCATCCTGCACCCCTCACCCCTGGTCCAGACCGAGGCCCCATCCTGCATCCCCCATCCCCATCCCATCTCCATTCTGCATCCCACATCCGGCAGCCTTGATCCCTGCCCAGTCTCCATCCCACATCCAATGTCCTGCATCCCTTGGTCACGTTCTCATCCTGCATCCCTGCCACATCTCTGTCCTGCATCCCCCATCCCACACCCTTCATCCAGCAGCCCTGGTCCCTGCCAGGTGCCCATCTCACATCCCCCATCCTGCATCTCCTGCCACATCCCCACCCAGCACCAGWCATCCCACACCCCTCATTCTTACCATGGATCCATCACACATCCCCCATTCCTTCCACATCCCCATCCTGCATTCCCAGTCCCATTCCCACCCCTATCCCACAGCCCCCTGTCCCCGCCATCTCCCATCCTCCAACTCCTCTCCCTGCAATGCCCTCACTGTGGTCCCCATTCCTTGGCCATCCCACCACAGCATTTGAGGGCCCCAGGGAAGATTTCTCCCTCTCCCAAGGTTTTGCTTTTGGATTTTCCCCTCTTCTCAGCAGGGGGAAATCAAGGTAGGCAACAAGTGACGACTCACCCCAGCTGCAGCTCCTTCACAGCTTCAGCTGGGGATGCCACAGCACACATCCAGCTTCTCCTCTCCCTGCCAGGATGCTCAGGATGGGAAGGAAAACTGCCAGCAAACCCCAGTGATGTCAGGCAAAAGATCAGAATCCTTAATTCTGCCTGGGGAAGGAGGTGTGAAATGAATTTTGCTGTGCCAGGCTAGAGCAGCGGGATAAGCTGCTTACCAGCAAAATTCAACCAGCTTCCCAAAGAATTGTCACTAAAACATGTTTACACAAGTGGGAAGGGGAGGAGTATGCTCCAATTGTTAAAAACCCGTGTTTACCTCAACTTCTCATTGAGAGTTGTTAAAAACTCATCAGGCAGAAGCTTCCCAAGGTGCACCTCCCTTCTCCTGGTGGCTGCGTGAGCAGCTCCCGGGTCTGTTCCAAAGAGATTTGCCAAGTACCTCTTCAGGCTGGCGGGAAGATGACAGCAACTGGTGTTAAGTGCTCTCAGCACCTCCCTGTGAGTGCGTGCTGCGCTCTGCTCCCCGAGGGAACCGTTTGCAAGGCGGCTTTTGGAGAGCACAGAGGCGTTCTGACGCCAAGGAAAGGGACACAAACAGCCCAACGGCTCTGGCTGGGAACAAGCAAGGGCACCCAGCAAAAGCACAGATGATTTGATTGCCTGACAGGCAGGCTTGAAAGCAGRCAGGCAATTTGGTCTGGGAAACATAAACAGCAATACATTTGGAARGAAAAAGAAAAGCAATCCCAATTCCTGAATGACTCCCACTGCTGTTTGTGCACGGCCAAACAGCCAGCTCACTCTGGAGGGAGGAAATGGGGTGAAGGCCTCTTAGAAATGATCACTAGGACATGAGGGTTCTGCTGGAGCACCCCTATCCCAGGCTGAGACACTCTCCACCTCTACACAGCATGATTCCATATCCATGGAAGCAACTAGGAATGGGCAGCAGCACCTGTTTTGTTACAAAACACCCAAGCACCAGCACCTTCCATTTTCCAAAGCGTTCATCCTAGGGCAAGCCAAAATCCTGTGTCGCTATTTTTACCAAATGTGGAGATTTACAGGAAAAAAACAACTTTGTCTTGAGATCTCTGAAGGATTCACAATGGAATCAAAGAGCTTGGTGCTGCTTTTAATGGAGAAGCCACCTACAAGGCATATGTTTTTTGACACGCTCCAAAACGGTCACTGGAAAGAGCTCTAACCGTCAGTGCTTTCTTGTTATCATAGTTATGTGCTGTGCTGGAAGTTTAATTACAGAAACTATCAATGCAACAGGAGATAAACACTTTGCTTTTGAAGGGAATTAATTTATTTGGAGATCCACATCACACAGGCACGCTGCTGGAGATCCAAGCAATGCCTGACCTCGATATCGTTAAATCGTGCTCCGGCGAAGCTCTCCTGGATTTTAAATACTTATTTTAAGAATAAACTTCCTTCTTCTGAAAAACCCCCACATTTCAACATCGGTGATGCCCCAAAAGCCCCAGTTCTAGTAGTTTTCTTGGAAAACCAGCAATCCACAGACATCAAAGAGACAACTTTGTGATGTTTTGGGGAAAGGAGGAGGAAGGCAACCCCGAAGAAGGCGGCAGTGGGAAAAGCTGCAGGCAAATGCCACGGTTCCCATGCTTTGGAGGAGTTATGAGGCATCCCAGCTTGGAGTTCCCAGGTTCCCACCGAAGATCCATGTCCTATAAAACCTTTCACCGAGGGATCATGCACAGAGCAGACCCGCCACGGCCTCCTCAAGAGAAGCACAGCTGCCCAGATGTGGCGTAGTAGCCAGAGGCGTCCGAGGAGAACCTCTGGGAGAGACGCACCGAGTCCAGCTGCACCTCCCCGAAGTGGAAGTTCTCAAAGAGCTGAAAGGAAGAAGAAAAAAAAAAACATTTGAAGGGCACCAGAGGGATGGAGCCTGCAGCTGGCCCACGGCTCTCTCGCAGGAGCTGGCCCTGTCAAAAGCCTCTCCTCCTCACAGATTGGTTTTGCCTTTATATCAAAGTGTTCTTTAGGTTATTTTTCCCACTAAAGACTGCACTTGAACTGTTTTTATCTACAGCAGCAGCTGCTCAAACCTGCCCTGTTTTGCTGCCTGGGTCACTGAGGGAGCGTGGGGAGGCACCACCCCCGGGTGGCTCTCGAGGTCACAGGCTCTGCAGCAACAGGGTTTGAGGCCAGCAGGTTTGCACCAATCCAGGCCACAGGATGCAGGACTTAACAGCTACAGCTCAGTCCTAATTCAAAGTAGCAGGCTGGAGGCACAGGGCTCCTCATCCCAGCACTGACCCCGCTTTGTTCAACAAATCCGTCTTTGTTCCGCAAAGACTTGAGTGCAAATTAAGGAAAGCAAGCCAGCTCCGGAGCCCGGGGGGTGTGTCCCTGCCCATTAATCCAACCCACCGAGCAGACCAAGAAAAATGACATCAGAATTCCTTACAAGAAGTTACTGCTGGAAAAGCATCGTCGCATCCAAGCGCAAAGTGCTCCTCCCGTTCCATTAAGCAGCAGGAAATTGCTCTACCTGGGAACATCAGCTGTGCCTCAGGAAAAGCTTCTCGGTGGAGATGCTAATTTGGAAGCTCTGCTTAACAGGAGAGCTGTGAGTCACCGAGAACCTGAGCAGTGGCTTCTCCCCACCTTGGAGATCTCCAAAATGTCCATTCCATCTGTCTCCTATTCAATTTTCTATCTGTCCCTGCAGGCGTGGGCTCGAGACAGCCCCCAGCCCTTCCTGCCCTTTACAGAAGGCAAGAAGGAAAGCCAACACATTAATCCTCCTGGAGCCAATGGTGCATCAATTCCTCCATAGAGGGACTGACTGAAATCCCAAATAACTACTTAGCATCTGAAAGGCTGCACTTCACCTCCTCCAAAGAGGCATTTGGCTCTGCTTGGCACTGATTTGGGCACAACTGCTCTTTTGTTGTTTGTCCCAAGGGTATTCTATACCCTTTTTTCCAGAGGAGACCAGCTAGTTTTCTTTCAGGACAATTCCTGGGTTTGCTGTCACTCCACAAAGGAAAAAGAGCCATAGGGAAAGCGATTCCCTGCCCATCTTGGGGCAGAGCARGAGACCCCAGGGCAGCAGCGTGGCCTCAAGGGACACTGTGAGTGGTGGCTCCACGGGGTCAGCGCCCTAAAGAAGRGCAGCCTGCAGAAAAGAAGCTGTGCTAAGGAAGCATCTCAAACCAGGAGAGGAGGAAAAGAGAGGAAGAGAAATGACGRCAGCCACACAAACTCCATTTCATACAATTAAAGATTTATACAAGAAAGATTAATTATGTTCCCAAATGCCTGCATCTTTCATGTTGGAGGACTTAGGATAAAATGTCTCATTAATAAGAGATGGCAGTAAAAAGGGGYTGGTCACCTTTCTCTTTGTTTTGGCTGACCTCAGAAGGAAGGATGGTTTCCTGCTCTCTGGGGCTCTCTGCAAKGTTCTGCACTGTGCCCACTCACCCCAAACCTCCACACCTGTCCCCGTCACAGTGGCTGCTCACACTGTCACTCCTTCCCATCACAGAGCCCTCTCCAGCCAGGAAAAACAGAAATCACCTCTCTCTTGATTCCTGACAGAGGGAGTGGCAGGTGTGCTGGGAAACAAGGAGTACTGAGGCTTGGAAAGAGCCCCTCCAGTGCCTAAAGGGGCTCCAAGGGAGCTGGACAGGGACTTTGGACAAGGGCATGGAGTCATGGGACAAAGAGGAATGGCTTCCCACTGCCTGAGCATGATTCARATACTGGGAAGAAATTCCTCCCTGTGAGGTGGGCAGGCCCTGGCACAGGGTGCCCAGAGAAGCTGTGGCTGCCCCTGGATCCCTGGAAGTGTGCAAGGCCAGGTTAGAAGGGCCTTGGAGCACTCTGATCCAGTGTCCCTGCCCATGGCAAGAGGGATGGAATGAGGTGGACTTTAAGGTCCCTTCTAACACAGACCACTCCAGGATTCCATGAAGAAAACAAATTAAATGCTGGGACGTGCCAGACCCATCAGCAGTGCTAGAAGTCAAACCTTTCCACAAAATAACCCAAGGAAGAGTTTTGTTTATGCTGTTGCTGCACACCACAACCTGTTTTTCTTACTAAACACATGTACTTCAAAGCAAAAATTAGTTAATGAGACAAACCCTCCCTGAGCCCCTCTTGCCTCACACAGCCTCAGGCACATCACAGCAGAAGGATGACTGGGAAGCCCCAGAAGACACTGCCCAGGTCAAGGGCCCTCCATTTGTACACTGCTAAAAGTGCAGCAAAGCCATTGTACCAAAGCACTTTGTATTCCCTTGGCTTTTTTAAGATTCACCACCTCCCGTGTGTTCGAGCAGCTGTGTGTTTCCCAGGGAGGAATGCTGCTAGAACTATTGATTTTTGGTAATGTGGCTGTACTTTCTGAGAGTAAACATGCTACAAGATTTAGAGGACAACCACAGACAGTTTTTTCTGCTCTTGTTTCAGGCTGGCTTCTCACTGATGCTCCTTGTGCTCCCTGAGGCTTCCCATAACAGAAACCATCGGATTCCAGGCACGGAGATCACTGCACAGCTGAGACCTGCCTCAGGCCCCTCAAACATCATCCTCAACACCTCTGGAACACCAGGAATCCTCCAACACCTCTGGAACATCAGGAATCCTCCAACATCTCTGGAACACCAGGAAGTGGCTTCCCATCACAAAAGCATCCTGCGCTCGGGTCCCTGGGGACTCGGGAAGAGATTGCAGAGAGCCAAGCCTCTGCTTTTGACTTTCACTTCTATTTATCTTGAGGAGAAGCCAAGCAGAGCCAAGAAAGATATTTATAACTCCCCCCTCTCCCCAGCCACCACGGAAACGCTCTGGTTTCGGAGGAGCCCTGGAGCAGAGCTGATGAAATGCCTCCTGGGAAAGCATCTCAGCATTTCTTATTCTGCACCAGGGAAGAAGGTACCTGGAGGTTGTTGCCCTTCAGAAGCAACTGCTGATAACCCCAAGACTGGCTGACTCCCCTTCCCATCCTTCCCTATGGCTGCCAAGGGCCCACCTTTCCCTGGAAAGGCTGCAGGGAGCACGAGGAGATGTGGATCAGGAGCAGCCAGGAGGGAGGCAGGGGAGGAGAAATGCAATCACCCGCAGAGCCGTGTCATTTGATTGGAGTGGGACGTGAGGCTCAGCAAAAGCACAGTAATTCTATAAATCCAAACATGCCAAAGGATTTATGTCCTCCATGCCCAAGGAATAAATAAGAGGATGGAGGCTGGGATTTTTTTTTCAAGTATTATAAATGAGAATGAACCTGATGGAGGTAAAGGTCAGCTTACAGAATCAACACCACGCATGCAGTGCAAGCTACTAACTCCCATCAAGGGAATAGCACTTAGAGGACTAAGTGCCCTCCATCTCCCTGCTGCCTTCCCAAATTGAATTAGAATGGAATAAGGAAAGAGCACTGTTAACTTTTAACCCCAGACCCAGCACCTCCAAGCAAGCTCCAGGGATGTGCCCTGCCTTTCAAGCCACAGCCAAAGGTCTGGGCAATGCTCAGAGAGGATGCCTGCGTCTCCCACGGGGACAGAGCAGGTGCCTGGAGAGTGGCAGCAGCAGCACCCCAGGATCTGTGGGGGGTGGCACAGACTACAGCCACACTGCCCTCCCCAAAAGCCATGAGCTCCCAAGAGAAGGAGAGAATTGGATGATGGACAACCCATATTTCACAGGTCAGCCTGAAAACTACCATAGGCCCAAGTGCTCCTCCTCTCTCCCTCTCCTGTCCTGGGGACYGGGTCCAAGGACATGCCACTCAGGTCATGAAGAAAGGCAGGCAGCCCTGTGGTAGCTCTCAGAAAGCAAGTTTTCCTCCACTTCTCCCCCCAAAGTCGTTTATCCTGAGCCASGAAAAGCCAGCAGCACCACAGTCATTTCTGACACCACATTTTCTCCCTTAAGACTATTCTGTTCAGATGCTGGAAACCCTTCTTCCTCTGAGGTCTGTTCCCCTCGATTACCCACAAATTACCCAGCAGACCTCCCTTGGGATGAGACAACCATTTTCTGAAGGAAGACAAGAGGCTGAAGACTTGTTTTGGGAGAGAGAGAGAATCACACATCAAACCGCTCGCTCCTTGCAAACCTGAGCCAGAACTGCTTGTACAAACTTCAACCCCTAAACCACAACAACTTCCTTATCAAAGGCAGAGCAACAGATCAAACCCAGGATGYCTCTTTGCCACATTTTCTTCCCCTTTTCAAGCCTGTCAAGTGAGTTTTGCTGAGGCAAGGAGGAGGATGCCTCCTCAATGAAGAAGTTAAAACAGGCGCCTAAACGATGTCGTGTTCCCAAGCGCGGGTGTTTGTCAAGCTGTCCTCCTCGGGGGGCTCACTTCCCACAGACATCCCTCCTGGAATGAGCCAGCACCTCTGTGCTCCAGCCTGGCAACAGCAGCAATAAATCACAGCTAATCCACACAAGGACAGCAGCGATGTGTTTCGGCTCTGGTTATGAAGAGCGGAGGTGCCAACGCAAACTGGGGCTTTTAAATCACCTGTCACGGGCTCAACAAGCATGAGAAATATGAATGGATTCGGCTGGAGGAGCACGGGGAAGTGGGAGGACAAAGTAAGTCCACGGAAGGGAAGGGAGTCAGAGGTATTTAAAACTTCCTTCACGTAATCTGTGGCTCRCATTCACGCTGCTTTGGCCTGGATTTTGCCACTGCCATCAGAATTATTGATCAGTTTTTAAAGCCTTACRTCGTTTACGGTAATCAGCCAAAAAAAAAGACCCACCCTGAATTAATGAAAAAGTCCAAGCAGCTCTGCTGAGAGCCTCGGAAATGCCGAGGGAGCAACAACTCACTGCAATGCCTGGCAATTAAAAATTCCCACTAACAAGCAGCGATACCATGGGATAAAATGGATGTGCACACGTGCACACACACACACACACACACACACACACACACACACACACACACACCTCTCCCTGGACTGCAGGGAGTTCTGCTGTGAACTCCAGCCCCAGAAAGCAGTGCCTGAGGGCTGGGCTATTACAGATCAACAGCACAAAACTGTCCCCGGTGACTCAGCGCTGCCATGTAATGTCATTAGCCTGTGACAATCCGCCTCACAAACCCCACTGCCCTCGSCAGGGAGCTGAGGGAGGGTCCAGTTTTCCATATCTGGAATGAACACAGAAATTTGCAACTTCAGAKAGGCTGGGAGGAAGAGGTTCATAGCTCCAGGAGCTATGGAGGGGGATGAGCTCACCATCATTCCCACTGCGTGGTCCAYGCTGAGGATGGGACACCAGCAATCCCTCCTCTGCTGTTTCTCCTGGGTGGAAGATGTTTATCCATCCCAGGATCCCACCCAGGAAGGGGGTGAGCAGCCTGAGCACCACTGGGCTGTGCCTCCATGGTAGAGCACGTGCAGGAGGACCATGCTGACAGACAACCCAGCACTGGGACAGCTCCAAAGAGAGTAAAGGGAGGCTTTGGAGGAGCTGGAGCCTTTACAGCCTCAGCTGCTCTGCACAAAGTGACAACGCTCACCAGCACAGCCCCAGCRTGTCCCCATGGGCAGCAGTGGTGAATGAGGGCACAGGAGCTTTCTGTTGGAAATCAGCATGTTATGGTGCTGTTATCCCCTCTGGGGAAGGGGAGGAACAAACAAAATGCCAGGCACCCACTGACAAGCATGGAGRAAAATTAAACAGCGTTTCTGAAGAGGTGCCTCAACACAGAGCAACAAAACCTGTCTGTCTGCAGAATTTCTGTGCTCTCCCCTGGAAATCTTTCCACCTGGTAAGGGATGATATATTTGAATTAAAGTTTGTATAACATGTCCACAGCTTGGGATGGAAAACACTGGAGAAGAGCAGAGAACAATCACCCGTCCAAATCATCTGGGCACAGCACAGGGGCAGATCCCATGCCAGACACAGCAGGAAGCTGCTGACTCCTCAGCAAATTCCTGGATTACTGATACCAGCACCAGGCAAAAAGGACTGATGGAGGAAATGGCAAAAACATGGAAATATTCAAAATCTTAAAAAGTTAAATTCTGAAATGTGAACGTAACACTCAGAAACACTGATGGAGACTCTAAGAGAGTCCACTGAACTCCAGCAAACTCTGTCCATCTGATTTCCTCTGATTAACCACCTTTGCAGCACAAACCACAGCCTCCAAKTCTGCTTTTGGGATCCCACCTACTTGTTTAATGCACCTCAGTCCTGCAGCCTCCCACACAGACCTGCCAGGACCTCTCCAGAAGGCTGTTATCTGTTATCTCCACACCTGTCACAGCTCCCAGGCTGCAGTATGTGCTGGCAGAGCTCCTTCCTCCTCATCCCAAAAAATTCACCAAACCCCATCCCAGCTGTGACCCAAACTCCCCCAAACTATGACAGACAAACCCCAAACCAAAGCCCTGGTGGCTCCCAGAGGATGAGRCACAACCAGGCAAATTGTCAAAACCTGGGGAGTTTGTTAAATGAGTAGATTATTTTTCCTTCTATTTTTGACTTTCAAAATTTTCTGCAACAATTTGGTGCCAAAAAAGGAAATACCTGATTCCTGTGTTATTCACCCTGGACAGCACTCCACCAATGATTATCTGTCAGAGATTTAATTGTGCTTGGAAGCTTGCCAGCAATAATGCACAGGAAGCATAGGAAAAGCAGGCAGACATTCATCCAGAGAGGCAGCTCTTCCCAGCATTCCCAACCTCCTCCCCAAATTAGCAACTGCTTCCTTTCCATGGCTTTTTCAAGGATGGCTGGCTGGCCACCCAACATTTCCCAAGACTGTTCAGGTGTTACAGTTTTGGAGAATGGTGTGCAGAGTCACAAGGGTGGAGGAGGAAGGACAGAGAGGGCAGTTGTCACCTGGGCTGTCCCCAGCAGCACCAGCCACAAGGCTGCAGATTGTTTTGTTCTGCAAGTGTGCAGCTGGCTCTGGAGTGTCTCTCCAACCCCAATATAGCATCAGTCCTTCCCCTCTCCTTTCCTTCCAGCCTCTGGCAAGATTTAAAAGGCAGCAGCAGAGACCTTTTCACCTCATCTCCCTTAGGAAGAATAAAGCAGGCAGACTTCAGGAGGGAGAAAATCTTGTGTCATAGAAGTCCCAGTGRCCTCTCTCTTGGGAGATACCCAAGGCAGGGCTATCTCCTCTGTGACCCAGGAAAATCCCTTACAATTATATCACTGGTGCAGTCCCTTGGAAACAACATCAGCACCACCAACACAAGAAGCAGCAGCAGGTTCATGGAGAAAGATCCAAGGCACATGATGGGAGGTTTCCTTTTTATATTTTTATTTCCTGAGCCAAAGCARATGCCACGTAAACGCCAAGAAGCTCTGGGTATGTTCACAGATGCCATCTCATGGGTGTTCTGCACACACTYCATGGAGGAATCAGGAAGGGACAAACTGAAGAAAGGACCAGTGAAGAAGTCCATCCTCTCCTTCTCCAAGGCACAGGGAGCTTGGTGGTGGCAGATCCTGGATTAACACCTCTGCTCCCTCAAAACAATCAGGACCCCCTTTCCCCAGCTCCTCTAGAGCAGTGCTTCCTTATCCTCCCTTTTACAAAGATTTTCCTGATCTCTTGCTGCAATTTAAGCCCATTATTTATCATCCACTACTGGCAAAAGCATTTCTAAGCTTCAAGAGTTTTTCCTACATGCTGCTCTCCTTCCCTTTATTATCCTTGAAACAACTCTTTCAGCCCCAGCTTGCAGACATTTTCTACCCCTCCAACTATCTTACTGTCRTCCCCTGGGCTCTTTGCACCAAAACTGGACAAATCCTTCAGCTAAGCATAGTCAGAGGTTTACTTTAAGGACATTTACCTGKTTTTTTTTAATTTCCTGACTGAGACTGGAGCAGCCCCCCATAAGCCAAACCCTGGCCTGTTGGGCTGGTATTGAGGAACTTCTCCATCCTACACCGGTGCCACAGCTCCCTCCTGGACCTGTCCTTGTTTGCAGCTGCCTGTTTGTTTCTGCCTGATTTCCCAACATTGTTTGGAGCTCTGTTCCCTCCTACTCACGTGTGCAACATCCCTGCCTCTCCCCAGCTGGGTTTCACCTGCAGAGCTCAGAGTGCACTTCATGCTGCCCTTAACACCCTCCTGACCTCCATGGGTGGGATGAGCATGAGGTTTCCAGCTCTGTGAATATGGAAGCAGCTGATCCTTCTGTGACTGCTGCCATGTGAAACCTCAGCTCTTGATAAAACTGGAGCAAAGCCACCCCAGCTGCCAGAGGGTGATGCAGCAGTGGGGAGGGTGACATTCAGCAATAGTCTAAATGAATCTGTCAGGATGGATTTTTTTCAAACAGAACTGTTCAGGGCTGGGTGCAAGCCCTTGCTCAGCTGAGATCCCCTCCCTCCAGGATCCCCCCCTCCCCACAAGCCAAATCTAGTGGTGCTCCTGCCACTTCCATGCTGCAAAAGCTTTGCTTTAGCTCACAGTTTTGGGTCTGTTCCCCCCATCACAAATCCATGAAAATTCATGTGCTTCAGGAAATCAAACCCCAGTTGCTATGGTGAAAGGCATTCTGCAAACTAAGAAACAAATACAAGTGGGACATTTGGAGGTTACCAGATTTYCTGCACGTCTTTCAGACAAGAATAAAAACCCTTTCAGCAAATTAAAGGCCCCGATAAGATCCCAGACCTACACCTCCAACGTGAAGGATGTGCAGTACAACTTAAGGAAATTAATAATCAAACACTGCATTTCTCCACAGAAGCCTCATCCCCATGGCTCCTATWACAGCAAATGCAGCAACAGTTTCTGAGAGCTGGGCTTTGCCTTTGCTGCAGGGATGGCAGGAGGCTCGGGAGGCACCCGGGAACACCGGACACGGGGCTGCCGTCAGCGGGACCTCTCACTACAGAGCCAGGAAATTAATTCAGACAGACACAGAAAATTATCCAGCAGAAGGGTCATGGCACCTTAGGGATGAACTGTCTACTTTTGCTAATCAGTGGGTTGGGGTTTTCTTGCATTTAATGTGCTGGGTCCTTGCCTTCTATTAAGGCGCTGCTGTAATTCAGCCCCTGCCAGCTCCACGGAGAAAAATTGTCCTCTTAAGATCAAAAAGGTGACACTGCAGGGAGCTCAGGGAAGTGAGGAGGGGGGATGCTCACTGGGTGGGAGGCAGAGGCACCCASAGAACCTCCAAAAGGCTCAGCTGCTGGCCTGGGTGGGAGTGCAGAGGTGCAGGGGAAAGAGCATTCAGAGCTCTTTTCTCCACAAACCGTCCTCCAGCTCTCACAGCTCCTGCTAAAATTAGTCAGAGGGGTGTAGAGCACCTCTGAGAGAAAATAAAAAGGCTTTTCCTTTTCTTGGTAAGGTCACCAAAGAGATCTCTGTCATGCAAAGGCAGCACAAACCTTCTGCACTGCCTTCTCCTCAGTGCAGTGGCTCAGCCTTCCCTCAAAACCTCCASCACTGCCTCCAAGGCCTGAACACTCCAACAAAGATATCTTCCCTCCTTTGTCTGCTCTGATTTTTCAAATGCCACTTCAGATTCCTGTTTCATCAAATGCAAATAACCTGAGTATGGCTTTTTCTCCCCCTGAAGAATATAATTCACAGGAAAGCATTTTCACAGCAACCCCAATTTAATCTCCTTTTCTTTTTCCTCATGATTATACAAACTGATCTCCAGTCTCATCTGCTCAACTGTCACATCCTCCCATCCCACTGTTGCTCTAATTGCACACTGCTGAGCCCCCTCGATTGTTCTGGTACCTCTTGGTAATGGCAGGAATTCTCCCCTCTGCAAAGTGCCAGCACAGCCTTTCATTTCTGCTTTTGATTCTTCTGTAAAAAYGAGGTGAGGAAAGCACTGGCTTACTTCTGAGATCCTGATGTTGCACCACAATCTCTTACTCAGTCTCCCCTCACCTCAGTGGATTCTTTGTTTGGTATTTTTAACTCTAAACTTTCCAAGCAGCCACCTCCTGTTAGGTATTTGTTCCAGCTGTCAGTCCTACTTTGGATCTACATCTTTACCACCTTGTTGAGGATAACAAGATGCTCTTACCCTTTCTGAACACCAGGCAGTCTTGATCCCCACATAACACTGGTTCTTTGGCTCTTTGATTCACCTCAGCATAGAAATATACCAGGGACAGACTTAGCCTCCTTAAATCCACAAACAAAATTTACACAAAAGGCCTGGGTTCCAAGTGCTGCAGAACACAAGACACACTCCTCACCTGCAAGTGGAGCTGGCTCTGCACAGGGGCACACACTCATTTGTTTAGACCTTGGTGGGCTTGGGGTATTTTGAAGGGTCAGGGGTTTACTCGGGGCAAGGTTTTACTTTTCTACTGCACCTCTCTCTGTGGCATTGCATCAAATGTTTTAAACTGAACTGCTGCATGCCCCAGCCACCACACTGCTCTTACCCAGCAGGACAGACACACAGACAGGGAACACCACTGGCTCTCCAGAGTACCAGACAGTAATTGCACTTTTCCCCTGCTCCCAGGGGAAGCAGGTGCAGTGCCATAACTCAATACACTTTATGCAGGCCTCAACAGAGAAGGAGCCTCATCAAATGATGCTTTATCAGACCTAGAAGCCCTCCCTGGGCACTCTTGCAGCCCTGCTGCTGGACCAGGGCACAGCAGCATGTGTCACCACCTTGGCTGATCCCATTCCCAGTCTTCCATCCCAGCTTAAAGTCTCCCCTAATGCCCTAAAGACATAAGATGTGCAGCTTTCTGCTGCTGTACCTCAGTAGCTGTTCCCTCAATATTTAATCTTGTAAGCTGTTAATGCACGGATCTGTGCTAAGCGGCAGAGTTCAGCTTTTTCTGCACTCAGAATTTGCTTCCTTCTTGTCTGAACGTGGCAAAGGCCATTCATTTACTTCTCAGACCTCAACTCAAGCCAAAATTCATTCCATTTTGACCCAGTGAGAGTCCAGGTGGTTTTCTTCCTTTTCCTTAAACGCGCAACAGAAATCTTTGGCCAGCCGGTTCTTTTTGCGTTTCTTTTCCTTTTCATTTATTCACTGCAGCCTTAGTTGGATTTTTTCCCCTAAACAAAACCAAATAAAAGCCCGGAGGCAGCGCAGCCTCGTCTCTCCGGAGATGCCAGCAGCTGCCCTGGGTGCCTCGGTGCCAGCTGCAGCACAGGGAGCACGGCAGGGCTCTGCCAACCCAGCATCTCCCCCAGGCCTGGCCCTGCCCGAGCTGCTGGAGCCTTCCAGACAGGAATTGCTGCCTCCTCCCTCTGCTCTCCTGACTCTTTCCTGCCTCCTCCCTCCACTCTCCTGACTGGAGAACGGCTTTGGTTGGGATGTTCAAAGCCAGCCTAGAGGGAATACRTATGGCTCCATGTCCATGAAGCATCCCCAGCTTTTTGGGATTGGAGCAGAGAAGTGCAAAGCCTGTTGGACACCAATCTCACATAGCCCCTCGGGCTCTCAGCTCCACCTATGCCAGGAAACCTTTTTCAGGGATATTCTTCAAGACAGAAGTAATTTAAACTCCCAAACGCAAGTCATCCTACAGGATCTATTTTCTGAGCAGTGTGGGAAGGTACCGGCCTGCACAACCATTTATTAGCACAAATAGGAGTGTATGTTTAACACTGTGGAACGGGTAGAACAAAGGATTATTAAATAAAAATTCTGATTAGTTCAGCTGAAAGCAAAATACCAGCTGGAGCCTGGTGTAGCGCAGGCATGTTATCAGCAAACATGTGCTGCCAGCGCATCTGCACACACACACASACACACAGACACCCAGACACACACCCCAGCTCTGACCATGGGACAGCAGAGCCACRGCACTCCCATCCTGTTCTGTGCCCCGACAGCTCCAGCCCTGCCCTGAGCCTTTGGCCCCACAGGGCTGCACAATGGGAGTGAGAGTGATGAAACCTGAGTTTTCCCACTTCCCCTCCTACAGCAGCCATGCTTTGTTAGCGTTCCAAGMGGGAACACAGCCACTCAGCAGAGCCATCACGGAGTCCCACCGCCTGGAATCACATGCGGGGCACATGGCTCTCCCTCCCACCAGCCATATTCATTAACAGCCCGTCCTTTAGATCCTGGTGCAAAAGTTAATGAAGCCACTTTGTGAGAGGGCAGCCTCCCCAGCAGAAGATAAATAATGGATATAAAAGCAGGCTGGGAGGGAGCTGGCGCATCCCTGCAAGGTCATGCTGGAATGCATCAGTGGCTCACTGAGGCTGGGCTCCTCCGGTAAGGAGCCTGGAGCTATTTATGACTCATGTAATTAATTAATGCCAACGGGCGTTCTGCTGCAGGCACGTGGGAGACCAAAGGGAAATACGAAGCGGGCAGGTTAGGAAATGTAGTGGAGGTGGGAGAGAAGGATGACATTTCTTGTGGCAAGACATGCTTTGAAGTAATTACCAGCAGTCCAAACAGCCAGCAGCTCTTTTGGCTACGTCAGTACAAAATCAATTAGGAGCTTTAAAAATGCATCGGGCTCTTATTCCCGAGAGGATCAAGGATAAGAAGTAGCCTTGGAAGGAGMGTGGTTGCATTTCCAAGCACCGGGCACCGTAAGACCCCTCCCCAGATCCTCAGACCCCACAAACGGTGTGACCAGCAGAGGGAGCATCGTTTATACCGTCCCAATCACACACACTTTGGGAGGAAGAGCACAGTTTAATGTCTCTAAAGCCTGAGGACAAGTTCAACAGAAACAGGAGAAAGGAGCAAAGGTGAACGTGGAGAAAAYAGAGAAATGCAAGCACTCAGGGCTCCTGACACAAATCTCCCCCTTCCAGAGCTGGCTCTCCCAACACTGGGAGCTATCCAAAACTGCAGATCACATCAAGAAAGGGACCAGGGCTGTGGCTTCCCTGCTCCAGCCTGCAATACTGCAGTCTCACACTGCACACTCAACATGTGGTGACGCTGAGTCATGACACCAYGCTCGCACAGACCGTTTGAGGACAATGAGAGCTTAACCTAATTTTGTCCCTTTGTTTGTCCTCTGCACACAGATCAATCATTTCCACTCCCTGCCTTCACATCCCCCTGCATCCAGTGCCTGATACATTATTAAGACTGTAAATACAAATAAAGCTCACTCTTCCCCTCCTCTGGGAGGGCTCTAAAGTCCTTCTGGGTTGTCCAGCTCCCATCCAGCCTGCATCCTCTCTCATGTATCCTCATTGCCAGAATATCTTCTTACCCTTCCCAAATGTACCCATGCATTGTCCTCACTCCCTCTTATCAGAGCTGCCTGCAACAAATCCTCTCAAACAATGGGGATTGCAGATTTGCTTACATGCTGGTGCTGTTTTCCATTTCTGCTCCTCTGTGCATCTCTTTTCTCTCTGGACACTTGCAGGGGTCAAGCAGCACAGCATCAGTCTGCCACAGCCATCTGGATGAGCAGCAGAGGCTGCCTGCAGCCCCAAYCCTGGCTGGCAAAGCCTGGGAATCTGCAGTGTGCTCCCCTTTGAGCCTTTCCCAACCTCCACAGTCTGGGGGATCGTGTTTTCTAACCTCTGATCACTGCCAAAGCCCTCGGATCCTGGTGGGACTCCCTACCACTACCCAGTATTTTTTCTGGAGCAAATCAATAGCAGAGATTAAAAACCAAAAAGGAAAGAGTAAGTGAAACGAGAGTGGGGTTTAGTTTCATAAATATATATGAGTAGAACAAGAGCAACGAAGTGCTTCTTTCTGGTGGGCTGAGAATCAACTCGAGCCTGAGTCTCCAGGGTAAAACAGGAGCGAAGTAAACGACAACACGAACACCCACTTAGCATTCRTGCTTCATATCCCTGCTCTGAGCCTCAGCAGCTCCAGGAATGCTCCTGTTAAATACTCTAATGCTCCCAATTACCAGTGATCTGGACTGGTTATTTTCTAAACAGATTTTCCCCTTCCCCCCATCCCCCCAGGCGATCCCATAAGCCCAAGACAAAAGCAGTCTAGAAGAGGTGTTTCGACCTCTTCTGGCTATACAATATCCATAGCTGGCTCCATTTCCCTAATTGTTTCATACTGACCTTGAGGATATTTTGGCCATTAAATGACTCCCGCTCCTTGAAAGATGATTTACCAGGCATTGTGTTGTTTCGTTCTTCAGCTGTAGAGAGAAAAGCCACCAGCAGAATGAGCTTCAGATGGGAGAACTCTGTGTGCTGTACTTCACTCCCCACTCTGTCCCTCCCCAAAGTCAGCTGCCAGCTAATAAACCATCTTTGACCAGTTCTCAGTGCAAAAAAAACCCCATTTCCACTTGGATTTTAGGAGGAAAAGGGCTGGAACTGCTGCCTCTATGGGGATCACCTCTGTTACCTGGAGGAAAGGCYCCAAATCACAGCTACTGCTGTGGTAATTCTGTAGGGCTGACTGCTCAGTGCAACRCACCTGCTTCTCTCTGGCTCGTTTTCATCCCTCATCCTGCCATGGCAGGGTGTGAGACAGCACTTGCACGGCCTGGAACAGCCCCAGATCCCAGGCTGAGCATGCCAGCACAGTGTCAGGCAGGATGGGGACGGCCCTGACACAAACCTGGGCTGCCTGCACCCTACGTGTGCTGTGGATGCTTCTGTGGGGGGGGGCACACAGCCACACAGACACAGACATTCAGAACAGCARCCCAGGCCTACAGCAGCTGCCAAAAGCCTCCATGTGAGATCCATTTCCCCAGAGCACGGCTGGGTTTTTATATAATCCCCAAGTACATGATCTGTGCCTTCCACAGCACCTCYACCTCACTCAGTGAATATATTCAGTATTTCTTTTTCATCTCCATCATTAACTATGAAGTCCCCCTCACATCCAGCTTGCTGTTCAAATCCTGTATGGAATACAAAGAGCCTCCCATGGCTGCCTGCAGAATGCTGGCGGGATGCTCTCCCCATTGTGTCTGAATGCCTCTCATGCCTCATGGGGCTGTGCAGAATATAGACTGAGGATRCCAGAGCCAGCTGCCCATGTGCAGAGCCACATCAGCACTCTGGGGTCACATTTCCAGGGCTCTCAAACTGAGCCCTGTCTTTACAGGGTTTCTGCAC
The DNA here is from genome assembly GCA_014549065.1 of Cardinalis cardinalis. Taxonomy (NCBI): domain Eukaryota; kingdom Metazoa; phylum Chordata; class Aves; order Passeriformes; family Cardinalidae; genus Cardinalis; species Cardinalis cardinalis. The sequence goes on along the minus strand of JACDOX010000184.1, from coordinate 1,175,087 downwards.
CCTGGGTATGCTTCAGTYCAGCAGCAGTCTGAGCCAAAACCTGCCCAGAAGACAATGACACAAATCACCTGCTGCTATCACTGTCCCTGCAGAGATTCAGAGAGGCAACAACTAAAGAATTCTTGACACAACCTATTGCAGTGCACAGGGGCCAGAGCACACATGTTTGCACASGGAGAACCAGGCTGTAACACACTGCCCCACCCCAAGGATGATGCTTTTAGGGCTGCTTTATAAAGTAATGTGATCAGAGTGATGCTACAGACAGCTCAGAGCAGACAATCTTTTGGCAGAGACAGCAGACGCCATACACTCMAGAATAGCTCACATTCAGCTTCGCATCACATTCATCTGTCTGCATCTGATTTAAGGAGAAAGACAATGGAATCACTTTCCTAAAGAAATGGGCAGTCTCTAAGTTAACCAAAGAGGATTATGTTCTCATCTTGTTTGAAGGTCAGCACAACACATGGAGTTGTTACCCAGTTTAAATTTAACACTGGAACACAGAGAGCCCAAGATCTCACCTCCATGAGGAGTGGCTCAGGTCACCTGCTCTGTTCAGCCTGAAGGAGACYGAGGGGACACCTCATCAGAGTCTGCAGCTCCCTCACAGAGGGCAGTGCAGGAGCAGCTCTGATCTCTGTGACCAGGGACAGGACCCGGGGGCATTGCTGGAGCTGTGCCAGGGGAGGCTGGATATTGGGAAAAGGCTCTTTGCCCAGAGGGAACACTGCCCAGGAAATGGTCAGAGCTCCAGGAGTGTTTGGAYAATCCTCTCAGGCACAGAGTGAGATTGTTGGGGTGTCCTGGGCAGGGCYAGGAGTTGGGCTGGATGATCCCTTCCCWCTCAGGACATTCTATGATTCTACTTGTACATATTTTTCCCTAGCCCAGATACTATGAATGCTACAGGGTGGCAAGGTTTTGAATCTATGACTTTTGTTCATTGCTTTATTTTCTTCTGGGTTTTATCTGCAGACATCTACCCCCCAAGCCCTGTAAGTAAGAAAAACCACACTGAAAAAGCAAACAAAAGCATCTGCTGAGCAGCAGGACTACTTTAAATGCATTTAGCAGCAAGGATGAAGGCTCTGTACGTACTTGGATCTTTCCTGAAGAGAGTGTTCATGACTGTGGCATGCAGCTTCACCCTGTCCCACTCTTTAAGCATCAGGCCAGAGGCCACAAAGCGCTCCACCAGCTGATCAGCGAGCATCTGCAACCTGGGAAGCAAAGGGAAAGAACAGGGCCACGTGAAACAAGGAGCCTCTGCAGCATCAGCTTTGGGCTTTTCAGCCAGAAGGGCAGCAAGTGTGAAATGAAGTCTCTGCCTGCACACAGGAAAGGGAGCCAATCCCTGATGGAAAGCGAGCAGAGGCATCAGCATTCAGCTCTAATGCAAAAAGTTCTGAGTGYTGCACAAAGCTTCCTCTGTGATCGCTTCTGCTGCAAATATTCCACGAGGAAGGGCAGATTTAGCACAGCAGAGAGCTCACTCACAGTGACAGCTGTTACTGGGAGCTGAAGGATGCATCTCCCTACTGCCAGGAAACACAATGTGACTCTCCTTGCAAATGCTAAAATCTGCACACCCGCAGGGGCCTGGGCACCTTGGCTCCCAGGATGTGCTCAGGGACTGCTGCAGCCTGGCTCCTTCTGCCCCAGATACCCAACCCAGCCCTGGGCTTGCTGTCTGGGAGAGCCCAGAACATGGTGACAGGGCCACAAACCCTGCCAGCACATCCTGGTGAGCACTCCAGCTTTGGAGCTCCTGAGCAAGCAAAATCCAAGGACTCATTCCCACCTTTGTGTCTGGCCTTGGCTGTCAGGATCTGAGGGCAGACCCATCCTAGGACAGGCAGCAGGAGCAGGGATCAGAGCACTGTGCTCATGTCTAACGAGCTGAAGGAGCTTCCAGGCTGCTGCTGTGCCCAAAAAATTTCTGCAGTGCCCGATCCTTACCAAAGGTGGAGAGGATATGCCACAACGAGAGCCTTCCATTTCTGAAAATAATGCCAGAGGGTATTCAGTCTGTGCAGAAGAATCTGAGCTTCTCCCAGCACRTCCCAGGGATTAGAAGCTTTCTGCTCTGAGGTCCCACCATGGTGCCTCAGCTGTGGCAGAGCATGGCCTGTCCCCAGAGCCTGGGGCTGCCACCTCTGGATGCCAGCTCTGACCCCACTGCTGGCTTTGGGCTGCCCCTCACGGGCTGCCAGCCCCCATGTGACCATTTCAAGACTCTCAAACCACCAATTGTCACGGCTTTTTACTATTTTCTGGCTTTACTTCAGTGATTTTTAAAATTAGGCAGTGACAAAGATTAAATGAATATCATTACAGACAATACTAAAACAAATTAACAGAGAATAGCTCAAGTGAAAATGGTGCTTTATTACGTTATAAAGTTAATCAAGGAAATAAAACAAATTAGAATGAATTATAATGGAAATTATTTGCCATGTGGGAGGCATCAGAGCATGATCCCTCTTTCAGTCTGAGCCATTATATGTGCAGAAGGGCTTGCCAACCCCTAATTCTGTCTGCAGTTATGCAAGCTAAGTCAGGATAAATCAAATCTCCTGCTTTACAGCTTAAGCTGATCAAGATCATCCAAAGATCAGGAAGGAACTCCACCCCTCAGCCATGCCAGGAACTACACAGAGCTAACAGGACATCTTGCATGAGGCAGGAAGGCACACACCTCTCTCTAGCACAGGCTGCAGCACTCTGATCCAGCACAGGAAGCCACGTGGCTGCTGCTCTCCTCTGGTATTGGCCTTGCAGCTCAGAAACTGCTTCCCCATTTCCCTCAGCAAGGCACAGCAGGTTTCAGCAGGTTCAGGGAGCTGCTCAGCAATGACCTGTGTCACAGGCCAGAAAGCAAAGCAGGGCTTTCTGGAGACATCACCGTTTGTCCTCTCTTTATCATCACTGCTGGTGCAACACAGTGTCTGCTGGAATCTCAAAGAAAGGAAAAGCTGCTCTCCATCAACACAAAATTTTTTTTTTTTTTTTTGCAAAGTACTATTTTTCTGGATGCTTGCTAATAGCTAAGGAACTATGTAAGGGGAGAAGTGCAAGGTGAATGGTGTCAGGAGAAGGTGCTTCACCCAGATGGTTGTGGGGCACTAACAGGGAACTGGCACTGGCCCCAAGGCTGCCAGAGCTCCAGGAGCACTTGGACAGCACTCTCAGGGACAGAGTGGTGCTGTTGGGGTGTCCTGGCCAGAGCAAGGAGCTGGACTTGGTGRCCCTCAYGGGCCCCTTCCAACTCAGCCTGTTCTGTGATTCTGTGAATCAATCTGCAGGTGAGGGCAGGACCAGCCTGGGCCAAGGATTAAAACTTCAAATTGCTTGGCCCTCTCTGAGCCTGCTGCTGTGCAAAAAGCAAATCAGGTGCTGTGGAAGAGAAGCCTGGCAGTTTCCAGGTGCCATGCAAAGCACAAGGTCTGGTTCTGTTAAAAACCTCAGCTAACAGACCTATGTGAAGGACAGTGGAGGCATCAGTCCTTTCTTGGGGGGTGGGGAGTGCTGTTTTCAGTTTCAAGGCCAGGTGGATTTGAAGACCTGACTTCTCTCCCCTGCCCAAAGCAGCTGTGCCAGCCCTGATGCACATCAGCACTTTCTCCAGCACTATGCCCAAGTGTGTTCTCATCACACAGGGCACAGCTGGCATCTGAAACAGAGCAGSGTGCAAGTACCAACAATTCCAGCTGTCCCCAGAGGCAGGCAGGCATCACTGTCAATTCAGGCCCTCCTTATGCTCTACAGGATTCCTCTCCCAGCTCCTCAGGCCGCAGATTTATTTTCAGATGCAACCAGACTGGCAAGCATTGCACCTCAGAGAGAGCCAGAGCTTGGTGACTCAGGAGAAGAGGCCCAGAGCTGGTATTTTAGATGCTCTCTACAGCAAAACCCACCAAAGGACATTTGGGTCATGCAGTGTCTGTCTCCATCTCATCTTTCCAAGTGCTCCTGCTCTTTCTCCCTGTGYCCTGGCTCCTGGCTGATCTCTGCTTTGCCCTGGCTCCCCACCTGCCCCATTTGTTTTTATCTCACCTCTTCCAGGGTAGGACAGACTTCAAAGTGGAAGAGTCAAGAAAAGACTTCAATTCCCACTGCCTCTCAGCAGTTCTTGCATTTTTCATTTTCCCCCTCATTTCCTTATCCCACTTCCGATCTCTGACTCCAACACAGCCTCCAAAGTGTGGTTTTAAGCAGGGCCCCCCCTCACCATCTCCTCAGTCCTCAGGGAAAGGATATGCCAGAACACATCCCTTCCTCCCTGAGCCAGTCCCTGCTCACAGCCTCCCTCCTCCAGCTGCACTGCTCCATGCTCCTCTGCTAGCTCCTGCTGYCCTCTGGCAATGGGAACACACAACAAAAGGGCAGTGCTGTCAGGCAGAGGAGGCTGAGGCTCAGAGACAGGAGGTGAAGCTCTGTTGGCTACTCCCTTTCCCTATTTCTGGCAACCAGCAGCACTGAGTACAACAGCTTTTATGTTAATCACAGACTCTACAGTGGTTTGGTTGGAAGAGGTGTTAAAGATCAGCTGCTTCCAAACCCTGCCAAGGGCAGAGACACCTTCCACCAGAMCAGGGTGCTCCAAGCCCCACCTGTGTTTCCTCAGTCTGCCAGAAAGCACCAAGAGAAAAGATGGTGCTGCCACTGGTGATGTAGTCCTTGTCAAAAACAAGGTGAAGGAAAGTTGTCCAGACACTGGCACACCCTGGGCAGGGCYGTTTGCAGAGCTGAAGCCATCAGCCACACTGGTGAACAGCACAAACACTGGATCTGACACCAACCAGGCTTCAAGACCCTGCAGCAGCAGCTCCAAAAGACATTTCACACCCAGCACCCATTCCAGGCTGCTGCAGACACACAAACCAACTCTGTAATCAGGTCGTGCTCTTCTGAGGACCTTCTGGGCTAACTGGGTTTTAAGAATAATTAAGTGCTGCAGAATAGAACACACCAGGCTGTCCAGATTAATCTGGACTGCAGGTTGGGAACTAGACAGTAGAGGCCAAATCCTCCTGCCTTCTAAGTCCTCTCAGGAGTGTCTCCTTGGCCATCTTATCCCTGTGTGAGCTGTGACTCCATCACTCACCCTGACAGACTGCTGCAGAAACAAACAACATCCCTCAGCTGCAGTGACTGAGCTAAAGAGCAAACACATCACTGCCTTAGCTGCTTCAGGAAGCAAGGATGACTTCATCTTGGTGACTGCTGGCCTGAGGACTGCCAGGAACACCCACCAGCTCCACAGGGCTTCCCTGGCACTCTGGGGAGGAATGGAAGGCAGGAGCACGGGGAACTCACCTGTCTGAGCCATCCTTCATGTGGACTTTGGCATAAAGGACATCTGTCAYGGCAGGGTCATCGTTCATGTACTCCACTCCTGCCACCTCCACTGTCAGGGGCTGGCCTCCAGTAATTTGGCTAAAATCCAAGAAATCCATAATGTTAAAAAGCAAAACATCACACCAGCTCTTGAAATGCAACACAYAGTGCTTCTCGTGCACATACCAAATATTTAGGCTTACTATGGGAATGAGATTAGATACTCTTTTTGCCACAGTGGGACTTAAATGTTACACAGAGCCTATGGGGCAGTGAAGTCCACTCAGAAGTTCTTCTCTGTCCCCTATTTTTCAGCTTGTTTGCATGCAAAAACCCAAACTCAAAAGTCTCTCTAATTCCTAAAACTCAAAAGCCTATGGCTGCTATTGCCTTATCACCCTAAATGGTAAAAGAATYTGAGTTCATGCATTTGGTGTTTCAGACACACATTAAGTCAACTTGTGAGTGCTCAAAGGCCACCCCAACATGGAGATCTCCATCCACATGTCAGAAAACCCAGCAGAAGGAAATGGTTCAAGTTCTCATTCCAGAGAGGCTCCTGCCTCCCTGTGAAAAGACCAACCATAAAGTCTCTGATTTTTGCTGGGAAAGGTACTTGATACAGARCACAGCTCTGAGTGCAACATGCAGCCAGGAAACAGAGCTGGTTTSAAATCAGCTCCAGCTCTTCCTGCAGGATGTAATATGCACTCCCACACCTGCAAACACCCTGTAGAGTGTACCTGCTTCCCAGCACTCTGCCTCCTTGCCTTGCCCAGCAGAGCATCCTGGGGAGGCTGGTGCCACAGCCAGTGCTCCCTGTGAGTAAGTGATGCCTTGTTTAACACCCAGGGCTCGWGCAAAGAGCAGGGAGTGTCTGGACAGGCAGATGTAACAAACACAAGTTAACGAGGTGAGTGTGACTTTGCTTTGACCTTGTTCACTCCTGTTCAGCTTTTGAGGTGCTCAGCAAAGATTCCCAAGTGAAATAAGCAGCGTGTTTTCCCTTTCCAGTTTAGTTACTGGGAGGGAAACAGCACAAATGTACTATTATGGACATCAAATTAACAGCACTAAAGGTCACATATTCTAAAAAGGGTCAAATGGTCACAGCTACCTTCAGAGGGCACTGCCTGCACTTTAGAAAAGGAAATGAAAGCTAATGAAGGTTTATGTAGGTGGAAGGGAGCCTAATTAATTTTCCAAGTATATTTACTTGGGTGTGGAAGGGGAAATAAACTAAAGGTTACATTCAAGTGTTGATTCCCCCTTCACTAAATGAGACAGGGAGCAATGATTTTCTCGGCATCAGCTCAAGTCACTTATGTGGAAGCTGGCACTTTCCAAACATTGCATTTAGAGCCTCCCCCTGGAAACACACTTGCATTTCTGTTCAACAGCTGAACTGAAACCATCCTTTTAAAGGCAGAGGTATGAATTCTGGCCATGCATTAATTCCCACAGATATTAGCTGGCACAGCGTGGCCAATTCTTCATGCACCRAGGCAGCAAATAAATGAATGCGAAGGATTCGTGCTCTGTGTGCAAAGGCTTTGCAGAAATAAATAAATAAACCACCCCCTCAGGCCATCTTCAATTACCAAGCTGACCAGAGATAAGCTAATTAAGGTGCCACTGGAGCACATTTGCAGCCAAAGCCCCAACATCTGCAGCTGGGTGTTAAGAGGCAGCGAGGCAGCCGCGCTCTCAGAGCAGCACGGACGCTTTCAGGCTGATCACTCACAGGCTCCTGATGGCTCCCCTCGTCCAGGAATGTGTGTCAAGGACACCTCAGCATCTGCTCTGAGGCAGGAGGGAAGTGCCAGAGCCCACTGCAGGCAGCGTGCAAAGGTAAGGGAGCTCAGCCCTCCCTCTGCTGCAGGCAGGGCACAGCGGCAAAAACTGCTCAGGCACAAAGAATGGGGATGCACGTGAGGAAGGGAAGTGAGCAGAGAAGGTTTTCAGGGAATGCTGAGGGTCTGAATCTGAGCTGAGCTACAGATGCTGTAAGGCTCTCTGTGGCTGCTCAGTGATTTCTACTGCCCCATTTGAAACATTTCTAAATTTTTCTAAATTTCTAGAGTTGAGAGAAGACAACTGAGCTGCTCTTCTCTTTGCTGTTCCTCATCAAGCCAGAGTGCTGCTTTCCCCTCCCTCAAGCCCTTGGTGATGACATCCCTCTCCCACCACTTACTCCACAAAGTCCTCTTTGCACTGCTGCAGGAGGTCACAGGCTCTCTGGATCTCTTGTTCATTCAGGAGCACCAGCGTCCCAATTGTCAGGTGAAGCTTTGCAGGGTTCTGGAACAGGCTGCTGCTGACCCCATGATCCTACAAATCARTCCATCACATAGAGGTGTTTTACCTCATCCACACACACCCTGCTCCACCACAGGGATAAACACTACAGAAAGCAGCTACCAAGTCACTGGCATCAATCCCTTTATCTCTGGTCAGTAATGACTCGAAGTTGAAAATTTCTCAGCCTGGTASATGAGCTGCAGTCCCACCACAGCTCCCTGCCTGCTCTTCCATCAGAGCTGCTCAACAGCAGCCTGGAAGATCAGGACAGCAGGCTGCAACTTGGTACCCAGGACTTGCAACACTCACTTGAATTGGGGTTTTTGGGAGGAGACTTCCACAGGTGTCGACGCAGCATCTGCTACCAGCAACGAACTCAACATGAGCCAGCTCAGATTTAAAACTTCAATCCATTTCTTGTGCAATAAAGCTGAGACCAGCTGTAGTGACAAGCTCTAAATGGTCTCTAAATCCTGTCTAAACACAGGTTGCACCTCACAACAGAAGCACAGCTAATACCAGCTCTGATAATTATATTTTTCTTCTTCCCATACACCCTATAGTTTGCTGAGGTGAATTAAGTTTAAATTCCCTTTATAAGAAGAGCTGTGTGTTGTTGCTGGGGAGGAACAGCTCCCAGGTGGAGCAGTGGTTACATCCAGCTTTAAGAAACGTGCAATTCTGTTCTAGGATACTTGTAAAAATACCTCAAGGATGGTTAACACACCCATATTAAAACAATTATTTCCACTTAGTGGCCGCTTCCCATCAGCGCATTAAATAACCTCCAATTTTAACTCCAGAAGAAGCCAACTTGCCAGGCCATGGAAGCCTTTCTGCATCTGAAAAGAGTGCACCAGCTGAGAACAATAGCTTTCAAGTTTCTACTGTGCTCCAGAGTTTGAAATAAAACCTTTCAGACGTTTAAATGCTGCAGTATSTCAGCCTGTCAAGAGTTTCATGCCCCACATCTCGCTCAGCATTTTTCATGCCTAATGATCACATGCAGACCCTTCTTTACAGCACAGCTTATGAGCTGGACTAGGGACAAGGCAGGCTGCAAAASAGAGGGCAGGGGCTTGCTCCAGCAGCCACAGCCTGGCAAACACCAGAGATGGCCCCATCTCACTTCTTCCTACCTTCCCCTCCCTGCAGTAAAAGCTTTGTGGCTTCCTTTAATTCATGCTGCTGTTCACATGCATGACAGGACATGATTCCTCTCTGTCAGCCTTTTTTCTCCAGTGATATCTGCAGTCAGAGAATATCTGGCCCTTCACAAAACAACAGCTTGGGTAACAGAACCTGGGAGAAGGTTTGATTTAACCTTCCCAGGGACAACCAGCCKAGGTCACAGAGTGCACAGATGAGGTACAGCAACACAGCCCTTTGCAGGTCAGAAAGCCAAAGCCCTGCCCTCATTTTCTGCCCCAGCACAATTTGTGCTGTAAACAAGACCCTGCCCCAAAAGCAGCATTTTCCCCTGAGGTTTTCAACACCTGAGTGTGGGCTGAGCTGACAAACGATGGCACRTCACCTCCACGAGCCACACTACTGCTGCTGGGGAGCTCAGCAGGGAAGGGCAGTGCACAGTGAGCAGGCCCAGACCTAGATAATCCTCCTGCTTTACTCCCTAGCATTTCAGGCAGCTCCTCAAAACCCTGCTTACACTCCCTACTCTTTCACAGGCCAGCAGATCCCACTTCTCCCACACATAAAATAGATGCTGCGTCAGAGCTGGCTCTCCCTGGAGCAGCCAGTGTTCCTGGGGGTGTCTCAGCAGCCCTTCCTGGCTGGATGCTGCTCACCAGGATGCAAAAAGGCTGGAACTCAATTACTCCAACCCCAGATCATGATGTGTGATCAGCAATCACTGAGTCACCTCAGGGGAACCTGCCCTACTAATATATCTACAAAAATTTACTGTTCAAACCTGGGCTCTTTAAGATGTATTGAGAGGCAGGAAGAATRATCCCTTTATGCACTATCCATATGTGGTGACTGTCCCTTTTAGCTTATGCCTCTCCCTAACACTGCCCTGTCATGGTCAAAAAAACCCGACTCATTTCCACTCATTTTTTCTCCCTCCTGCTACCAAAGACCTCTACCTCTGCTCTCCTTCTTTAGAAGGAACACAGAAAAGATTTTATCTGGGGTCTCCAACTCCTTGCAAAGCCCAATCACATTGTCCCTCCAAATGTAAGACCCTGTAGTAGGGAAACCCTAAATTACAACACACTTCAGCCCAGGGATCAAGCTCCTTAGCCCTTCCACCCTGGCCCTGCCCTCTCTGCTGTTTTAAGAGCTCCCAATGTTTGCAGACAGATTTATGTTTTTCAGGTTTTCTTTCCTCAAGAGCAGGATGCTGCATGCCAGCTATGTGCCCTGCACCACCCTGATGCACAAACAAAGGAGTGAGCCAGGAAAACAGTATTTGCACAGGATTGACTGAAGAGCTACAGGCTCAAAAACCCCTCCCACTTTCTGTCCCTTCCACTCTGAGATAAAACACCTCATTAGCAAGGTTTGGCATTTACAGGTTGCCATATATGACAGCAATCATGTTTCCTTTCCCTGCTACATCTGCAGCCTGTTCAGTCTGCAAACACTGCCCAGCTCTCCAAGACCYAACTGTGATTTTTCACAGCAATGTTTCTGTAAAGCCTCTTCCCTTTTCCACCTGCATGCTCAGACAGACAGCTCAGCTCTCCTCACTCTGTGAGCGAGAGGAGACTTCCAAGGTCATCCAGCTGTCCAGACCTCCCACTGCACCACATCAGTGATGAGMCTGTCCAGGTGAGCCACCTCCCCATATTTAGATTAAATTAACCTAAAAGAACCTCCCCTCAGCCCTGCTTCATTTCCCTGCCAGCCCTGACTGTACAGCATGAACAACACCTGAAGTGTTCTGTATTTCACCACAAGGTTTAYCTTCTAAAAGCATTTAAAGACACACACAGAAAAAACTTAGAAAGCATATACCTACCAACAAAATGCTATAAAATATAAATGAATGGTTGTCATGGTAACTGCTTCAGAGAGAAACAGAGTCCCTCACAAATRCTCAATGGCCAGAAGAGATTCTCACACACACAACATACACATACACACCTGCTCCTTTCCCTTCCTTGCCATTATTATCCCTCATTCAAAGGCTGAAGTTCACCTCATTCTGTGATGTTTTGCACCAGGTAGAGAAACACCCCACTTCTGTCACTGAAACCCATTCAGATTTCCTCAAGTATTCTGAGAAATCCCATTGCTTTGGACAAATCTATAAGCTTTTTTATTGCTCTGTGAGGCACAGTTTTGAATTACTGTTTTTCATTACTGATGTGCTTTCTAGCAGACCCTGCTGTGAGATAAAGTGGTATTAGAGTGGCATTACTGGCTGGAGGAGTGATTGAGAGAGGCACGGGGCTGCACTGCACTCCTCCAACTAACAGGAAGCAATAAATATATCTAGAAACCCTTCTGCTAATACCAGGAGAAGGAAGGGCAGAAAAATAAAGCACTATACATTCCTAAGCTAAGCATATGCAACCCCCTGAATACCTGTTACTGACTGAGTTGTACATTTCAAACWGAAAATTGAAACTCTAGAGCTGATGTAAGCAGTGCCGGGAACATTTCAGGCCCTTACGGGATTTGGAGCTGTCCAGACACAGAACAAAAACTGCAGGACAGACAGACGGACAGGCAGGAGGAGGAAAGATGAACATGGCCAGTATTTGGTCTCAGCACTTCTCTGACCAAGGCTGGATTGCTGCAGTTTTCTGAGACAAGGAGAACGTGAAGGTTTGCAGGCAGCTCCTTCCAAATGTGACTGACAGCACTTGAGGAACGCACAAAGTCTGTGAACCTGTTTTTAAGAGATGGCAGACAACCCCCCTCCCCTAGAGATGCAAACTGACATTTAAGAGTAAACAAGAGACACACAGTGTGACAGACAAGTTCAGGAGGGGTTTGGAGAGCAAGTAGCATCACCAGTGGAGGAGGGCTGCAGAGATGCAACCCACCAAGGAGGCARGAAAATTGAGTGTTCTGCAGGGAGAAGGGCTGGTCCTGGGTGAGCCTGTTGTGCTGCAGGATTGAAAACACTGGAGGAGAGCACAAACAACAGCATTGCCTGCAAAGGTGGATAAAACACACATCTGAGAAACTGAAAGGACTTAGAAAGGTCCTTAGAAGACTCATCCAATACCAGAGCAGCCAGAAGCCAGCAGGTGTATGGGATAGACTGAGGTTACTGCAGCAGGCAAGGCCACAGGGAGGGACCACAGAGATCCACAGGGCCTACTGGCAGACAGCTGGAGGAGGAGGAGGAGGATCAAATACCTGGAGTCCAGGATGCCAAGCCTTCAGGCAGAGCAGTGCCAGATTCCCAGGAAGGCCAGGTGAAAGGGCTGCAGCAGCCATAAGCCCAGGCAGAAGGGGATAAAGGGCAAGAGAAAGCCCATGCTGAAATAAACAGCCTCACTCCAGAGCCAATGGCACAAGCAG
>JACDOX010000184.1:1129115-1162645 GCA_014549065.1 Cardinalis cardinalis | reverse complement strand
CTCTCTCACTGTACCATGGTGGGTCCCACACAAGGACTGGAAGCAGAAACCAACAGAGGGAGCGAGGCCATCACTGATGCCAGCCCCAGGTCCCAACTCTCAGTCTAGCCTACACCCTCCCAGGCTAATGTTTCCATCCCCCTGCCTGCAGGGCATTCCTTTAATCAAGGTGAGCTTTAATAAAGGTAGTGCTGCYGGCTAATGAGGAGAGATCATCCTCCTAGCCTGAGGGAAAGGTTCTCCTGGCATTGCACTGGCTAATCCCTGGAACTGCTGGCCAATTTCAGCTGTATTTAATGTCAGGTGATAGAAAGCTCTTAAGGTGTCAARGAATTAAGCAGCTGGGAGGAGAACAGGGGCTTAAATCCTGACTGCCAGGAAAGACAAGACTGCAAAGACAGCTCATTTCTGCTCTTGGAGATGAAACAACTGACGTGCAAGTGACCATGAGAACTTGAGCAAGAACTCATATCTCCCCAGATGTCAGATAATTCACACCCATGGCATGAAGACATAGGAAACTAAACTTCTTAAGCTGCGTTATCTGCAAGATAACACAGTTTAAGAAGTTTAATTTTCCCCTTAGCAAGGCACCAGAAGAAGYGATGGAGATGAAAGTGAAGAGTATCAGCCCACAGAGACCTGCAATGTGTCTGCAATGCAAGCTGCAGCAGCCACAGAGAGACCTCTCTGCTGCCTAGAGATGTCCTGCAGCAGACACAGAGGCCATGGCACCTTAATAACACCATTCCCTGTGCACTGACACACCACTTCTGTCAGCCCAGAAGCACACTAAAATAAACCAGGGAATGCAGAGCTTTCCCTTCATTTTCTTCCTCATTTCCCTATGCCTAACTATTTCCTGCTCCTCCCAACACAAGATCTGAAGGCAAGTAGGAGTGCTGTCAGCACAAAGTCTCCTGGGGAAGAAGGGAAGTGATGAGATTTGCAGGATGGCATGTGCTACCAAGTCATTCTCACTCAGCTCTGGCAATGACACCCATCTTCCTGCACTGGCAGGAGCCAAAAGGAAAGTAAAACAGAAGCAGCAGCAAATTTGTAACTTCTTACCTAATTTCATGGTTACGTAAAAATCATATAAAATTTAGACMGGTCCACCACATTATTTAGTGACTTTCCTGTTAAAAACAAAAAACCCCAACCCTCTTTTGGAACTTAGTGAATTGTTAGTAGAGATTTTTCTAGATGGGAGGATATGCAAGTAAACCATTCCACTTTTCAGAAAAATTCACAACAGCACTCAAGAAATTCACAGCAGACCTACTAACTTAAGTTACAGGCCTATTGAAAACGCATTCCTAGGAAACAGAATAGGAAGGAAAATTTTCAAGGAAAATGCCAATAAATGAAACAGCACACTAATCCTCATGCGGACCCCTACCTTTGAGCACCTGTGCAGCACCTCCTCCTTGAAGTGCAGGAAGCTCTGCTGGATGGCAGGCTGGTTGAGGGGCAGGGACAGGAAGTGTGTGAAGGGCTGCCTCCTGCGGAAGCTGTCCAGGAGCACCTCGAGCCGCGTCCGCGCCGAGATGACCCCGCTGCGCTGCTGCCCCGTGATCACTGCAGGCAAACACAGCATCAACGGCCCCTCTGCTTCCCTGAAGCTCTCTGCTGTTAGTCCCAGGCTCCCGAGGAAGCAGCAGGAATCAAAGCCCCCAGCCATGCACTGAAAAACCTGCCAGACTCCCTGCTTGACTTAAAATGCCTGACGCGGCTGTGCTTTGCTCAGCAAAGACAGGGTGATGCCATCAGAAGCATCCCTCTGCTCTGAGGGCCTAAAAAACACTGAGAGCCCACCAATTCAGGGACCCTTCAGATTTCAAGAGCATTATTTCAAGTTTTCAGATAGGCAGTCAGAGTGAAAATGCCATGGAAATCTATCAAGGATCAAGACTGTCTCTGTTATTTGTGTGTGCACTTCGAGGCACCAAACAGAGAACACTTGAGCTCAAAAGGAAAGAACAGCAAGCAGCAAAATTTCCTTGGCTTCCTATAATCCCATGTTTTCAACATCTCTCAACCTTCCTAACAGTCCTTCACAGCTCTTGGGAAGAAGTCAAGACCCACTCCTTGAGAAGCACCACCGTGTTCCTGTGCAGCATCACAGTGGGATCCTCCCAGCATTTCCTCCTCATAGCTCTGTCACAAACATCCCTGTGCCAGAAATCTCTGGAGCATSCCCTAAGGAACTCTCCAAATACCCACTCTGGCAGAACCCACAAGGGTCAGCCCTGATGAGCAAGGTCTCCTTTCTTTTTAAATCCCTGGAAGTGATGAGAGGGAACATATGGTACAAGAAGCACTGGGATCTAGTGCCAGCACCAGAAAGTCACGAATGTCATCCCAACCCTTCTCATATTAAAGCATGTGCAGATGTTTATTTTGCACACAGACAGACAAGCATTTCTCTGAATGCTTATTTCAGTTTCTTGTTGATGGAATACTATTTTAAAAGCAAAATTAAGAAAAAAAAATACAACACAYTCAGGACCCAAGTTCTCAGGCCATTTAAGGCCTAGAAGTGACTTAAAAAAAAAAAACCCAAACCTGACACTGTTTAATAAGGATTTATAGACAATAAAAATAAGCTTAGGAGAAAAGTGAAGTGACTTTCCCAGGGCCAAAAAGTGAGTCAGGGCTGTGTAAGAAGTAGGAATTAAAGGGAAAACACCTCCAGCACCCCCTCCCTGCTTAAACTGTGTTTGTGCAAGAGCAGATAAAAGCACATCCATTTTGTGGCTATGGATTTACTCACCAATTTCTCCTTCCACTCCAGGCTTGGGAATGCTGATGGAGGTTCGAGTCTCTGTTTCTAGCCTCTTCTTGGTTTCTCCTTTCTTCCCAATGATGTACCTGGAGGCACAAAGTGCAAGAGTTTCCCTCACACAGTGACACTGAGCCACTCTCCATCAYGTGTGTCCAGAGCTGGAGCCTCTGTGCTGGAGGGATGCACACACCCAGCTCCATGGGCAGGCACAGAGGTGATGCCCAGGACCTCACAAATGTCCAGCCTGGGACAATGCTGAGCTGTGRCTCACAACTGGTGGTTTAAGTTAAAATAAGTTGGTAGGGCCACAAGAGCTCTTCCCACCACATCCTCTCCATCAGCTGGGTTATCTCTTTTCCCATTATCCCAGCTGAGGAAGAAATAAGGGCTCTTTTTCTGCTTTTTGCTTTGCTCAAGGTAGTCATTTGCCAGCATCCAAACACACAATGGGCCACTTTTCCTTCTCTAYATTTCAGCAAAACTATCTAACTAATAGAACTGTCAAAAATAACTAGATAAAACTTTGAACACTACAGGTTCCCCAGCGAACAAGGGACTGGAGTCAATAGCCAATTCCAGTCGTGTGTGCTTGCTTTGAAAGCTCCCACAAACTTCCCCCTGCCAGGCTGCTTGCTCCAGCTCTTCCTCCCCTTCCTTCTCCCAGCCTCCTCGACGCTTTTATGTTCAAGGGAAGAGATGTTCAAAGCCTCTCCTGCCAGCCAGCAAGCACCACCTGCTGTCCCCCCTCCCAYGGGGCTGGTGAGGAGTCAAGCGAGGCCCAACCGCACTTCAAGGCGTTGCCAATTTCCCCTTCCCCAGCGCTCCAACCCCGAGCACATCCCAGAGATCCAAACCTCCATAAATAAACATTCTGCGCTCAACTTCTTCCCCCAGCTGGCTGCAAACGCAACAAACCACAGGCTCACTTGTACAAGGGGCTGGGAACCTCCAGCCGGCTCTGGAAGCCTCGCTCGGTCTCCTCCACCACGAAGGCATCGCAGGGCTCGTCCGCGCACTCACCGGGGCCTGCCGGGAAAACCACGTCTGCCAACTTTGGCAGGGCTCTATGGAGGACAGCAGTCTCCTGCCAGCCTTCTCTCAAGGTGAAATGAAAGAAGGAATGGGCTTCTCTCTGCTGTGGATAACTGCTTTGTATTTAACACCTCACTACCAGTAATGACAGCTTCTAAATCCGGCCGGCCGAGGGAGGCGCAGCAAGCAGGTAGTTACAGCCCAGGTTTTTTCTCAGCTGGAGTTTGAGCAATTCCCACACGGTGGGAATGGTCTCTTCTGGCAGCCAATTCAGAAATTTAAGGCTGCAGATGAAGACAGAGGAAAGGTGAGGATAGTTTTGGTCTGAGGGTTCAAGCCAGTGATTTAGAAACAGATGCACCTTTCATCTGCAGGCTTTTGGGCTGTTCTCAGATCAAACAGAACASCCTGGAAGAATCCCTGCTTCCTATTCCCTTTCCAACACAAGCAGGGATGAATTTGAATGGAAAGCACCTGGTTAAAGCTTAGTGCAATCCACGGGAAGGCAAGGTGGGAAGAGAAACAGGACACAACCACCACACCCCCATCTGAAAAGTAACACTGGAGCTTTTCTGTGYCCACAACACCTCACACACAACTACAGCAAAGATACAGGCAGAAAGACAAAGGAAAACACACCAGGACAGCAAGAATTTTGTCCCCAAAAGGCCAGTTTTAAAGGCACAAACATTGCAAGGACACAGGGTCTTTAGCAAGCAGCTGCCATGCCAGCAAATAAAGACAGTAAGGGAAAAAAGGAAACCTGGGAARAACAGATCTACACAGCTCATCTGGTTTTCCCTTTTCCTGCAGTTCTTCCACAGTCAGCAGGAAAACGGAACAGTCAGCAGCACAGTCAGCCAACCCACTTGGGATAACTGGGACTGCTTCCACTTTGGGCAGCAGACTCATCAGGGACCAACACAAAGCCTTCCTCTCCCTCCTGAACACCTCAATCCGCCACATGGGCAGGTCTCCGTGCCCACAAAGGCATCAGAGGTGACTCTGAGAGCTGCCTAGGTCCCCAGTGCTGATGTTTACACCCCCTGAGCATCACCCCTTACCTGCACAGAAGTCCTCCTCCTCCTCGTGTGGGAAGGGCTGCTCCTGCACGAGGTTTTTGCGGTACACTCGGCCCCCGATCCTTATCAAGGGGGGCCGCAGCACATCCATCCTGCTCCTCCTCCTCCTACTGCAACAACACAGACAGCTCTGCCAAGCCAGGCCAAGGAAAAGCTCCTTTCAGTGTTTCCTKGCACACTRGGTTGACCTTAAAGCTCAGCTCGTCGCAATGCCCTGCCAKGGGCACCTTCCACTATCCCAGGCTGCTCTGATGGGGCAGCCACAGCTTCCTTGAGCCTTGCCACCCTCACAGGAGAACAATTTMTTTCTAACATTCAATCTCAACCTCYCCTCCTGGAGCTAAAAGCTCCTCCRTGTAGTTTTCAGAAAGGCAACACCTCCTCAAACCTTACGTGTCTCAGTCACAGAGCAATTTGATGAGAAGTCACAAGCACATAAAGCACAATCCAGTGGAAGCAGGAAACTTAAGCAGTGTGAGCTATGTAACTCTGAAACTCACAGGTTTCAGCTAAAAGTCACTGTAACCTCAGGCAATGTGACTTTTCATAGTTTCTTTGGGCTTTAGCTGGCACTGAGTTAAAAATGTTCAGAGTGGAGAACATTTAATGGTGCTAATACACAGACCCAGCAGTGTTCTGTCATAGGCTTCACATCTCCAGCAATAAATTTCTATATTCACTGGCATGGTTCATTTAATATTGGATCTCAAKTTTAAACCAGAATCTGTTACTCAGAAAATAAAGTTTCCACCCAAAAATTCAGAAGGATTCTGAATTCTGGATTCAGAAGGATTCAATTCCTTTGTCAGAAGGATTACCTGTTCACTGCAACAGAACGGGAAAAAAATAAGAGCTTGCCTCAGAAGCAAYCAGCATTTATCACAGAGAGTGACATCAGGCTGAGAAGGTTAATCTTAATACTTCTCCCCTCAGTTCRAGCCCCACCTTTTGAAATGACTCACAATCATCTGAACTTACAGGCACAATAAAAACCATTACACTTCAATAAAAGTAATAATTCCTGTGGCTGAAGGGAAGAAGTGCAGAGGCCAACTGTGCACAATGATGGGAAAAGCCATGAAAAATCAGCCGCTGGGGCTTTTGCTTCCACGCAGGCTTTTTTTGCGGGGGTGGGCGGGTTGTTTTTAACACGTTAATGTCACATTTTTTGACACAAGGACCTCTGCAAAGCGAGCAGCGACAGCGGGAGGCAGAGCGCAGCTGGGGCTGCTCCTGACGGCGGCATCCAGAGGGGCTCCGCGGGAACCGATTCCAGGCCAGCCGGGGAGGGCGGCAGGGCCCGCACCGCGCAAATTCCCGGGGCGCTGAGGGCACTGCAGCAGCAGAACCCCTCGGCTTTACGCTGACACCGCTGCGGGAAGGCGGCGACAGCAGCGAAGCGTCCCCGTCCCCTTCGCCGCCGCCATTTTGTCCCCGCTCCCCCCTCAACCGCGTCCCGGCGGAAGTGGCGCGCGCCCCGCCCCATCATGCACCGCGAGCGCGGCCACGCGCGCCGCCCGCACCGAGCCGCCGTCCGGGCTCCCCGGGTGAAGGAGAGAAGGTTCGGCAACGGGACCGGGGAGCGCCGGGAGGCGGCGGCGGCCCGGAAGGTGAAGGGCGACGGCATGAGCGCGCGGGGAGGGCGGAGGCTGCGGCGGCGCGTGGGCTCCGCACTCACCGGGAAGCGGCTCGGAGGGGCCATGGGCGGGAGGGCGGGGAGGAGGCGTCGCCTGTGTGGGGCGTGGTCACACCGTTTTGGGGGCGTGGTCCCGCAGGGGCGGGAGCGCGGGGCTCYCCGCCCCCCAAGATGGCGGCTCCTGAGGCGCCTGAGGCGTTGACTGGAGGTTCCTGTAACAGGCCCAGGCATCGCCCTGACCTGCCGCCTCCTCTCCTCTGTGTTTGTTTAAAATAAACCCCCTGCAGCCACACTTAGGAATCTGTCGGGTCTGCGAGCCCCGGCTGGCATCGTTTCAGCGCAAACCTCCCTTGCGAGCAGGGAGCTGAGCCTGAGGGTTTGCTGAGGGAGGTGTTGCTGGATGTAGCGTGGCAAAAATAAAAGCTGGCTTTATGCAGGCGTTTTTCGTTACGGCCCCTAAGCCCCCAGCCTCCTGTGAGCTGCTGTTTTCTGTGGTGCACACAGTAACCTTGAGCACTCTTGGGAAACTTACTTACAAGGGATGGAGGAGCTGGACAAAGAGAACGGCTTCGCACTGACAGAATGGGAATATAGGTGGGATATTGGGAAGGAATTATTCCCTGTGAGCCCCTGGCACAGGGTGCCCAGAGCAGCTGTSGCTGTCTCATCCCTGGCAGTGCCCAAGGCCAGGTTGGATGGGCTTGGAGCACCCTGGGATAGTGGAAGGTGTCCMTGCCCATGGCAGGGGATGGAATGAGATGAGCTCTAAGGTCTTGAACCCCCATTTTCTCCACAAAACCCTCGAGTGCTTTCCAAGGGCACTGTCTGTGTACCCTGCAGAGCCTGCAGCAGTGTACTAGATACGATAACAGAAGTGAATTAAATGGGCAGGATAATTTGGAAGTGCTTATAAGTATTTGKAGGAGCAGCAAGTGCTGTCACTGATAAGGGCCAAGTGACACCTTTTGTACTATCAGAGAGGGACACGAGGAGTTTTAATTCCCACGTTGTGACAAACCCAATACCTCTTAAAAACAAGTCTGAGAAGAGAGAGTGCGAGAGGCAGCCGGAGTTGTGCTGCACAGGCAGATGGACCCTCAGGCACCGCCAGTTTAAGTGAAATGCAATGTTTTAAAGGCAAAAGCACGTGTGGAGTGATGCAGAAAGCAGCTGCTGCGGGTTAGGCACGGCGTGGCTCCCTGCAGGATGTGCTGCTGGAACTGGCAGTCCCGCAGCCTTCCAGGTTTTATGAGGCAGCCGCGCTTCTGTGTTTGTGCTCCTGGAAACGAGGAGGAAAGAAAGGAAAGAAACCCCGCCTTTTATGGCCCTGGGCAGCGGGACAGGCGCCAGGGCAGCTGAAGGCCGGCGAATTCAGGCCAGCAGCCTGCACCTCGTTACTTTGTGCACACTCTGGATGAATTCCCAGGGGAATTCCGAGGGGTCGGAGCGGGGGTTGCCTTCAGTGTCGGGGTGTGACAGCTCCGTGCCCACAGCGGCCACAGGCAGCTCTCCCACACTCACAGGGCAGCAGGGGCRGCTTCATCCTGCCCCTCACTGCCTTCATCCCTCCTCGGGGGACTCCTTCCTAACTGCTGCTCTTTGTCCTGGCAGGCTGGCCCGGGGTGCCATGGCAGCCTCCTCCTCGTCCTCCTCGGCCGGCGGAGTCAGCGGCAGCTCCGTGACRGGCTCGGGGTTCAGCGTGTCGGACCTGGCGCCGCCCCGCAAAGCCCTCTTCACTTACCCCAAAGGAGCTGGGGAGATGCTGGAAGGTGATTGCTGCTGCCCTTCTCCTTCCCCACTCCTCCTCTCGTTGCTGAACTTCCCACTCTGCTGGCAAAAGCCGGAGTTAGAAAGGAAGCACCGGGGTTTGGTTGGTCCCAGCTTTCCCACCAGTCCATGAAGATTTTTCTGGCTGTCACCTCCTTTTCATCTCCATGACAACACTTCAGACCAGGAAGCATCTACCTGAAAGGGAACATGACGGTGTTAATTGCTCATTGTTAGCTAATCCTTTGATGTCGGGCAGGGGTTGCTGCGGGGATAGCTGAGACAGGAATATTTTTCTTGGCAGAAGTAGTAATTTTCTTGGTTTGGGTTGGATTTGACTGGGTTAGTCCAGGAGGCAGCTTGTCTCCCTGCCAGCCTGCATCTGGGTGCCCGAGCCCTGCCACCAGCTTCATGGGGATCGTGCAAGGAGAAGCCCAGCAAGCGCTGGGTGAGGGAGGAAGGGCAGGTCCTCSAGGTGACAGGGTTAAACCTGTGTCTGCTCCCCTTGAACTTCCCTTGTCACCGTGGGACGGCTGGAGTGTCCCCATGGCAGCCCAGGGCAGCTGGGAGCTGCTGGCTGTGCCGTTGAAGGGTTGTTTTTATTACACATTAGAGCCCATATGCCAGGCTATTGAAGCAATTATGACTAAAGGTTTGCTCACAGAACTTAACAAGCCCTCAAAACAAATTAAAGTAATGAAGCACTTCGTGTTACCAAATAGACAGGCAGCTGTTCCTCCTGAGAGCCACTCGGCAGGACAGACAGGGAGTTGGAGGAGAGAATCCARCATTTAGGTTGGAAAAGGCCTCAAGACCATCGGGTCCAGCCTGTGACCAGTCCCCACCTTGTCAACAGCACCAGAGCACTGAGTGCCACGTCCAGTTGTTCCTCACAAACACCTCCAGGGACAGTGACTCCACCACCTACCTGGACAGCCCCTTCCAATGTTTTTCCATGAAAAAGTTCTTGCTGATGTCTCCACCATGTATTTGGGGCAGCACTTGTAAGAGAAAGCTCTGAGCATGGTGAAACTCCAGCCCTTCCCTGGGGTTCAGCTTTGGATTAGATTTTCCCAGAGTTTTGGCTTTGCAACTGCTCTCCACATTGTTGTGGCACAGAGCTTTAAGTGGATTGTGCTTTGGGCTGACCTCTTTACCAGGATCACAGCAGTTCGCCTGCTCTGGGTGGCAGCAGCAGCCAAACACTGTCCCTGTTGCAGGAAGCTCTAGTTTGGCTTTTGAATTTCTGACACCAAAGGTGATACACTCATTCTTTCACCAGGCAGCTGCCAGTGGAGAAGCTGCAGTTTCCTCTTCAAAAATTCCCACTGGCTGACTGATTTTTATTGCTGCTTTGGCTATCTCGCTTGTTTCTAAATAAACCCATATGTATTTTGGGGTTTTTTAGAAGGAGGCAGTATAAACTATGTCAGTGCTTGGTACACAATTAGCTATGTTTCCCAGATTGTTTTATTTCTGAGTCACTTGCATGATCAATTACTGACTTGGATGGCAAGATACACATTATTTGAATCTCTGTGTAGGGTTATGGTCTGACCCCGTGGGAAATCCTAAAGAGTTCTAAGGACACAAGTGTCTGAGCCCTGAGGGAATCAGAGACTGCCATAACATTACCTGGCTTCTCCCTAGCTTAACTTCTATTTAAAATGGACTAAAATTGCTTGTCAGAGGGGATGTAACAGAATTCCACCTGGGATCTCTTCCCAGGCAGCATCAGGAACCAGCCAAAGCCCTGTGCAGGGGCTGTG
Source organism: Cardinalis cardinalis (assembly GCA_014549065.1). NCBI lineage: Eukaryota > Metazoa > Chordata > Aves > Passeriformes > Cardinalidae > Cardinalis > Cardinalis cardinalis. The sequence continues at coordinate 1,152,571 of JACDOX010000184.1, read as the reverse complement.
GTCAGCACAGGGGAAAGAGTTGGAATGAGGCAAGAGTGAACCCACACCTCAAACATAAAAACAGGAGGTCAGGGGCTCTGAAGGCTGCTCAGCCTCAGACTCTGGGGTTCAGCCATCTCCTTTTTCTATTTACAGATGGCTCTGAGAGGTTCCTCTGCGAGTCCGTGTTCAGCTTTCAGGTTGCATCAACACTGAAGCAAGTGAAGCACGGTAAGCGCCGGCCGCGCGGCGGGGGCAAAGCCTGCCCTGCTCTGGGCTGTCAGCCACAAGAAAGCAGAGTGAGTGCTCAGTCAGGCCACCACTGAGTCCTTTTGCAAGCCCTGTGCAAAGCGCTGGGAGCCCGCAGAGGCGGGGTGGGAACGGGCTGTGCCTCCCGAAGCTTGTTTATCCCTGGCTGTGCGGCAGCRCAAGGTGAGGCGGGAGGAGGAGGAGGCTCTGGGCAGGAAACGCCCACGCTCTGATCCCGGCCCGGCGCTGACTGTCTCTCTGGCCTGGGGCAGAGGGACGCTCCATTCCACCTTTGTTTCTCTGCTGAGCCCTCGTGGCCCTGGCAGGGTCAGGTGAGGTTTCCAGAGTCACTGGGGAGGCGGCCACGCGTGGCGTGGCGTGGTGTGGCGTGACAGGGCTGAGTACACTCCCTGCCTCCCCAGGGAACAGCCTGACGTCCTGTTTGAACCTCTGCTTCCCTGCCAGGCCCTTTGCCCTCACCCAGGTGCCTGTGACCCAGCCGTGGGCTGGGCTGTGTCACAGCTTYGGTTCTCACAGAGCCCAGCAGCAGATCCTGTCTGCTGCTCGAGGGTCACATCCTCTCTGGTCCCCACCTCTCGTCAGCCAGAATGGTACTTCCACCTGTTGTCTCTGAGTGGAGAGGTTTCCTGTCCTCCTCCGGCTGTGGGGGTGTGCAGCAGCTTGCAAGGCCATGATCCTGTATTTCTGCACCAGAAAGCMCAGCTCAACTCCAGAGCCATTGTTTCCAGAGCTCTGCTGTGGCTGTAGCTGCCAGGGGCTGCTACACAGCCTGGCACCCCAATAGACACCAGCCTTTGGAAGTGTGGAGCACCTCCCTGTTTGCTCCCTGTAAGAAAGTGGAGGGCTTAAAAAAAAAAAGATCGAGGTAATCATTTTTTGGCTTGTTTGTTTGACAGTGCCCAAAAGGGTGCAGGAGGTGGAGTGAGAACAGTCCCTCTTAAAGCACCCACTGCTGCAGTCAGCATAAATCACACAGAGTTTATGTTACGCCTCTTGCTAGCCCTGGGCCGTCTCTCCAAGAGGCTGCAGTGAGCTTCCAGCACTGTTAGACTTCCAGAGAACTGGAGAAGGGATGTTCCCATCTCTGCACCACTGCAGCACATCTAACTTAAAATGGACCCTGTGTGCCCAACTGGTTATAAATAAACCTGAGAGGAAGATGTTGTCTGGGGACCTTCCTCTCATCAGCAGGCTCTGGTTGCAGAGCCTCTCTGCCACACTCATCCAGGTCCTCCTCCAAGGACCTTCATCAAAAGCACAGTTCCTCCTGCTGCACCCAGCCCTACCGTGGGCTGACCAAGCCCTCTCTGAACTTCTCTGTTCTTCTGCACTATAAATATTTATGCTTTATGAAATGAGCTTCATCCTGTTTTCACTCCCATACACTAATGGGCCTGGTGTTTCCCTGTTGGGACTTGAATGTACATGGCACGGGCAGGGATGGGTAAACACACAYTGGGGCAGAAAAGCCTGTCCCTGCTTTCTCCTCGCTGTTTGCACAGAGTGGGTTTCAATTCAAATGGGCTCTGTGGGTTTTATTCTGCCCTGCTCCCCACTGACAGCTGGGAATTTGCATCTAATTGAAAGGTTTAATTGCACTGCCATTGCAAACCACAGTTACCTTTGAACTCCTCGCAGATCAACAAGTCGCAAGGATGGAAAAACTTGCCGGTCTGGTGGAGGAGCTGGAGGCAGATGAGTGGAGGTACAAGCCAATAGAGCAGCTCCTGGGATTCACTCCCTCCTCAGGCTGAGCGTGTCTGGATCGCTGCTGTCAGGGAGCAGAAGAAAAACGTTCCCTGGCCYGGTTTCAAAACACCCCCCATCTATCAGACGCTGACAGCTGCATCGGCAGGATGGGGCTTTGGGTTTTTTTGAGAGTGGGGATCCCCAGTAAAGCTGCCAATAAACGGAAATTACGAAATTCTGTAGGTCCTTACAGGCTGGCAGGGCTTGGTTTCTGTAACTTAGAAGGCAGGATCAGCTGTACAGCCCCTGGATAATCTCTGTGTTGTTTACGGGGGGGCACACAGGCAGTGTGGCTGCGGGGAGGGCGCCTCGTAACTCGGGCCGGGGTTCCCGCTGGAGCGCAGCCGGAGCGCTGGGTGAGCAGGGAAGCCCTCTGGAACAAATGCCAGAAGCCCTCCTCAGCCCCTGCCGTCCTTCTGGGGGATGGACACAAACTGTCCCAGGGCTGGGTGAGGGGCCAGTGGTGTCACCTCCTCCAGCAGTGCCTCGGCCATTGCCCAAGCYGTTCCCTCTTCATCGCCGTTTCTCTGGTAGCGCTGGCAGGACACTGCTCGGTCTTTGAATACCCTGAAACTTTGTCCTCTTTGTTCTGTATTAGATTTCTCTGTGACAATAAAATAACTCTGTCTTTGAAACTCTTTATCTGGTCTGATGAGGGAAACAATCAGCTGTTTGGGAGTTAAGGAGGTTTARTGAAGCTCAGAGGCAGATCGACTGTCATGATGGAGACTGAAGTTCAGTGTGAGAGGAACCAAACCATGCTCAAAAGTGGCTTAAGTCAGATTTGAATCCCGGTTTAACTCAGCCRGAGGAGAAGACCCTGGTTTTAAACCATCCATTTTAATAATCTTGTTTTTTGGTTGTACTTCTGTTCTTGGAGGGAACTGGATTTCCATGTTCTGGCGTAACCATTTCAACATGTTGATTTTCCATGGATGAGAGCCTTCGCCCTATGGCTCTGCTGGCCAGCAGGGGGTAGGAGCAGCACCGTATGCAAACAATTATTTGATTTACTGCTCCAGATGCCTAATTTTTCCATTTTCAACATCTCACTTACGAGACGATTGTATTTTTTTACTCGCTATTTCAGCCCAGCCACATCTGCATTGAAACAGATTAACTGGGATCCGTTCCCATTTCAGMTCACCAGCAATTAGCTAAAACCGAGGGGGAGAAGCACACAGGCACCTTCTGTGTGTGCTGCTGTGCATAAATCAGTTCCAGTGCCAGAGCCAGCTGTGGGCAGTGCAGAGCCCCACGCTGCCTGAGCCGCGGGTGAAGCCGCAATTCCAGCTCCGTGGAAATTCACCGCGCGGCTGCGGGAGCGGCGCAGGGGCGTTCTCACGTAGGGCTGAGCTCAGCTGAGACTGTCCCACGCTGCCTGAGCCCCGGCCACGGCCCCAGCCCGGAAAACCTCCTCCCCAGCCTTGGAGAGCTGCCAGGCCCTGCTCTGCGGGGGCCTCCTGCACAGTCAGCGGCTCCAAACGTGACGGCGGGCGGGATTCAAGCTCCATCCCAGATGGGCACGCTCGGGAAAGAAGGGAGTGCTTCAGCTCGGTGGCATCTATTTTTAATCCTCGCTTCAGCCACCTCTATCTACCTTGGCCAAACCTGCCAAAAATCCTCACCCCGTATCATTGTGGGGTTTGGGAGCGGAGCAGCAGATCCCCCGAACTCCCTCACCCACACCCGGTAACCCCTGCTCGCTGGCCCAGCACAGTCARGCACAGAAAGAGCTTTTCCTTTTCACTGCTCAACTTGGGAAACTTTTCCACCCTGCCAGCCCTCCTGGGATGCCAGGGGCTCTGTGCCTGCAGCTCTGCCCGGGGGATGCAGCGCCCAAGCATTGCCCAGACTTCCCCGTCCCGATCCAGAACACGGCGGGGCTGAGATTTGTCCCCCTCACCCTCCTCCCATTCCTTGTTTTGCAGCAGTTTCTTGTGCTGGGACAGAGCAGGAGCAGGGAACGTCCCCAGCTCTGTGCTGTACATGGTGTGTTTGTATGTGTGCCCAGCACCAAAATAGACACATGTGTGAGAGCCATTGAGAGGAAGTGAAAAGTTCACCCTGTACAGTACTACGAATGCAAAAACATGTTGTTGGCCGTTCCCTCCTCCCGCTCAGTAAACACTTTATGTAAGGCAGGGAGAACTGGAGGGATCCGTACGGGCAAAGCCTTCCACGCTCCCCCTCCTCCAAACCCAGGTTTTCCCTGGCAGCTGGAAATTCCCAAACCAGCCTATTTCCTGCCTCGCAGATCGGTGGGGCCGCGCCAGCGGTGGGTATTTCTCCTTGGGCTGTGGAAGCCCCACGTCCCCCTGGCCCGGGSTCCCTCCCAGAGCTCGGGGGGCCGCAGGGGGGAGGGAGCCCGGCAGCTGCCAGAAAAACTTGATGCGGGGAGGGGAGGGGAAATAAAAAAAGAGCCGAACAAAGAGCCTCGTTCAGAGCTGCTGTTGGTTTTCCTGTGGGTGCTCGCAGCAGAACGTTATGTACCGGCGCAGGCCCCGCTCGCACCTCCCCGCCCCGGCTCCCCTCGCCGCTGGCCAGGGCCCCAGCGCCGGCCAAGGCACGCGCTCGCCCCGCTGCCCGGGCAGGCCGCCCGCRGGGAGGGCCTCTCCAACATCCAGGATGCTGCAGCGTGGGGCAGCACCCCCAGAAACGCCCTCTGCCATCTTTTCCCCCAGGAGCACCCAAGGCGAGAGGAGTTTCACGGCCCACACGCTGCCAACGACACGGTGCCGAGCCGGTGCTCAACCCGGCGCTCAACCCGGCGCTCAACCCGGCGCTCAACTCGGCATCCCGGCTGCCAAAGCCGGGCCACCACCCTCGTGGATGCGCGTTCCCTGTTCCCCCGCCCGGCTCCTGCAGCTGCTTGTCCCAGGGCGAGAGACGGGCCCGCAAGGTTTGGCTGTGGCACAGGCCTGCCCGGCCAGCGGCACGCCGGGGCCTGCCGCCGCGGCCCACGCAGCCAAAGCTCACCTGCCTGCCGGGGCTGGCCACGGGCTCGGGGGTGCAGGGTCACCCCTCCGGGCCTGTCACCCCCAGGGACCCGCTGCGAAGGACACCCACCCCACCAGGCACAGAATAAACCATGGCCTCAGCCCCTCTGTTGCTTGGACACACTGGTGTCTGTGCCAGTCCAGTGTGACAAAACAGTGTGTAAATTTACCTAAAAGCGACTTTTTGGGGAAAAAACATGAAGGCAGGGGCTCCTCCRTAGCAGTAGCTAGCCCACGGGGCAGGAATTTGCTCCCCACCGCACAGGGCCGCAGTTTGCAGCCGACGTGAGCCAGAGCACTCGCTGAGCCCCTCAGTACATCTCCTCCCTTCCTCCTCCTCCTCTTCCTCCTCCTCCTCCTCCTCCTTCCCAGCCCCCTCCCCCTGCAGCCTGCAAAAGCGCTGAGCTCAGCACATCGGGGCAGGGGCCCCGCCAAGGACCCTCCCCAGTGCCAGCCGCTCCCCCGGCTCCTGCTTAACCCTTTGCAAAGCCGCGCTGGGAACCAGAGCGATGGAGTCGATGTCAGCCCAGACGCGGGGGKCAGGCACAGCTGGCTGCGAACAGGCTGTCCAGAGAGCCTCAATCTCTGCTSTCCCAGAAAGGACAGCAGGTCAGGGGGAACSACACGCTGCTCCTCCACAGAAACCACGCCGGGTTCGCCGCCAGCAGCAGCACCAGGGGAGGGGAAGTGCAGGGATTACCGACGCTAAAACCTTGCTTTCCAGCCCAAAACCATTCCTAGAGGCCCTGCTGCAGAGGAGTGGCCTGGATCTCAGCTTCTTTTGGGAAGCAGAAGGAGCTGCCAGCCCCACATTGCCTGCCCTCCCCTCCCAGCTGGATGATTTTATTGCAGGGATCAAAAATTACATTTCCCTTTAAAACTTGCCATCGCACCAGAGCTGCTTGCTCCACTGCCTACCAGGAGATGTTATGGCAAAGAAAGAAAAATATTTATGCTTRGCTCTAGAATTCCAGCTTATTTTTAGCAAGGCGCCTTCCCTGTGGTCCYTTACCTCTTTTTTGTTTGTTTGCTGCTTCCCCCCTGTTTTGACCCCCCAAACCAGCAGATCCTCATCTATTTTCAGCCTCACCCAGMCGACATTTGTACCAATGACTTGGTGGCTGTGGGAAGAAATAACCCACGAGATGCATTTTGTGAAAAACAGGATCCCAAGCACCATCCCGCTGAGTGTGCAAATATTGGGGTGTATTTTTAACAGCTGGGGGCTGGGGGATTGTTCATTTTTTTTGTCCCAAAACCCGAAGGAGTATCTCTGCAAGCTGCGGGCGCAAGCCAGGACTTGTTCCCAACTCCCCGCACCTCTCCTCTGCTCCCTGGGATGCTACCCACTCCCCCAGCCGGGACTTCCTCGCCCAAAACGCAGATGGATTCAAGCTGTGATCCCTAAAAAGCAGCTGCAGCTGCCGGTGGGGTGCCCAGAGCCCTTTGTGCCCCCTTTGGGCGGCGGTGGGTGGGGACCCGTGCCCCGTGTGCTCTGCTCCGTGTTTATCGCCGGGCTCTTATCCCTGCGGGCTCGGGAAGGACAGCAGCCAAGATAGAGCCCGGGGTGCCTTCGGAGCGTGCTCAGCCCCTCCGATAAAGCCGCGGGCAGCGCAGCGGGAGGACAAACAAAGCCCTTTATCTCCCCCTGCGCTCCTCTGCTCCGCAGGGGCTGCCTTGGGAAAGGTCACGTACGTGGGGACCGGCACGGCCGCGGGGGACACCGGCACGCCGGGGGCTCGGCGTGTCCCGGCGGGACTTAGGGAAGGCCGATGGGGGTGCCAGAGCCTGGCACTGGGCAGAACCCCATCCCTGATTTAGGGCACACCAGGGAGGGCAGGTGGGGTCACCACAGCCTGGCACTGGGCAGAACCCCATCCCTGATTTAGGGGACAATAGGGAKGGCAGRTGGGGKYMMCCACAGCCTGGCACTGAGTGAACCCCATCCCAGCCTGGCCGTGCGCTGCCCCCGCGCCCCTTGGTCTTCACCAAGGCTCTCTCCACCATCCGTTCCTGCCTCAGGAAAGCGGGACGAGGCCAGCGAACGGGACCCCGGCGGGCTCCCGGTGGGGCTGGTCSCGGAGCGGGGCTACAGGGCCCCATCCCAGTGCCAGGGCAGCAGCCCCTGGCAAACGGGGCGGATCGAACCCCAATAACCCATGGGGGAGCCCTCATCGGTTTCCCGGCCCACGGAGGGTCGGGGACCGCGGGGACACGGCGGGGTGTCCATTTCCCCACCAGAACGTGATGGTGTGCCCGAGCGATGGGCTGGCCCCGGGGTGGTCCCGGGCCCGGGGGGTGTCCGGGGGTGGGTGCGGAGCTGGGGGGGTGCGGGGCAGCCCCGGTATCCCGGGCCGGCCCTGACGCAACCGCGGCTCCCGTTTGCAGCGCCCGGGGCCGCGCCGGCCGCCGGGGGGCGTGGCCCGGGGAGGGGGCGTGGCCTCCCCGCTGTCACCGGGCAGGAGAGACGCCGCGGACGTGCCCCGCGCTCCCATTGGCGGGCGCGGGGAGGGGGGCGTGGCCAGCCGCGCCGCGGCTATATAAGGGTGAGGCGCGGGTGGTGCAGGCAGAGCGGCGGCGGAGCCGGGCCGGAGGGAGCGGTACCGTGTCCGGAGCCATGCCCGGGCTGTGGGAGCGGCTGGCGGGCGGCGAGCGGGGCCGCCTGGAGACCTCTGACTGCGAGTCTCTGGGCAGCGCCTCCGGCTCGGAGGGAGGTGAGTGCGGGCCCCTCAAGGGCTGGAGGATGGATAAGGGTCCCTGGGCGGAGGGGTGGTGGTGCTGTGCCAAGCCCCCAAAGCCCTGGWTCGATGCGTCCCTGGTACACCCCTGACCCCCTGCCATCGGTGTCTCGGGGTTCTGAGACCTCCGGCGCTGACCCGCCTTGTCCCCTCCGCAGATGCCGAGTACGCCGAGGGTGTCTCCCTGCCGGACATGGACCTGGAGCTGCTGCACGACCCCGAGGACGAGCTGCTGTGCGCCAGCCTGCTGGACGAGGTGCGCGCCGCGCTGGGCCGGGCCGCGCTGGGCTCCAAGCGCTGCTGGCGGCTCCTGATGCCGGCCCAGCTGCAGGCGCAGGTGCGGGCGGAGCTGCTGCGCCTGGCGTGCAGCGAACCCTGCGGGCTGCGCGGGGCCCTCCTGGACCTGTGCGTGGAGCACGGCAAGGCCTGCCACGACGTGGGGCACATCGCCGCCGACCCCGGCGTGGTGCCCACCTTCCAGCTCACCCTGGTGCTCCGGCTGGACTCCCGCCTGTGGCCCAAGATCCAGGGACTCTTCGCCTCGGGGCCGGCCTTCGCGCCGCTGAAGCTGAGCACGGGCTTCAGGGTGATGAAGAAGAAGCTGTACAGCTCCGAGCAGCTGCTGATCGAGGAGTGCTGAGGGGCCGCGCCGGACGAGCCACTTCCCAAGCGATTCGGAGGAGCCGGGCAGAGCGTGGCGGCTCCTGCAGCCGCTGTAGTTTAGGTTAGGCTGGAGTAGGGCTGTAGGTGGAAGTAGCTGGGGCAGGCCGGGGTCCCCATGGCCCTGCCCGAGCCGGGACATCCCGGGCGGAGGTCGCTCCACGCCGTCGGTGGTTGCGGGGTGATCCCGGCGCTCCCGSAGGCGGCAGCGGGGCTGCTGGAGGGGTGCCGGTCTCCCGATGGCTGATCAATCATGGGGTTTTTTTTTTTTGTAAACCAGGATTGTAATCAATGGGGTCTCGGGGGAGGGGGTGAGCGGCGGCCGAGGGGGTCTGGATCCAAGGCCGAGCCCGGCTGGAATTGTGTCTTTGATCGGGAGAGGGGCCGGAGGGCAGGACCCTGGCCCCGACACGCTGGGGGCACTCCGTTGGTTACAGTTTACACTCATACACTTGATGTTCAAGTGCGACAATTCTATGCAATCGTGTCGGGTGGTTTTTTTACTTTTCTAATAAAACTTGTCTTGATTGATAAGCTGCCGTCTGTCTCCCTGCTGTCACCTCGGCCGGGGGAGGGATGATGCAACCACTGGGTTGAAATTCCCAGCCGGCACCCTCGGGAAGCCTTTCCCTGGCGGGGCAGCCCTGCGGTGGGAGCTGCGTGTTCTGGGAATGGTGGGGAATCCCACCGCTGATGGGAGCCACGGGGCTGTGACTCAGGGGGCTGAGTCAGGACCCCGAGCTGCTCCAGCCCAGCCAGGAGCACCCCAAAAGCCAGCGAGGGGCTGCTGCTCCTCCCGGGCAGCCACACTGGGGCAGAAACCCAGGAGAACGGGCTCAAACTGGGACTGGGGAGGGGGAGGAGGAGGAGGAGGGTCACACCTGCCGGGGGGAGCAGGGCCCAGCCCCAAACACACTCTGCAACACTGAGGCCAATTACCCAAACCTGCAATTAGAGGCCTCGGGGAAGAGGCTTTCACTCAAGGATAATTAAGCTGCTTGGCAAACGAGGAGCCCCTGGAAGGTGTGGGGGGATAAAAGCAGCCTGAAAAACCATTTCCATTCACATGTGAGCTCGTCTTGGCTCAGCCTTGTGTTGATTTTTGTTTGGATTTTTTTTAATACTCCTGTGGACAAACTATATCACTGGGGATAGACAAGCAGTGAGTTTCTRATGAGAATTTTCACCATAAAAACATCGATTTTGACATGAATGACCCATAACTGGAGTGTTGGTGTAAATACCACCTCACAGCAGTCAGGGCAATGAGCAGCGCCAGGCTCACACAGCTGGAAATGCACGTGTGYAAAGTGAGAGGATTTCCCCTAAAATTTTGGGGTTTGGAGCATTTCTCAAAGGATCACATGCTGCAGCGTGCCCCCTTCACGTGAGGGGCATCCCCTGTGGGGTCATCCAGCACAAACTCAACCCTGGAGACACGGAGAGGGGTGGAGAGGGAGCTCCAAAGCCGCAGTTCCTGGGCAGCCTGGGCTGGAGGCAGCGCTGATCCCAGGGAGGGCACAGCAGGAGATTGGCAGCCCTGCCCCTGGCTCTGGCAGTGTATTTACAGCTCCAGAAACACGGGGAGCTTTAAATACCCAGCTCCTAAAGGGGTGGCCGGGCTCCTGTGCTGCCAGCAGCAGCGTGACCCCTGCTCGTCACCCCCACCAGCCACTCTCAGGGAAGGTGAGGGGCTCCACRTGCAGTTTTTTAAATTATCACAGCAAGAAAACAAAAAAACATCACCAAAATTGCCAAAAGCCAACACAGCCTCTGTCCTGGGGGTGCCCAGCAAAACTTCCCGTGTGGCACCACCCAGTCACGGCCCCAGCTATGAAGGTGAAACTTTGCTTTTATTTATAGCAAAATGGCCTTTCCGTGAGAAATTTGGGAAAGCCTCGAGGTCCCTGGGGCTTGGCAGCTCCGTGGGAGGTGCAGAAGCTTCCAGCGAGGCTGGATCACATGTCTCCCACGGCAGGGGTTATGCAGAGGGATATTTTGGGACCTGGGAAGAGCTGGGCTATTTGTGGCACCAGCACCAGCCCAGGGATCCCCGGTGCCAGCGGAGGAAAGGGAGATYTTTGGGGGCATCAGCAGCAATAATGCACATGAGGGTTTAAATCCCAGCATAGTGCTAAACCCTCATGTTTTTGCTACCAAAAACAATGATGGGGGGAWGAGGGGTCTCCTTGGCTCCCTGCCTGCCAGAGGAGGATGTTCCTGGAGCACCTGCCTGCCTTTGAYGCCTCCCTGCCTTTGGCAGCCGCTCCAATTAAAAGCTTGGGCTAACGAGCTAATGGGCAGCTCAAACCACCCACACCTCTGGTGAGAGGGCAGGGACCAGCACACCCTGAAATTCAAGAGTGTCTCCCATTGCTCCGGGCTGGGAATGACCCAAAATGCAGCAAAACCACCCCAAAACCTGGGCCGTGGGTGTGTCCTGTGCCAGCAGGGCTGACTCACCACAGAGGGGAAATGGCAGGGAGGGACCCTTGGCCTCTGAGAGCAGGGGGAAAAAGGGAAAGGGGAGAAATTCCCACTCTTGCCCTCTGAGAGAAGGGAGAAAAGGGGGAAATTCCCACCCAAAGCTTCCAACACTTCGGTGCATGGGCTAGGGAGGAAGAGAGACCCATCCCAAATCCACCCCGAGGCTCTGGGGCCAGCAGCTGGCAGTTTCCAACCCCTGCCAGCAGGAAGGGCACCCACRGCAGTGGCTCTGCCGGGARCAAAGGCAGCCCWGAGTCTTCCTGCCCACCTGRTGGGGATGGTGCCCACAGGGCTCCTTCCAATGCCAGGATAATCCTGCCAGGTGGTATCCTAGGCTGAGCATAAGGCTCAGCCAGAGGATGAGGGGCTAATGGGAGGAAGGCCCTTCTGGGAACACCCCAGAACGGGTCTGAAGCAAAGGAGGTGCCCTGCTGGGTGCTCACTGCCACCTTGCCAGGGGCACCACGTCCTCTCCATCCCCTCCCTGTCCTTCCCTCTGCACCTCAGGGCAGCCCCCCCAGGGCCATTGGGATGGCAAAGACCCCAAACTCCATCCACCACCGAGGAGCTGCAAAACCAGAGCTGGCTRGAGCAGGGAATCCACAGGACACCAACCCAGCTGGAGCCTTTCACATTATAAACATTTATTTATAGATGTACAATTGTATAATTAACTAAATCGAGAGATACAGCCTCTGAGAGCATCCACTGGGATCGATGCCTTCTCCCTCCTTGTGATCCGTGGGAATCTACCAGGAAAAAGAACCTGAAGGTTTTGGCAGGCAGGCTCCAGGCAGGGAATGGCACTGGGCAACACATCCAGCTCCTTCTGTGAGCAGGATTTTGGTTTAACCCCGTCCCCATCATCCCTGTGCCTYTATCGAGCGCCGCTTCCAATCCTGAACTTCCACCCAATTTCTTCTGAAGGTGGAGGARCCATTAAAAAAGAAAAGAAATAATAAAACCCCTTAAAATCAGGTCCAAGCCATGGTGGCTGTGGGATAACAGGGCCTGCAGCCAACGGGAGGCTGAGATTTCACAAAATAAATAAACAGCCAAGACAGAGCGCATGGATTCCTAAGGACAACAGGATAAAACCTCCTCTGCCAGCCCACCCGGGAGCTGCTGTGCTCCCAGTTCACTCCCCTGACCGTGCCAGGGGATGGTTTGCTCTGGAAATGTCTTTAGACACAAATGAGCTGCAGAGCAGCAAAAAAAAAAAAAACAACCCCAAAAAATTAAATAATCCAGTTTATTCCACGGGAGGTGGCTCTGCTCGTGCTGGCTTCGCTTCCAAGAGATGGCTCCTCACCTGGAGCAGCCTCACGCTGGTCCTGCCCGTGGTGGAGCAGGCACAGGGCAGATCAGACACCCCCTGATCTCCCCCAGCAGAACTTCTTCCAACAGAATGCTTTGTTCCTGACGGATCTGTGGCATTTTGCAGGTGGCCTGCAGGAAACACGAGGCGGGGCGTGAGGGCAGGGCCAGGCTGCACCCGGGAGCGCCGCYGCTGCCTGGGGGGAGGTGAGGAGCCCGGGCACAAAACCTCCCAACAAAGGGCTGTTGGAAAGCCCTCTCTGCACGGAGCACGCTGATTACCAGGCAGAATTCCAGCAGACTCGGCAGAAAAAGGAGTTACATGCACAAATCAACCAAAGACTGACGAGCAAAATCCATCCAGGACAATCCTTYCCCTGGCGAGCGGCTCAGCTGACCCCCGGCTCCGCCGACGCTGCAGATCCACGGCTCTGCACGGGCTCCCCCTTCTCTGGGAGCCACCAAACCTTTGGGGTTTGGCGTGATCAGAACCCCCAAGAGCAGGTGGATGGACGTCCTCATTCACAGATTGTCCTCCCAGGAGCAAAGGACAGCAACTGCAAAGRGGCTCCTGTTTTCCAGGCAGGAAAGTGCTGTGGACAGAGACACGCTGGGAAGAGGCCTCCTGCTGCCCTGCTCCCCAAAATGGGCAGAAACCAAAATAATTTAATCATCCAACCCCTGCATAGTTTTAAAGTACAACATATATACAGCTATAAATTAATGCTAAATAGATTATATTTTCTTTTCTTTTTCTTTAGTGTCTTCTTTTATCAACAAAATCCCACTTCTCTCTCCATTAGCAGCGGCGAAGGGTCTCCTTCTGCTTCAGGGCTTCTGCAGTTAGTTTGGGTTATTTTACACTCTGTGTCTCTGTTCCAGGGGCTGTGGGATCCTTGTGGGATCCTGGGAGCACGCCAGCAGCGTTGGGAGGGGAGGAGGAAGACAGAGAGCTGGATTTCCTGTCCCAGGCGCTGCCTGCCATSGTCAGAGAGAGGCAGAGAGAAGAAAGAGGGGCAGTTGTGCGTTGCTAATTCTCCCATTCCGTGTTTAAGATAAGGTTTGATTCTTTTTAAAGAGCAAAGTCTGTCACCTCGGCTCAGTGCACTTCCCCAAAAGTCTTCGGGCGTTTGGACGCTCTGGGAACAAAAGCGGCAGCGGTGTCAGTCTGAGGCCAATCTGGGACTCCCCCTTGCTTCCCCACCCCACTGCACAGGCAGCAGCTTTTCCAGGCTCCTTCCAGACCACGGGTGCAGGGAGGGAATTAAAGAAAAGCAGGTGATTAACACCAGAAGAGGCGCAGTCATCCAAAGGAGAGAGCGGGAGGATCAAGGTAGGAACGGATCCAAAACCAGGATACACCCAAGGAAAAGCCCAATGTGCCCCAGAGGATCTGCTTTAAAGGCCAAACTTTCAGATGCTGAGGAAAACAACCCCCAAAAGTGCAAATCAAGCAGCTCAACAGCCAGCATCCTCAAGGAGTCCCTGTGAGCCGGAACAGTGTCCACCCAACACCTGGAACAAGCTTCACCCAGGAGTTTTTCTATAGAAATCCTGTGCTCAGATAATTTTGGGGATCTGCACATTTCACAGGCAGCCCAGCAGTACGTGGTAGGCAAAATCAGCCCAAAAACTTATGCAGAAAAAGGACTCCAAACCCTGTGGCATTTTTTTTCGTTATTTTGGTGCAGTTCTCCCTGCACATCTGATCTCACACGTGTTATCCGGGCTCTCCTTAATCCAAGCTCTCCAACCCCCAAATCTTCCAGACCTCCCCCGCAGCTGCTCTTACTTTGATTGCCAGTTTAACCCAGTAAGTTACTTCTACAACCTGCTGGGAACATTTGCTTTGTTCTCCTTGAATGGGAAGGCAACAGGAGGGGGGACAAGGAACATCTGTTGGGTGGGACTCCATTCCCTGTCACGCGCCAGGGCTAACAGCTTTCCCAGCAAAACAGACACCAAAGCAACCAAAACCAAGGGCTYGTTAAAATGTGGGGGCTGGATGCCACAGTGCCTAAGAAACTCCCAACCTCACTARGGGATTCTGCCCTGCTCCTGGAGGCCAGAGAAAAGAGGGAGCCTGGAGAGAGCCGGGGGTGCCGACATGCAAACTAAACCCAATCGATTCCTGATTAACGCGGGAGCGCCGTCGAGGGGAGGCTGCGGTGTGCACCCCCAGGACACTCCTGGAGGGCTGTGTCTCACTCAGGGCTTTCAGTGATCAAAGCACTGGGGTTCCCTGCTCCCAGCTCGTACTTGGGCTGGCACTATCCGTGCAGGGAGGCCTGGACGTCTGACAGTCTGCTACAGCTGGGGGTGCCCATCTTCTGTGCCCGCTGGTACAGGTCCGAGTCCCCGAAGTAGCGTGCCCGGTACAACAAGCCTTCCTCTGCAAAGGGAAAAGCTCAGGGTCAGGAATGCCCTCTGGAAGAGACTCCCCTGCCAGGCCCTGCTTCCCCACCGACTCTGCTGGGAACAGGAGGCCCCTCCAGCTGTCCAAGGTGGAGCAAAGGATGAGGATGAGGATGAGGAAATGCCCCGCGCCCTTTGGGACAGGATGGACGTAAGAGCTGCTGACAGCTCATCCATCCTGGGAAAAGCCAAGGGAACCCAGCTCCAGTCCCAGGACGTGCATGGGCAGCCCACACAAAGGTTACCCCAGCAGGGCTCTGTGAGCTTGGCACCGCCCAGGGATGATCACAGCCCCTCTGGCATTCCAGAGCTGAAATCCTACCCCAGCCAGCGCTCCAAGAGCCGTGACCACCACAGCAGCCAGAGCACACGGGTTCCCCCTGCCCTCACCACCCTCTGCTGCCAGGATGTCTGGCTGGATCATCTGCCTGGGCAGCCCCCTGGGAGCAGGGGTGGGWTGTGGGACCATGACAACATGGGCAGCAGACTTTCCAGCACCGTCCTTGACCAGCTGAAATATGACACAGGGCTAGCAGGGATCCCAGAGGTTCTACCTTCCCCCTCCACTGGAAATCAGAGGTATCCTGCTGACATGGCAGGGGAACCTCTGGGGCACAGCTCCTGTCTGACCAGTTCTGCAGCAGCATTAAAAAGCAAAACAAAACAAAAAACCCCCACATACYGGGCCTGTCATGAAGTCATAGACTGGAAAAAACAAAGCCAACGACACAGGAAATGTGCTGGCACCGTGTTAAAGTATAACTTCAGCACGACTTAGTCCTCAGTCAAAGACATTCCAAAGCCAGCCCATGGAGCAGCTGCTGACCCCTCACTACTCACTCTGCTGCTTCTCCCTCCAGCAGTTGTTCCTAAGGTTTGCTATGTAGTCGTCCTCCACGCTCCGCTCCACGTTCTTCAGGTTCGTGCCCGTGTACTCCTCAGCAAAGCTCTCGGACACGTAGTAGGGGACTTTCAAGTGCTCTGTGACCCTCCTGTGTGTGTGACCCACAGACCTGGTGCAGGGACAAGAGCACAACAGTTATAAGGGCACAGCAAAGCCCCCAGCTCGGGTGATGTGATTCCAAACAGCAGGAAACATCCCTCACCCCTATCCAGCCACTGGCATGGAGGGCGGAAGGGAGCAGCATTTCTGGTGGAAACCAACCACCAACACAGGGAGAGAGAAGCTGCCAGGCCTCCAGCAAGGYGGGCAGAGCTCTGAATACACACATAACTCCAAGATACATTGCYTATTAATTAAAATAAAATGTTCCCTGGAATTTTCATTCTATTATTAAATCTGTGATTTCCTCCATTCGCAAGATGGGACCCGCTCTGTGCCCCGGCCTGCATCAACCAGCACAGAAAGCACTTTCCAGAAGGAAAYCTTTTCTTCCCCTGGCCTTGTGGATTTGCATTCAGACAAAGCCCTGCTCTTGCTTCCCCTGACAGCCCAGCAAACCTGGAGAGCCTCCCTAGGGCGTGTGTGTGAGCTGTAACACAGGAGCTGGGCCCAAACGCTGCATTTGCCACAACGGCTCCACCTGGAGATGTGCCCAAAGCTCCCTGTGATAAATACCAGCTGCTGCTGCACTGAGAGCCAGCCTGATCCTTCAGCCAGCTACAAACATGAACTCATCCAGCCCAGCCTTCAGTCTGTATCAGAGGATACAGGTGGGATCCCAGGGCTCCTGCAYGTTTCCCCAAGGCCCAGAGCTGAACAGGAGCACAGAGCTCTGCTGGGATTTCTCAAGGCAGAGGTGCAGCCTGGAAAAAGCCAAGTTCACTGTTTTCCCTGCCAAGACAGAGCCCTGAGCTCTCCCAAAGCTCATATTCCTCTCCTGGATAAAGATGGACTACAGTGTGCCCTCACAGGAGAAGGGTTGGGAATGGCAGGGCAGCAGCAGCACACTGGGGTGTGAAGCATGAAAATCAGGGCACAGCAAACCTGTCACCTGCAGCCAGACCTGCAATTAAGCCAGGCCAATTCCATGAGGTGTTACTGAGCAGTTACAATCAGGCCCACAGCCAGACAGCTCTTCCATCATGGAAGATCCTTTTTGGAAGAGGTTTACAAAGGTAACAGTGGTTCTTTAGGGCTCTGCCCTCCTCAGTGACACCTTCCCTATGCAGGAGTGGCATTTAAATCTGTGGGTTCAAGGCTTCTGCTCCCCTGCTCSTGAGCTGAGGCACAGCTTTCCCTTCCCAGTGAGTGATGCAGCAGCTCCTCCTGCCGGCCCTGCAGCACCTCRAACCAGCTCAAACACCCTCCTGCTCGGGAAGCCTCTGGCAGGGCTGCAGGAGCTCACTTCCCACCCCTGTCCAAATCCAGCCTTGGAAATCGGGCTGCTTGCTGCAACCTGAGTGTGCAGAGACAGGGACAGCACGGGGAACAGGGAATGGGGCAGCAGAGAAACAGYTGGCAAGGCTGGAAACAAATCCCTGCCCACTTAAATGCTCCCTCCCTTCTGGGTCTTCTCACCCCACAGGCTCTTCACCAGTATAAACCAAACTGGTGAACTGTACAATGTTCAGTTTTACCATGCTAATGCCAGCTGTGGAAATCACAGCTCAACAGCCTCCACCCCCTCAGAATAACCCTTAACTGTGCCAAAACCATCCCACCTTTTGGTCCCAAGCACCAATGTCACAGTCTTTACTCTGAATCTGAAAGCTAAGCTGGGTTTTATAGTATTTAACATCATGCCCTCCCCTGGAATTGTTCAAGGCCAGGTTAGATGGGGCTTGGAGCAACCTGGGCTAGTGGGAGGTGTCCATGGCCATGGCAGGGGTGGAACAAGATAATTTAAAGGTCCCTTCCAAKCCAAAGCWTTCTGGGATTCTGTGATCAATGGCAAACATTGCTACTGTGAAAACAGGCAGGGACACCAGGCTGCAACCAGGTCTGCCCTCTCTAAATGCACAAAGAGCTCACACTGAACATGCACCAGGCCTTTGCCAGGAATGATGCAAGCAGACAGAAATCAAGCCTGTTTCCCCACTCTTTGTTAGCACTGCACAGTGACTAAGAATGAGGACACATTCCATTAGTCACCAGAGGGAGCAGATGGGGGCATTTCCACAGGATCTAGAACAGAGCAGTTTCACTTTCACATGCTCAGTGTCTGGCCAAAGCTATTTCATGGCAAGATGAGAGTTCAGGGACAGGGGATTTCTCCGGGAGTGACTTTTATTCCTTATCCTCTTCCTCTACTGCGTTGTGCTAAGGCTTTCATGGAGARCATGGCTTTTGTTTTTCACACTCTGCACCTCAATTTGTTCCATATGGGATTTCAGTGCTGGGCTGCAGCCTCCCCAAACCATTTTGTCCCTTTCCATGACAGACACAGCTGTGGGTATGGCCTGCAGAAGGTCCCTGACAAGGAACTCTCTCCATCAGGGCAGTGAGCACCCTCCCACTCTCCTGCACCTTGCATCTCACACCTGTGTGAGAACCACAAAGCTTTCACTGGCAGCAGGAGCCATGGGGTCAGGAGATAAAGCAAAAAAACCCAAAGGAAGAACAGAGGCAAGATCCCTGCCCCACCACACTCCTCCAGAGCCCACCCCCTCCCCATGTGGGTAAATTTTAGAGGAAAGGGTACTAACAGCCTGTGGCTCAAACTGTAGGGTGGGCTGGAGACCATCATCTGGCTGAGAGCTGACACGATGATCAGGATGAGGATGGGCATCAGCTGGACAAACAGCCCCAGGCCTCCCTGAGGGAASAGAAACACACAGTGCAGTGCCACCCACACAGCTGGACAAGGATCCCATGGCACCTCCCTCCCTCCCAGTGCTCCAACACAACCTCCTCTCTCCTGCTTTTCACAGGGAGTAACCCCAACTAGCCCCAGCAGCCCACAGGACAGTGTGACTCTGAAGGTCCAAAGCCCCTGGCCCTTCTCTGGATGTGACAATGGGCAGAGGGCACTGCCAGGGGGAGCCCTGGCAGGGAATTCCAAAAGCCTCATGCCCACAGCTCGTTTTTCTAGAGCAAACCAGTGAGCAGGACTGCTTTTATGGATGGCCCTCTCCCCTTTTCAGCCTGGACAGATGAAGGCAAATCCCCCTCTCCCTCACCTCCCGAGCTCCCTTCAGTTCACCTTCAAGCTTGAGATAAAAGCATTCAGGAAGTTCCTGTTTGGTTTTTTTACAATAAAATTGGCTCTGCCCAGAAAACAGCCATAATAACCCTGACYCCAGCTTTCTGTTTGGGAGGGTGGCAACAAGCAGGACTGTCTCACAAGCCAGGCCCAGGAACCAGCTCCCAGTGCTGTGCTGGGAAAACCTCCAGCCCCCCAGATCCCAGGTGTTTTCCACTTACATCCCCCTGGTGCTCCCGCCTGTCCTGCCTCTGGTGGTAGGTGTACCTCATCCTGCCATTGCTGTACACGTGCACATTGCCTGGAGGGAGAAGAAAACCCTTACTCCAAAGTCACAGTGTGGAGGGTGCTGCTGCCTGGCCAGGGAGGGA
The DNA here is from genome assembly GCA_014549065.1 of Cardinalis cardinalis. Classification (NCBI taxonomy): domain Eukaryota; kingdom Metazoa; phylum Chordata; class Aves; order Passeriformes; family Cardinalidae; genus Cardinalis; species Cardinalis cardinalis. Next base: position 1,133,480 of record JACDOX010000184.1, on the reverse strand, counting down.
CCACAAGAGGTGGCCATGATCCATGTTTCACCTGCTTACAGGCTGAAACAGGATATTCCTGAGGTGGTTTGACTGCAGAGTGGGCACAGAGCTCCTTCTGTAAGATTTTACAGGATTGTATGAAAACTCAGCTGGGAAGTGACCTCAGGAAGTTCAACCTCCTGCCCAGAGCAGGGTCAGCTACAGAGAGAGAACAGCCTGCACAGGCCTTCCCCGTTCTGATGGAATAGATTAAAACCAGTTACAAACAGAAATAATTCTGGGCTTTTTCCCACCCCGCCAACAAAGCTCTTCCACGTCTTGCTTTAAATGTCAAAGCTACAGCTGCAAAGGTTTCCAGGCTGAGAGAGCAGCCCTCAATTCTCTCGGGACAGTGAGGGAAGGGAAAAAGACACTGAGCTGAAATAGCAACATGCTGTTTTTGCAGGAGCAGCTTCTTGGCCTCTCTGCCAGGCAGAGCACAAAAGCTGCAAAAGGCTTCCAGATGCTTTTGAGCCTCTGGTGTTGGGCTTTCAGTGCTCAGATTCCAGACAAGAAAGAGCTACCAGAGTGAATTTTCTTAACTGAAACAATTTTTTTTTTTTCAAGTTGGTCAACAGAGATCAAGAAGCCCTGTGTCCACCTCCAGTCAKATATGAGTGGAACAAATACAAAGGAGTCTTCCAAAATACCCTTCTCCTGACATGGAATCTGTGTCTTTTGAGCAAGTAAAGGAACAGATTCTTTCCTGCTCCCCAAGCCATGATCAGCACTGTGGACAGACAGGATGCAGACTTATTTTTCAATTCACAAGGTCTAAGTTATGCTGTAGAAATATTATTTTCCTTTTTTTAATGGGGCACAGGAGAGAGAAGGAAGTGGCCACTGATCTTGGAAAACCTGTTCTAGCTGCGTGGTGGAGCAGACAGAGATCAAGAACAAGGCCCAGGTGTTACCACAGTTAGCTCTGATAAGGAGATTTAAATTCCAAAACCACCAGGCAGAAAAGCCTTCCTCAAAACAGGATTATTTTCACAACAACCTTTAAAACAAGTCCCTTTTTGTTCTAGCATTCAACCCAACCTAACAGCAGCTGATGCTGCCAGCATGCAAACAAACACGTGAGGCTGGGAACAAGTCCAGCTCTGATGGCTGCTCAGCTCTCCAAAGATGAACCACTCAAGAAACTCGAGGCCACATGTGGGGGAGAACTCCCCCTCACCGCACCCAGCGCAGCCTCAGAACCCCAGCTGCACCAAGAGGAGGGGAAATGCAGACTGAAGGTGCTTACTGGAAGGAAAGCCACCCCCAAAGAACATGTTGAAGAGGTCCTCGGGGGAGATGTCGGCCTCGAAGCCGCGGTGGAAGTCGGCGTGGCTGTGGCCGTGGCGGGCGGCGCTGAGCTTCTCGTCCCCGAACTGGTCGTACTGCTTCCTCTTCTCGGGGCTGCTCAGCACGGCGTACGCGTTCCCGATGGCTGCGGCACACACGGAGCAACAATCAGCCCAAGCAGCTCCTCCCTCCCACCTGCAGCCCTGCACAGTGCCAGCATTTGCCTTTCTCATCGTGCAAAGCCAGAGCTCTGGCTCGGCTGCCCCCACGTCTTTGCAACGGGCACCTGGCACACGGCTCGGGCAAACCCAGGCAGGGGGAAACCACACTCAGGGAAAAATTCCTTAATTCATTCCAATGATAAGGGTTTGGTGCATGTCCCCAGAGAAACCCTTCAGCTGTGCAGGGAAATAAAATTTTAGTTGACAAATTTTATTCAAAAGTGGCACTAAGGGAATTTATTGTCAGAGCCTACAACTAGAACTGCAAAGTGTCGCAGACATCTTTTCATGAAAATCCTTTCCTGAAGATTTTTTCCTCCTGAGAAGCTAAGAAGCCTCAAGAACAAAATGTAAACAATAGTTATCTACTGCTGTAGAATGCAACAAGTAGATCTTTGATTGGCCCATCTTAGATGTTTATARTTAATGGCCAATCACAGCCCAGTTGGCTCAGAGAGTCTGAGACAGCTGCCTTTGTTATCATTCTTTCCTTTTCTATTCTTAGCTATTCTTTCCTTTTCTATTCTTAGCATCCTTTCAGAGATGAAACCTTTTCTTCTATTCTTTTAGCATAGTTTTAATGTAATACATATCATAAAATAATAAATCAAGCCTTCCGAAATATAAAGTCAGATCCCTGTCTCTTGCCTCATCCTAAGACCCCTGTGAACACCGTCACAGCAAAGAATTTAAATACGGGCTAAATCCCTGAAAGGGACTTTAAAACTTTCCATAAAAGCTGCTAAGGAAACATTAGCCAGAAGTTGCATCCATCAGCTAAGAGTTTCAGCACTTGCAGATGGCACATACAAGGACTGTTAACCAGTGCCTGTGAGGTGGAAATGTACTGGAACTAAAMCCCTGCCAGGTCCYTGGGTCCCTCTCCTTCCAGCCTCASGAGTTTGAGCCCTTCTCCCAGAATGTCTGCCTGCCACCCTCCTGCTTCTGTACTCACCTCTCCACACATTCCAGTTTCCCTCTGTACCAAGCCACCCCAGGCCTCCCTGTGTCACAAGGACCCAAAATGCCCATGGGAGCAGGTGCCTGGTGTGTAAAAGGCAGGGGCAGAAGGGATGGGAAAGGGGGAAAAGGGGAATAATGTGCCCATTTGGAGGAGATCAGCTCCAAGATTCAGCATTTCCCCATGGTCAGACGGAGGTGTACGGTTTCTTCTTGGAGTGGAGATTTGGAGGGCAGAGGATGTAATGTCAATACACCCCTTCTCCTTCTTGGTTATAATTAGTGCACCCAGAGCAAACATTTCTAGAGCCAGGCAGGGAAGCTGCTGGACAAGGAGTGCCTCAGAGTGCATCAACCACACAGCTGGAAAGAACAAGGGAAGCAACGACAACAGAGCGGTTCAGGGTTTCTCCACTGTCTAACTTTGTGCTGACACAGCCCAAGAAATGCCTCATTCCAAGGCAGGATTTTAGCTCCAAGTAGCCAGGCTGAAGGCTTTTTCCAGGAGCAGACAGGCAGTGATGCAGATCTGCCACGAGACAGCCTGCAGCCAGCTGGAACTGTACACTGAGGCACGGGCTCAGCACCTTAGCAGCGGTCACTGGGAAGGCGAATGCAAAGACTTCAGCTAATCCATCAACATAAGGAAAAATTAACTCATATCCTCACAGCAGGGCACGTTTCCCCCTTCACCCTCTGGAACCAAGCAGCTGGACTTCAGCTCAGCTCAGGGGCTGAAGGACAGGAAGCCATGGAGGCAAGGCCTGCAGAGATAACCCCRCAGTGGGGGATAAAGGGCACTTTGCTTAACGCTCCACTTCTGGCACGCAACTCCTGCCAAAGCCTTGGGCAAACATCATTATTCAAGATTACAGGTGAGGAAACCTGCCTTTGGCCACTGAGGGATCCAAGGATGAGCTGTGCAGCAGCAGCACTGCACAGGCAGAGCTGATAGCTGTGTGCAGCTGCCCTTTCATCTGCCCCCACACCAGCACGGGCTCTCCCAGGTAGCTGGGGGTCAGTCACTATTTGCTAACTCTTATCAGGGAAGGATTTAAGTCTTARAAGGCTTGAACAAACCTTACCCAAGACTTTTACTGCTGAATTTGCGTCTGTGAGGAGCTCACCTGAATACTGTACCAGTGCACTGACATCAGGCCAGCCCTGCTCCCTGCTCCAGCAAAGGGCTCATGCACTTCACTCCCAAAATCTGGCTGCTTTGGGGTGGAAGGTGCCTTGGACAGAGACACCTTCCAATATCCCAGGTTGCTCCAAGCCCTGTCCAACCTGGCCTAGAAAACTTCCAGGGAATCCAGGGGCAGCCACAGCTTCTCTGGGAAGCCTGTGCCAGAGCCTCAGCACAGTCTTGAGTAAAGAATTTCTTTCTAAAAAGTGGCCAGAATCAGATTATTTTGATGGCTTCCAAACCAGTGCTGTATGACTGGCACCAAGGAGCTCTGTGTTTAGCTCAATGGCAATAATCAAACTTCCACAGCTTGCAGGGGAAAATGGGATTATATGTTCCAAGCCATAGCATCTCTCTTGGAAAATTACTCCAATCTTAAGGTATCTTATTACCCAGGAAACATTCCTGCTGCATTTACAGAGAGGCTCTGAGAATTGGGCTCTTTGCAGCAGAACCAAGGCTCCTTTTCTGAGTTCTGGCTGGGCTCACTTGTATGGCTGCTGCAGTTCCATTCTAGAAACTTCCACTTGGGATTTCTATCCACCAGTTCCATCCACAAATGGTTGGGTGTTTCCTGGAAGGTTTCTCCTGAGGGGTTTGTGAGCCCTGTGTCTGCCTCTGGTGTAACTGGGTTAATCCTGACAGAATTCCCTCCTGAGCAGCGAGGCAGGAGCTTGGAGCAACACA